>PTEX01000030.1:5983099-6115004 GCA_003342815.1 Eudromia elegans
AAAGAAAGAAAGAAAGAAAGAAAGAAAGAAAGAAAGAAAGAAAGAAAGAAAGAAAGAAAGAAAGAAAGAAAGAAAGAAAGAAAGAAAGAAAGAAAATAAAAAGGTTTTCTTTATCTATATCTTATCAGGATATCCATTTCTATTTCTCAGCACTCCGCATGCTGTGATGTACACCTAAATGGTGGCTCTGGCTGCATTCATTTTGCATCTTCAGACTTTCTCATGACTTCAACAGAAGTTTTCTAATGTGTCATGTACCTTTTTGCATAGCTATTCTCAGAAGTAAAGCCCATTTTCATTTTGTTTCAACAGGTTTGCTGGCTTCTGTGCTTGAAGGGATTTTTATCCACCTACAATTCAGTAAATGTATGGATCTTCTGGCTTTTACTTTTGAAGCATCACACCAAAGGACAAGGGCAGTAAGGGCAAAACCATCTTATTATTTTGTGTGGAGACCAACTAGAGTTTGAGTTAGCAAGCCTTGAATGGCCTATTTCTCAGCTTGTTTATCTGCGAAGTTTATTAATGTGGTCTATATGATCTAAGCCCAGCCTAGACAGGCCTGAGTGATAAAGGAGACACAAGACTAGGCTCAGTACAGGCCAGGTGGTGCCAATCTACCTGCTCTTGTATTGCCTGTGCACAGTTGGTCAGTGGAATGCTGCTGCCTGTCGGTATCTATTGTGGTCCTGCTTTTATGCACGGGTGACAAAATGGCCGACGAGTCAATTACTGAGACTACTGACATGAGATGGACTTAGGTCACTGAGACTGGTCAATCCTGCTTTGGTGCTTCCAAGTATATCTGATAAACTTCTTTCTAAGAAGAAAAAATACATTCAACCTAAGAATAATTCATCAGAACGGATAATACTGGGTATTTATGCAATTACAGCAACAGATCTTTGAAAGTCTTCTCCTGTTGTCAGACTGTTCAGTTGAAAGAGCCATAAGGAATTTTGCATCATTAGCATCAGCCTTGAAAAATTGCTTGACATAAGCCAGGAAACATGGGGAGCAGCATTATGCCAAGATGCCATTATTAATTGCCTGCATTTATGCAGCATGCCAGTTCCCAGAAGTGGTTTGAGGAGGCCTGAAAACATTTATTGGATGCTGAATCCTCCAAACACCAGTCCTGTTTCCTATGTACTGAAGGTCCTGGGCAGAGAATATTCTTCCATCCTATGTTTGTAGGATGGAAGTGCATAAGGAAAAGGATCAATTAATGCAGCATTTTTTATCAGGAGGAATCTAAAGATGGCACTTAAAACACTTGACCCATTTTCTCCTGGGTTCTAGGACCTCCTCCTTCGGAGAGATTAAAAAGGAATGCAAAAGAAAGGAAGTGCATTGGAATTACTGAGAACAGAGGAAAAGGAGGGTGAGGGGAGCCCTTGCTGAGATGGGATCATGTTTGGCTGCTGTAACTTAGGCATCAATTAACTCCAATTGGCCGCATGACAAGTTTGACTATTGGCACTTTGCAAAAGGAGAACAGCAGAAATTGCTGTTCTCGTCAAATATGCTCAGCAAACTTTAGAGAATAAAACCTTGACTAGATGGTAACAAATTACAATACCCCCAATCTGATGGAAAACGCTACTGAGAAATTGGTTGACCCTATGCTCTTTTAAACTTCGAACAGTCTCTAGGCTAAATCTTGAATTTCTTGCTCTGGCTTTCATGAATGATAAAAAAGACCAAATATTGGAGCAGGAGTTGCAGGATTTAGTTTCTGATTACTGAGCTGACCACATCAAATACCTACCTATGAAGTATAAACTTCCCCTGCAGGCAAACAAGTCCAGATGAAGAAAACAGGGAACAAGGTTGTGTGAAAGTCGAGACAATACTGAACTAAAATCCAGGAATTAACCACCCTCCTAAATTTTAGTTCAAAACAGGATATGTTAAAATTTCACAATGAACCTTCTTACTCTTTAAAAAAATACTATTTTTCTTGAGGCTGTATCTATCATCTGTTTGAAATTCCATCTGGAAAATATATTAAAATATTTAAACACTTCTAAAAGATTGTGAAAGTTTATATTTTTAATCTTTCTTTTTTTCCATATCAAAGTAGGTTTTAAATTCCATCTGGAGAATTTTGACTTGCTGTAGTTAAACCAGTACTAAACTGAATCAAAAGAATTTTTAACTCCCTCCTTGTGTAAAGTGTTAGGAACTCAACAGACACGTGTTCCAGATCATATTTTTTCAGAGGAGGAGACTGAATGAAAAAAAAAAAATTCAGGTGCATCTGTAAAAAGAAAGTGCATTACTCTATAATAAAGAGAAAATGACCTTCCAAAGTTAAAGGAGAAGCTGAAGTAGCCAATAATTGAAATGTCATAACAGGAACTGAGCTGGTAAGGAGAAAGCAAATATTTAAGGATGAGAAATATTTAACAAGTCACTGGCTTAATTTCTCTGCCAAGAAGTTCATCAGAAGCAAATATATTTCTGTTTCACTTGATGACATGGACAGGTAGGATCTGAGTAACCTTATGGGTATAAAATACCTTGGGAGCCCCTTTAGCCCAGATGAACTTACTCAGGAAAATTTCCATGCAGATGCTTTGTCAGTGAATGCATATTTTTAAGTGAAGTGGATCTAGCAGTTTTGAAGCCAAATAATTTTATTTTATACTAAGAAAGTTGTAATTGCTGTACAAATGTCTGCATATTCTTCCATCTTTCACTGCTTGCCCTAATGGAGCTGTTTTTAGCAGAAAATTTTGTGGGTTTTTTTTCAATGAATCCCAGTACTAAGTATGAGATATTCCTGTCACTTGACATAAACATGATTTATGTCCCTTCAGGGAGATGTTCTGAGTTTTGTTCTTCTACCTCACTGATTTCTTGCTATGTCTCCTCCATGGAAATATCTTTGCAATTTAGCCAACAATCATAAATTAAGATTAAATTGAAATTTCAAGGCAATTCTTTCTTCACATCCAGCCTAATTGCATGGGTTTAGCAAATCACGTATTTTTTTCAGGTTTTCACTCTACTATTTCAAGCTGTGCCTTTCCTCAAATTATGAACAGCCTAGGTTTCAAAAGGTCTTATAGGATACAATTTGAAAAGATAATAATAAAAGTGGAAATAGGTCTCCAGAGTCTACACAATGATTTGAAATAATCAAGAATTTCTATTCCTAGTTCTTCCTGATCACACAGTGGGAATGAAGCTGCTCAGTGGAAAGTGGCCAGTGACCCAGGCAGACAGACGGACGGACAACAGCCAGTGCCGCCCTCCTCATTCTCTTGAAAACAGAAGGGACTCCCCAGAGAGCGGAATCAGTGACACGAGGGTCACATCCCTCATTACTGATCCAACCGCGGCACGGAAACACATGTGGGATTGCTGCATTTCGGCAGATGTCCCAATCTCTATTGGCTTTTCTTTGTTGTAGGGGTGAGCAGGACCTTAACTGTGATAAATGTTAATATTTTTGCTAGTATCTGCAAACATCATCTTCATCCCACGTATCTCTTTTATTGGAAGTGCTTGTGGAATTAATAGCTATGTTAAACACTGCAAAACATTAGCCAAATATTTCAGATCAGTATGAATTTAATATTTAATATTTTAATATTTAATATTTTTCTCTACTATTCTTAAGAAGAAACAGAGACAATAATCAGGTTATTTAACATAGCAGGGCATACACACTCCTAATAATACTAATGACAATGTCTGTTCCATTATGTTACGTAAAAGATGGTTTGAAAATGTTGGTGGTAGCCTCTGATTTAATTGAAACAGAAATGAATTGGTTAAATTTACAATTTAAGCAGTAGGTCATCTGTATGTACATCCTCTATTTGGACAGTTCCCATATTTTTGGTATAGTGGTAAAAGCAATGTACTGAGGGAACTGAAGGCAGTCTTAGTTGTTTTTTGAGCTTTCAAGACATGCAACTGTAGTGATTGGAAGAGAAAAAAAGATGAAACAATCTGAATACTTTAGTCCTGCAGCAAATGATTGCATCGACAAGGTCACTTCGCTGAACTGAGATCATCCATGACAAATCCATCTTCTAAAAATCCACCAATATGCATGGTGATACCTGCAAGAGCCTCAGAAAGAATCAAACTCTTTTTTCTTTTTCTCTCTTGTCTGTTTAATAAGCAATTTATTTTTTAATTAAGAATTCAGTAAGCTTTTAAATGAGGAAGAAGATTTGAGCGCTACGCTTTGTTTGTGGTAACATGGCTAGCTGTATAAAATGCCATTTCTGCCTCTGCTATACACCTAATTGTATTTCCAAAGGTAGCTCCCATTGAATCAGATAACTAGCAATTTCTTTTGTAATCAGAACCTAATTAAGTTGTTGTTTACAGTGTAAGTGATCAATAGCTTTTATTCTGGATCACACAGTGTCAGAGCTCTAATAATTGGTATAAAATGTAGTGGAGATACTGTAATAAAAACAAATGTATAAGATCTTCAAAAAGGAATGTACTACACTAGGAGATTATTAAAATTCCTGATACCGCTTAAAATGTTTAATATGATGAATACAAATGATATTTTTAAGAAAGCTTTGTGGATCAAAGACGGATTTAATAATTGTAATGTTTATGAATTTGTTTTGAAAATATTTTTAGTTGGATAATGTCAGACTTCTGAATTATAATGTTATGTTCATTAGCATTTCAATAGGTTATACTTTCAACTCCTTTTGGCATAAAAGAATTTGATTTATTTTTTAAATCATGAATCTCGCAATCTTTTCTGTTGTCACCAGTTTTCAGTAATTTGATTAGCTTCTACAAGAAGAGCAACAGGAACCATACGGGCTTTCTGGTAATGATATGCTGTACATTCATTCTCCAAAAGCAGCTCTGATGCCTTTGAAAGCAATTTTCAGTTTCTTATCAGCACAGAATTAAAGATTAGTATTGTCTAATTTATTATGTTCGGTGGCAAGCAGTATCCTAGAGTTCTGTCAAACACACAGTCCTTTGAAACCTATATTATTACATGCCATATTCAAGAGAAGATAAGTGAATTTTAGAATTTCTGAAAGTGTTTATTAGTTTGAAGAAAAAGCTCAAAAGATGAACTTGTCAACAGGTTTAATAATCTGTTAGTAAAATGTGTATTTTGCATACTCCCAAACTTCATTGCAGGTTATAAATCAGTGATTTGAAATATATAGTTGTGTAGTGAATAATTGATCAGGACATTTCAAAGCAGACTTGTACATAATTGTGTAGGTCTTAACCTAAATCTGTGAATTTAACATGATGAACTCTTTGCCTGGCAAAGTTATCTTCTACTTTCGATACAAACAAAAACAGATTTCTGTTGATCATTTGGACCTAACTGCTTGTAACAGTCACCAAGCCATCACAGTAAGGTACAAAGACAGCCCTTAGGAGAAATTCTGCTTATTTGATGACATTTAAAGCTTTAAAGAATCCCTTCTAGATACTTCAGAAAATCATGAGCCAGCAGATGCTGTCAATGTCATTGAATAAAAATCAAAATGATCAAACCATGTATAGTGGCACTATTGCCAGCCAAACTATTTAAACCATTTTTTGGACTGGTCTTGCAAACAGTTCATCATGTCAACAACTCCATGGACTGCAGAAGGAATTACTATAGTGAGAAAAGCTTGATCTGCAGGAAAGCATGTATGACTCTGCCCTGTAATTGGATCAATAATCCTTTTGAGTTGATTTTAGCAGTTTAAGAAATAAAGTTCAACTTAAATGAAGTCCTGCCATCTCATTTTTTCCCCTTTTATTTCCTCTACAATGATGCGATAGTAGAACTCAGATATAAACTCCTGTAACTTTCTGAGCTGACATTATAATGTGTGCATAAGCAGATAACACTGTTTTAGTATGGTAAATAAAACTGTATGGCATTTCTATTAAACAAACAGTAAAATAACTGGACTGTATTATCACAATGGAAGCATAGGAGACCAGTGACTGAACAGCTGAAACTCTGTAGCAAAATTTGTTTCTACTGCTTATCCTAAAATTTAAAGAAGCATTATGAAGCTTTCACAATGGCAGTTTCTTGTTAATTTAAAGACTCTTCACCCTTGTTAAGGCTAGATGACTATAATTAAAATATAGATGTACTGTTAGAAAGTTCTATGCCACACTATCTTTATGAAAATTTAACTGAAAGACGTACATTATACCTGTATGCGACTTATAATGGCTTCTCAGCAGGGAACGCAGAATCACTTACAGTACATAAAGTACATTTAAAGAGGAAAATGCTAATACACTGGAAGAGTTTAACATCAGTAGCAGTTTATCAAATGAAGACGTTTCATCAAGTCCACTCTCTGGGAAAACATTCAATATTAGACAAAAGCCTGGCATCCTTGACAGTCTGACGTTCAATAACTTGAAAACCAAAACCATTCAGTAAGATAAATAGGATCTTAAGAAAACTGCCATCCTCCTTCACAGATAAGGGCCAGAATTAAAATAATAATCGTTAAAATAATCCAACCAGGTTGCTTTACAGGCAAATGTACACACTGTCTCTTTAAAACACCGCATGCCCAAAAGCCTTTTGGGGTTTGGAATGTAGCACTGCACCAAGGATTTCACAAAGCCTCTAAATATCACAAGAAGCTTTTTTAGAGAGAAAAAAAAATTCCAGCTGACTGCAACTGTTCTAGCAGGAGTGCCTCAGCTTAGCTCCTAGACCTGGAATTCCAGATAAACAACAGAGGACAGGAAACAGATTTTTTTTCTTTTTTTTTTTTTTTACATGTCCTTTTGTAATGCAGCTACAAGATGACTGATGAACTTAGGAACAAACAGAGTGAGAGTGCAACTGTCATCCGAAAGAGCGCTCTGCTTAGATAGGAGCTTGTAGGAAGAGCAAACGAATTCTCTGAAGATATGTGACTGGTGGAGACTCCTGCTGTGTTCTCTTTCCCAATAGCATTCTGTAAGACATAATACTTCCCTTGGTTACCGTTATCCATTTTCACTGCAAATTATTTACATCTGTCATGGAATTTTGTTTACAGTCTCACCTCAGTTTCATGGTCTGTGCCAAAGATGCAAAAGGTATAAAACCCGATATCAAAATGTCAGTATTTTCTAAACTATTTTATTCTCGTAAGGACAAAAAGCACCATAAATGTTTAACATTAGAAACGTAAGACTCAAAAGAGAAGTAAATACAATAAAAAAAATCCTAATCTAAAGTGGGTGCCTGTATAAAATCCACTCTGTGAAGTACAGGGGTTTCTTTTTTTGAGAGCTTTTATCATGTCAGTTTATTTTAAAAAGCAGATGCTGTGAAACCACAACTTCTGCATAGTCAGCAGAACAACTTGTTTGGTAAGAAGTTAGTTTGGGATGTAAATAGATAAAATCCAGACAACGGGATCAAAAAACTCTGATGTTTGCAGCCTACCAAAAAAAAAAAAAAAAAAGTTTTTTAAAATCCCCTTTTTCCTCTTAACTGCTGATTTTTTATAGATTAGGTCTTCTTTGCTACTAATAATAGAGTAGTGGAAATAACCAAATATATATTGGCAGATTAGAGTAGAATAACCAAGGCAGAGGTGTCACAGTAGTTTGTTCTCTGCTTATCATCCCTAGTAACAGAACTAGACTTCAGGGTGGAAGAGACCTCTGATGGTCAGGTAGTCCAACCTGCTCCACACGAACTTGCTTAACTCTCTCAGTTCAGGATCTGAAAATCTCAAAAGGAGAAATCTCCAAGGAGAAATTTTACATTTTCTCTGGAGCCCTGTTCTGGTGCTTGGCCACTCTTCTTAGTTTGCCTTTTTTTTTTCCTTATATATCATCATCCTTTCTTTTGTTACAAATTTTGACTGTTCTCTCAGTGTCCTTCCTCAATGAACCTCTGAAAAAAGAGTCTGGCTACATCTCAGTATTCCCTTTTACACATCTGAAGCCAGTAGTGAGATTTGCCTTAGTCATCTCTTCTCCATGCTAACCAAATCGAGCTCCCTCAACTGTTCCTTGAGGACCAAGAAGCTGCTGCTGTTGAACAGAGAGTGGCAGCAGTGACTGACCTCACAAAGAGGGAATTGTTCTACCCCATGTTGGAGATGCAACAGGCCAAGATCTAGTTTCAAGGTTTTACATTAAGGGGAGATACCACTGCTGTAAAAAGTATAGGATCCATACTCTTACCTCATTAAGACACAGTTCTGTATCTATAGATTCATTGGATTTCCGCTTCTTCTGTGCCTATGAATAAATGCAAAAGTTAGTCCCTATGCACTGATTTATATATAGAATCACAAATGTTAGATACATTCACATGAGTTGTCATATTCCTTTGACTTTCACAGTATAGCAAATTATTCACAAATAAACCCTCTTAATGTAACAGCACATTTTCCAATAACATCCACATTCTAATTTGAAATTCACAATAAAACCTTAAACACTCAGTTAAGGATGTGATGTACATAATTACAGCGATAAGTGTCATCAGCTGCACAGAACATGTTATGTTCTGTGGACTCTTAAAAATTATGTTGGATTTTCATGAGAAGAAATGATACATGACAGTAAATAATTACTGTAATATTACTGAATATTAACAACATATTCTATTCATACATTTTATGAAAATATACAACACCGGAATGTTTTATTCATGCTAATACTTGCAATTTATCCATGTGCTACTATGACACACACAAAAATAATTTTGACATATTGCAGGGCTGCCACAGAGCCTCTTCGGAAAAGTTACAAATAGAACATTTAATATGTTTTAACATATTTATGTATTAGTCAGATTAAGCAGTTTGTTTACATTATGTTCACAGATTATTATATATGGAATATTAATACATGCAGGAATATATTAGATGATCAAAGCCTACAAAACAGAATTTGATGTATCTTCAGCCATATCTTATGATAAACATCTATCTGTTACTATCACTGTGTGCTCTCACACACATTGATTCAAATAAGCGATGTTTCTGATGGCAGCATCCTAGATAATGAAAGCAATAGCATGCACAGCTAGACAGGAGTCTAGCATCATAAGGTATTTAATATTTCTATTGTTTATGTGAACATGACTGGAAATCTTCTTCTATATAATTTCTTATAGAATAGCAATATCTACCCCCATGGTGCTGACAATATTTCCAATGAGTGTTGATGAAGTTTATTTAAGTATGCTAATGAGTCTCAGTATAATTTCTTTCTTTGCATATTCCAGAAACAAAAATAGTATTATTTTATAGGAGTTACTTGTGTTAAAAGTACAATTAATAAAAAGAAGACTTGGATTTACACAACAAAACTACTGACAGCACTATCATGTCTTTTATTTCCATTTGGAAGTTTTGCTGGGCTTGCAATTTATTTCATGCACAAAATGAGCATCTGAATCATGCTCCCTCATGATGTTCCCCATACAGATATTTTATGTCTGAGAGTCTGCATATAGAATATACTTCAGTCATAATTATTCATTATAAAATCCAAATAAAGAAGCTGCAATTCTCATTATTAAACATATTCCCCATCTCTCATATTTTATTTTTTATTTTTATTTTTACATTTATAAATAGATATGTTAGAACTAAAAAACAGAAACAGTTGGAATTTCTGTGAGCTACAGCCTAGCTATAGTAATAATGCACCGTTAATTATGTTAGTTAGCTTAAGATATGCTTATTATAAAAATATATGATAAAATAATAGTTCAATTTATTAATAAAAACTGTCTGTGCAGTCTTTCTCTTCCACACTCTCTCTCCAAATTAGTACCATTAAGTTAATCCTAATGAACATAATTTTAGCTATCTAAATGGAAAAAGAAATGCCTGGAGGTAAATTTACTGAAACAAGTAGTAGTATATTGAGATGTAACATAAGTGATTTGTTTGTTTGTTTGTTTGTTTTGCATTATTTCACTTAAACAGAAAGCTGTTTGTCCAGGTAAGGAACATGGCAAATAACGGCCACTCAAAAGATTTTCATCTCTATTGAGCAGCTACAGAGGAAAAAGGTAAAGAAGGGGAATCCAAATGGGATGTCAGTCTTAATTTTCTCATATCCTACATATCCATTTGATTTGGAATGTGACGCTTCAAAAGAGATATGAGTAGCTCAGATGTTGACGTGTAAACTGTAAGGCCCATGAAAGTCTGTTGTTTTCTAGTTTGTCATTCAACATTAAATTTTCACGCCTACCCAAGCTTCTGTCTATTGGAAACGGTGATGCTGTGTTGTATATAACTGTCTAAGATTCAGATCTCTGTGCTAGCAACTACAAGGCTACTTCTGCTTCTTGTCGGTCTCAATCAAAGACCCAAGTTTGAATTGCCACTCCTTCATAAGAAAAGAAAGAATTTTGTCTATAAGCAAACTCTTTACTTCATTCAGTGTGATAAGCAAGAGTGCAGCAACCTAAATGCATCTTGTAGAGAACTTCTTTAACAACAGCTAGAAACGAAATCAACACAAACAACTAAATAACAAAATTTTTGATAATTTTGATCAACATTTCCTAGCTTTAATTTCGAAGGTACTATGTATCTATAAACTTAATGTAGTCGTTCTAACAGCAACACTTATTCATACATTTCCTCTCTTAAAGAAAGTTCTTCTTTCTTAGGATTGAATAGCAATTTTAATAATCAGCAGGCTTTTCTCCCATGGAAAATGTCTTCCTTTAAAAGTAGAGCAAAAATGCAGTTGTTTTGGGGGGGTGCAGAAAAGGTGAAGGGAAAGAGGAAAAAAAGAATCACTTTGAGGACGAGATGAGGCATTATATGCCAAGTTTCAAATTGGAAGAGTACATTTTTACTGTTGAGTTATAAACCTGTAAAAACAGGCTATAATGGAAATGCTGGCATAGGCTGCACTATTACAATAGTGCTGTACAGCACTAAATCACAAGTAATGGGGAGAAAAAAAACCTTACGTGTAGAAGAGAGTGCTATGGGAAGCTTATGTCCTGTAATTATAACCTAAAGGGAAAATTCTCCCTGCCTCATTCCCAGGCTCAGAGGGCTCTACACGTAGCAGAACTGTTGTATTTGTGCTTCAGGGTGAGTGAAATTCTTACAAGAGATGAAAAATCAGGGCTTGGTGGAAGTATACTCAGACAAGGAGACATACATTTGACTTTTGAAAGATATCCTGAGCCATCAGCCATTTGGCAAGCAGCATCTCCTATTATCTTAAAAAAAATTACATTGATAGGAATCTGTGAACCTCACACAGAGTAGCAGACAATTCTGACAGGGAATATCTGCACCATGAGCAAAGAAGAAAGCATGGGAAAAGGGAGAGTCCAAGGATTCATCACCAAACATGCATCTCAGTTCTCCTACGTATCTAAAGTATAGGCAAAGAGGTACCTTCAAATACACTGGAAGTAACAATTTCCATAGTAGTAGTATAATAGTACATATAAATGTCTAACAAGTCTGTACTCAAACTTTCCCATCTCAATATAAAGCTTTTATCTGCTCACATGAAAGTGTGGAAGTGAGGAAATCTCCTCATTAAATAAAACACAAATATTGCTGGGCTGATTAAAAAAAATAATTAAAAAAACAGTGAAAGAAAAGCAGCATAAAAGAACTTCTTAAACACAAAAAAAGAGGCATGAGATCTTTTCTACTGGGGTAAAATAGCATCTACTAACGACTTATATGCTCAGCTGTGACATGTTGCTGACTGCAAAATGAAGTTATGTCAGATGTGTTGACACTCACCCTGGCTTCGCAGGGAAGTGCAGTTCAGTAATGTGAGCTACTCTGATGAAGCTGCCCCCATACTGCCAGCAATCTTGCACTCAAGCTTTTGTACCCTTAAAATGAACTATCTCACAATTATGAATCCAGCTTCCACAAATTACAGCACTTTAGGGTTAATAAATGCATTAAACATTGCAACAGTATCTCACAAGGAGTCCATATAGAACGTGCATTATTTATGGCTTGTCATTCAGCAGTATTTTTTATGTATCTACTATAGCATGCACAGTTAGGTTACTTGGAGCAGGTACAAAGCCTGATCGGGGATTGATCCAAACTGAGGTGAGCTTTACTTTGGAGGGAGGGCATGGAAGGCAAAACACGTAAAGGGCACTGAAAACCTTAAACCTGCATGTGCAAAGACACAGATGGAGTATCGGTGCCCAGACTCTCACTGCTAGCTACACCCTTTGGCTTTTTGCACTTTATAGAACTTACTGCCTAGATATCACAGTGAGAAGCAACAGCAATATGGTTACAATAAAAATGTGTGGTGTGGGCTCTTTTTTCAGATAATTTTAATGACTGTGCCTTTGTCCTCTCCTGAGATGCCTGGTTAGTTATGCTCATACTAACAAGGTTTTCTGAGGAAGAGGGACAAATCCCCCGGAACACATTCTTCAGATGACCACACTTCGGTAGCAGCTACAATAAATGAGGGCATATGTTCTCCTTGTTCTTTTCTTCTGTTGATAAGAGAGATTTACTATGCAACTAGCCTGTTTTTCCAACAGTGGGATTGGGATACAAATAATAAGCAGAGAAATACGGAGGCTTTAAAAACGCAATCAGTTTAACTCTTCTGCTCTCACTAAGTGCTAGGTGCATCTATCACAACTGTCAATAGAATTTCCTTATTAGCACAGCAAAACCATGCCATGCTGCACTGTAAATTACTTTCAACAGGGAAAACAACCAAAGTGCATGTGAGAGGCACAGAACACTAAAATAAAGATCCAATTCAGACAAAAATAATTCTGAAAACTATACCACACAGCCAGGGCAAAAAGCTATTTAAGTCATAAAAACAATCAGCTTTGTACAGTCATAGAAGCCAAATCCTTTTCTTTTATCCTTTCTTTTATTGTTGGCCATGTAGTATAAGGGCACTACGTTTCAGGCATCCCACTTTTCACAGTAAATAAAATTCCTTTTAGAAACAAGCATTACCAGGATACTGCTGGTATTAGTCTCCAAAGCTAAACAGGAAAGACTCAGCATAGTTAAGCAACAAACCACAAGTTTTTCATCTGGGAACATTAAGTATTTCAAACAAATTATTCCCTCATGTCCAGATATGAATTGAGGAAACAAAATGCTTTAAACTTTCTGCTGCCATGTACTGAAAGGAGCAGTCTAGCAGCCAGTCAGTTCAGATCCCATCATCTCCTGACACTAAGCTCTTGTGCCCCACAGCTTTGCACCTCTCCTGAACCTTCACAATTTGTCCCACAATCTCCTACCAGGGTCTTGTTCGAATTCCCCCCGCAGCTTTGCCACAGCTGGGCACAGCAGCCAGGCCTGGGCAGTCAGGAGCACTCAGGGTGCCACCACCGCTGCCTTCAGGCCCTGCTGCCACCCCCAGCTTCACCAGTTCAAGCACTCAGGAATGATGAGTCAGGACTGAACCAAGGCCAGCAGACAGCTGCTCAGTGGGCAGCATTGCCCTCTGCCTTAAGAAAGCTCTTAACATTGCGCCTTAGAAAAATAAAAGACCTCTTACCAATAGGTTATCACTGTTTTTGAATGTTAAGCATCAAAATAAGGTAAGTAAGAAAAATAGGAACGTGAAAGCAGGGAGGTTTGGATTCCAGCCATGAAAGAAAAATAAAAAGGGATGGTGGCTCTCCTAAGAATATTTCTAGGCATTTGTTCAGGATAAAAGACATTGAAAAGAAAGGGCTTCAACTCAGGGTGTGCAAGAGGATTCTGCTTATGAGGAGGGCTGGAATACACAAACAGCTAAAATCAGGTGTCTTTTCCATCATCAGCATCTCCCACTCTGTGCTGGGGACTAAATAAGGAGGGATCTCTGCAGTGCTGTGGATACTCTACTGTCCTGTTTCTGCAGGACTGGACTGGATCGGCTGAGAATGGTGTCTGTACCCCAGAACAATTAGATAAGTATAGACCAAATTAGCTCTAGTTTAAGAGGTACCCAGTACCCATTTGGATGTCCTGATGGCTACAGTGGCAAACAGACTTAGCAGACATCACCATAGAAATGGGCCTAAGAGATGATAAAGTTAACTTTATTTTCACTAGAGCTAGAAGACAATGTCCTCCCTCTCGCCTCTTCAGTCTTAAGATGATGAGAAAATTTGATGTGGAGAGAGAGAGAGAAGGCTGGACATAAGATGCCCAAAAGGAGTAAAAACAAGAAAAAAAGGAAAAATCACATCCATCGTAAAACTACTCATGGATCATTCCCAAGTGAATTATCTTTATAAAGCCGCTGCCTAATTAAGCCTCACCCTTCACTGCACTCACATATCTGGGACAATACGGCACACGGTGCTCTTGAAGGTTTTATAAAAAACAGAACCTATCCAAAATACCAAACGGATCAAACAGCTTACAAGCAGCAGACGCAGAGATCTTCAAATATTTATTTCAAGCAATTAGTCTCCGAGTGAGCACAGCACAAAATACGACACTCAGCCAAGTCAACTGAGCTGACTGACTTACCTTTCATGGCAGTGCAGTAACTTGTTACGATTTTGTTTTCGTGTTCAGTCATTCATTATTTGAATAAAATGAATTTGTATAGTCCTAGATTCCTCCTTCCTATTTTTAGAGGATATTATGCAATGCTTCTAATATGGTCTTTTTATGGATTTGCCTCAAGCAAATATTTTTGCATTAAGAAGGGCAAAGGAGAAAGCAGAATACTAAAAAGCATAGACAGAGTAAGTTTTGCCAGCTTAATATCTCAATGGCTTAGGCTGCCTAGGTGTTTGCTTTATTGTTTTTGTCCTCTTACAGCTAGCAAATTAAAAAGCCACACAACCCAGAGTCAAGTTGTTTGGGATTTTATAATTAAAACTCATTTCCCTCGTGATTTACCACAACACTCAGCCCGGTGACATGCCAGCAGTTACAGGTAGCATCTGCTACTGCGCACTGAGCACAAAGCTATCATGGTTCCTATTCAAAGCCATATCCAGATTTTCATCTTGAACCAAGGAAAGCCATCAAAGAACCACAGATCCTGCAGCACTTCCCAGGCTGGAGTGTGTGCCCTTGCGTGTCCAAATATGCAAGCAAAGTTGTTCAGTTTGGCAGGCAGGTAGAGTCCTACCTCCCCTATTAGAGCAGGCTACGTGGTGCACTGGAGTGTGCAGCAAACCCTCCCGAGCAGCTGTCAACTGGGGCTGCTCTGGGACTAGCAGCAGCTCAGCCAGAACAGCGCTGGCCTGTACTGTGCTAATGAGCCTTGAAAAGAGACACCACATTAATGCAGCTTCGACACCGTCCTGCATATTTGCATGTGTAACGTCACAGGTAGTTGGCGGCTCACACTAAGCATGCTGCCAGAGCCCTCACTGACGTTCACCAGAAGGTACCTGGATGGTGGGAGGCTGGAACCCTCAGCCAGGAGAAACTTGGACCCTCATAGAGCAAAAGGAGAGTGCAAGGGGGACAGCGGAGCGGGGAAGCAGCTGTGACACCCCCTATCTCAATGAGACACCCAGCCTCGAGCTCTCGGTAGGTGGAAGAGATGAAGAAAACAAGGTCACGCTTTGCCGCCGCGCTCCCGCAGCAGGACCAGCAGTGCCGTCCGCTGCTCCTGCAGCTCCAGGGACAGATCAGGCACGCGTGCTTGAGCACCAGCAGCCTGCACGAGGCCCAGAGCACCGGGCACTGCAGGACGCGTTGGCTCTTGTGCTATGCCAACCTTAAGCAAGTGGTATTATTGCTGGTTTCCTGAACACTGCATTTACTCATGGATTTTAAAGGGAAGAGAGGAACCATCAACATTCGCTTTAAGTGACTAAAACCACTCTTAATTTTCATCTTTATTAACCATATGTGTTTGTGTATGTGGTGGCACAGATATCCACACCAAGAAAATACAGTGGTCAGTCTCAAAACGGTTTAGAGAATGCTTTAGATAACGAGCATCCCTGCTGCAGCTACAGTGAGGCAAAGGGAAGGCTACAGATATTAACACAACCCTGCATGGAAAGGAAGAAATTACCCAGCTATTTGAGGTGCCCACCATAGAGCTAAGCCCTGCCATCCTCATGTTGATTTACACTTATAATCCCAGGACATTAGTTTTCCTACATCTGTAGTTGTGTGGCTATGCCTGATACTAAGACCATTAAGTCATGACATGATTTAGAGATTATTTTAAAGTAATTGAACAGCTGTGATTTGGACTAATTGGTGAGTTTAGCATTTTTGGCTTCAAACAACCTGCTCTCCAGAAGTGCCACAGAACTAGAAATTTAAAGAATTTTCTGTCTGTTCATCTAATATTGCAGCTGAATTATGCAGGTGCACGTATGCATTCTCAGAACTGGCAAGCTGAAATTTTAGTGAAGTTGTTACACTACCTCAGAATCCACCTTTCTTTTTTAGCATTGAAAATACCATTCAGAATAAAAACACAAGAAACAAGATTATTTTAAAAAGAAAAAAAACCCCACAGATTTATCAAGGTTGGATGATAATGAATACAGGCTATGACATACTGTGTTCTTAACAAAGAGCTGTTCTACAAGAACTCAACCAGAGCCACACAAGCACTATGGCTGAAGGCGAGAAAATCAAAACTTTTCTCTGTATATTAGGGATGAAATCCTAACCCTCCTCATATTCACTGCTGGCACACACACCACGCTGTCACACAGAACATTACACTGGAGTCCACATATTCAAAGATGCAGAGATGCTCTCCTGTGAGAAGAGTTTGCAACATTGGGATTTTTACTAGAAACATGCCTTACTATTTACTTGGCAGACTCATTGCACCAATGAGCATTTTTCCACTGACTATACTGCAGCCTCTGTCCATGACTGCATTTCATGACTGCATTTCATGTACATTACTGTACATGAAAATACACACTCGCTGCCTAACATCATCTGTGTACATGGTCTCAAATTTGAGCTCTCTAAGGGCTGTGAAACATTTTTCCAGAACTGAAACTATTTTTGGACACAAAAAAGATTGAGAATTTAGATGTTTAACCATTATAACTAATTTAAATAATTCTGAGTCTATAATAATCAGATCGTGCAAATAATTATCAGATTATGCAAAACTGTTCACAGGATATAATCTGTTTTGTTTCATCTTGCAAAGTGTTCACAGAAGAGACAGCAGCTTATATTCCTCCTATATTTAATAAGCCAGAAAAAACAATTAGATAATGCTAATAATGCAAGTGATTGAGATCAAAAGTATCATTTGGGGTAAATTTTGTATAGTTCCCATAATAGACTGGGATACGATTTTGAAGATCGGAGTAGTTTGCCTACTTTCTGAAGTATTATATTGTTGCAGACTGGAGAGTTCAGGGTATTATTAATGGAATATAAACGTTATAGGTAGCTGGTTTGTTCTAACTCAGGTCAATACTGACAACTATTCAGTAAGATTTCTGAAACGAGTGGGTGGTTCTCAACTGCTCCTCTTAACGGACAGGTTCACTCCAAAAAAGTGGTACAAATTTTCCTGTCAAGTAGTGTACTTCAAAAGAGACTGAAGAATTAATGGGATGTAGCTTTATAACATCACAATGCACTTATAATGTTTCTCCGTGCCTTTCACTTCCCTTTCTGCTGGAAGAGTTGCTCTGTCAAAAAGGGCAAGTCCTCCCATATCCTGGGATTTTCTAATTTAATTGCAAACCCCACAAGAAAAAATTTGAAGGTGCCCTGTACTACCAAATTTTAACATGCTTTTGTGGGACCCAAGAGAGAGATTCAAGGGTTTCACCTAGAAAAACATCTTGAGAGCGCTGTCTAAAGAGGACCTTGATTAATGGTAGCTGGCAGTAAACATTTCCCTGAATGCACAGTGGTTTTATTAGCAGTTTAGGTGAGCAGAAAACAAGTGGATGTTACTTGTTGTGATCTACCTGCTCATATATTCAATACTTGCATGAATCAGCTTAGCCTAAGTAGCAATGTTCAGTGTCAATAAACTGTCATTGAGTCATTGATATTGAGCACTGATACTGCCCTGGTATATTAGGCTGTCCCAGGGAAAAGTAAAGGTGCAGTCTGAAGAGATGCCACGTTCAGTGGGGATTAACATCTCTAGCACTCAAGAGCAGCATCCTTAAAAGAGGTCTGGGGTATCACTATGCTGCTCACAGAGCCACCACCAACCACACAGCACTTCTGAAACGCTGTGCATGGATGAATGCAACTGCACTACAACAGGCTGTGCGTGTAGCAAAGGGCAGCAGATGATGAACGAGGACTTTCAGAGCAGTCGAGCAGATGCGTCTCATGCTGAACAGGCTTTCTGATTATTTGGAGTTGTAGCTTTGGCAGTTGTTCTGTTCGAATGCTCAGGAAGAGCCAGAGTCCTGTCTCCTGTCACAGTGCCGTGTGCCAGCGTGGCTTGTGTTTCAGGGGCTGTCCATGTGAAGTGGACCCAGGGCTACCAGATCGGCTCCCAAAGAATGGAGCTCTCTCACTGAGGACACCTCTCAACGAGTTACCAAAACACACAAAACACAAAACTGAATCTCACCTGAGGGTGAAAGGCTTTTGCTTAATTAGTAATTCCTTAGTATCCTCACTAAGCTCATAGACTAGGTATGATTTTATCTAAACCTTTTCAGTTGTGCCTGTAACAATCTGAATTTCTCATCTGCAAATAAGCATGGCTGAATCTTGAGGAATAATCAGGAAATCTTAATTAAAAGCACTAGGGCTTAGACTGCCTCTTGACGAGAGAATGATTCTGCAAGCAACTGCAAGAATAAGCCAAACTAATTAAGTTCCAAATCTGTATGAAAAATGGACAACTCTTCCTTTTAAATTTGCATTTTTGACTTGTGAAATTTAAAACAAGCAGTTTCTTACCTGCAAAAACCTTGCGTTTGCCCTCAGAGCTGGATAATTACCATACATGCGTGACTAAAGTGTGGAAAACAGCATACAGACACAGAGCATTTTTTCCCCACGGACTGTAAGAATTTAATTCAGACACATGCAACTGTTCAATGTACAATCTCTTCCAGAGGAAGGCAACCCACGGTAGAAACCATACTGGACACTATTGATCAGAATTTGTCTGAAGACAAGTTTTTTGAATGCATACACAGGATTTAGTCAAACACAAATTTAGGATCAAGTTTTCACAGACAATGGTAACTGATTAGCATTCATTTGTGTATGCTTTGTTTTTATATACCCACGTACAAAACTTACTGCATAAATCAGTATTTATGGCTGCAGCCAGCAGCCGGGTAGGGCCTACCTGGTACACTTCATATCTGCCATGAGCCTTATAAATTTGAGTGCATTTCCAATGAGCATGTGTTCAGTACATGCAAATGGTTGTATGGATATCTAGCCTTGAATTAGAGGCAATCTGAAGCTTCTAAAAATGTCAATCTGGAAAAAAATAAACATACGGTGTAATGCTGCACTTAGTAAATTATTGCCCTGAATACCTAATTCTGTATTAAGAAAGCCATGAGGGAGGATAATCCTGTAATTGTTTAGGATACATGCTAAGTGAACCTATGAAAAAATATCCTGCATTATACACAGCAGCCTGCCTGTTTATCTATGGCTCACAGAAGGGCTTAACACAGGAGGGCTTAACCTGAGGTGGTTTTTTTTATTAGGTCTAGTGTACTGATTAGAACTACCGTCTGGTGTGAAATGGCTGGGATCTCATTCTTCAAAGCAAAAACTTAAATAAACATTTTGAACTCCCATTGATTTTGAAAGTGAAGAACCAAAATGGGTGTCAGCTTATATTCTAGACCCCAACAGCAGGGTGAAAAATGTTGCAGAGTAAAATGGTTTAAGGGTAACACAGAGATCTATTATTCAGGTAAGGCGGCTGATTAAAAGTCATAGGGATAAAAAGTAAGTGGGGGATAAGAAATGTGATTTATTTCCAGTATTTGATTATAAATGTGCACTGAAAACTGTAAGTAAAATGAGCAGACAGTTTAAAAGCAGAATAAAACTATATTTATGTTCAGGTCTTTCGTTACCATTAACATTTTTTATTAAGAGTATATGCTAGCCAATTTAGTTAAAAGACTGCATTTCATTTTCTTTCCTATAAACTCAGTTTGACTACTTGAAAGATTTAGGCATGCTAAGGAAAAGGTTCCAAACTTTAGCTCTTCAGCTGTATGCTATTTTTGCAGCTATGCTACTGTGTCATCACTTTACAGTTTACAATGGTTCTTTATTATAGTACTACTTTCCTATGGTCTCATCTATATACATTTCATTTACTGACGGTCACAAAGAAGAAACTATTTCTAAAGAATCTTCATTACCATTACCATTTCTTTAACATTATCTGCCACATGATAAATGAGAGCCTATTTAGTCTTTTTTTTTTTAACATTAGTTTTCAGGTTATATAGAGAAATTAAGGAATGATGGATATGTAAAGAGGAACTGATAATTCTAACATATAGCTGATGATAATTATGATGCATAAAATTCTGGAATTATATATGCAGAACCAGAATTTGATTAGGTCATGTAATTGCTTTAAATTAAATGACTTTTTCTAAATAAACATATTACATGTGTATGGGCTCGCTGAGGGTAGAAGATATCAAAGCATCCTTTTTAACCAAGGTTAAGGAAGTAAGATTGCTTCAGACATTCTCCCAAACCAGCACACAGATGGACCCCCCATCTTTTACCACAAACCAGTATGGTCACAGTTTGGACACGTTCAAGAAGACTTCAGCAAAGTGAAATACTGTAAGTGTGGTGAAAGGAGTGATATAGTATCTACAGCAGCAAGACCAGTCAACTGCAAATACTAGGAGAGTCAGAGCACCCTGTGTTCCCATACAATTGTGCAATTGAAGTTACAGCCTAATTATTCTATTTTCCTTCGTTGTCCCTCTTTTTTTTCTGATTGATGCTTGTATTAGCTCCCCTCTTCCTCAGTCTCTACTATAGCTTTCAAAGCAGCTAAGAGAGTTATGGTGTGGTGACTCCTCCTGGGCAGGGCACCGGCACAACATCTCTTCTGCTTTTCTGCTCGGTCTTCTATGGCTTTTTTTTTTAAACTCTCTGTATCTGCAATGAACCATTACATCAGACACAGAGAACACAGGACACAGGGAAAATTTATGCTGATGAATTTCATACTAGAATGATTCTATGAGTCAGTTGAATGCCCAAAGATTAAAAAAGCAGATATGCAAGAAGAAAGGCTCTCCTTAAAAGGGAAAAAAAAAAGGAAAGAAAAGGAAAAGAGAAAAAGAAAAAAAAAAAAAAAGAGGAAGGCCTGGAGAGAAAATAGATTTAATAAAAGACTAATTGTTCACTAGAAGTGATATTTCACAGATGATAGATAACATCATAAATTGAAACTAGCAGGTCCACAACTAACATCACATAAATGGGCAGAATTAGTCTTGGTTATTGTTTCCTGAGAAAGAACTTTCCTCTTGGAGGAAGGCAGTGTATTTCTTGAGCTTTTATTTGCATCAGTAGGGAGGGCTTCCGAGAGCCCAGCCAGAGGATTCAAAAAGGACATTCCTGTTTACATGTTCTAATATGTTTAAGAGAATCTATCTCTCTCTACACGTACTGCAATTTTCTTTGCTGATAAAACAGGAAAAATAATGCTACCATGAGACACACAGCTGCAACATCCGCTCCCTTAAATGGCAAGATGCTAGGAAGTATGCTTAAAGCTAGTATTATATGATTCATTCTGGCATAAAGGGAGAGAATATAGCAAATGTCTTCAAATCTATTTTCATCTAGTGAGTAACATCAAGTCATCTTTCTGACTTTTCTTTAAGTATGATAACTGCACTAGAATACCTAAATTCATACACCTTCCTTGAATGCCTTTTGTAACTTTGTAAAGCTCATAACAATCATTCAGCTAAAACTCCCACCAAATCATCTTGAACATCTGAAGTTACCAAGTAAGAGAGGATTAAACATGCATAAGACTCTACAGATAATACCAGGCCTGGGTTGTACCAAGGAAAACTCTTCCAGGTAACTGCTCAAGAGCTACAATAACAGGGCAGTTGCTTCTGCTTGCTACCACCACAAGACAATTAATGACATAAAAACACTAAACTATCAACACAACTTTTATCTTCTTTAAAATTATTTTGGAATGAAAATTCATCAAAAACATGAATCAAGTGGAACAGTTTGTTGAGGTGTAGCTATTACCAAGAGTCAGGCCTAGTTATCATACTATTGGCATAGCCTCGTAAACTCTAACCAACATTTTGCTGTAGTAGTAAACAAAATATAATCAATCATCTGTTCCAAACAACAAAATAAGCAAATATAGTCAAAATAAGTAAGCCACTGTGGATCACCAGAAGTTCAAGAGTGTTCAGAAATGTCCATGACAGGCAGGTTACATGCACCACCAATAGCAAAAACATATTATTTTTGCATAGAGTCGTCATCATCATGGTATGTTCTAATCAATCCAATAAATAAGGACACTTAAGAATACTAGTGAGCATATATTTTGGGAAAAGACTCCAGAAAAGGCAGCCCCTAAACCCTGCAACAGAATCTTTCTCTAATCTGCGATTAAAGTACTTTGGTATCCAAATCCATTTGGCCTCCACTCAGTCATTTGGTCTTAAATCACAACACTAGGAAATAAAACCATCAGTATCCACTTCAATCATAATGATTAAATACACTTATAAAAATATCATGAAATCAGCAGCATCTTGATCAAATCCCTTTTTTGTCTAGTAAGTAAAAATTCATTGCAAAAAACCCCACTAAACTTATGAAGAGATATTTTATTTGTCAAAAGTTGCCTAAATCGGGCAACTCTCAGGCTGTTCTTGATTATTTCGGGAAGAAACACCTCTGCATCAAATTACAACAAATTGCACAATTGTATCAAATATCTGAGATTCGTACCCATCCACTGCTTTTGCTTTCCTCATGTAGCTCTGAGCAAATACTTCTTAAGGATAACACAGTGCATTAACATAGCTTATAACAGCAGAGTCTTTATCGTTTGTAGAGCACTCAGATATGTTATGTGGTTTTCAGAATAAACGCTTTGAGGTGCTAGCTTTACCAAAGTCAACTGCAATTCATTGGGGTTTTAAGGTAAGCAGTATCTTTTCATTATCAGCCTGTACAATATCTAATATGATAGGATTCTGATCTATAAGTAGAACACTTGCAAATTATTCTGGGGAGGCGGGAAGGAAAGAAAGAAAAAAAGAAGTATTAATAACTTCCACGGTTCTAGTCTTGCTCTGTGTCGCATTAGGAAAATCATTGTATTATTTTTTCTTGCCTGTATTTTATTTGCCATAACATCAGTCTGCTGGCTGGAACTGGAGTTATTTTTACTCATGCAAGTGTAAAGGCAAGTAGAGTCATGGACAACACCTAGTATTTGCTGAGAACAAAATATGTTGTCAGGTTCCATAAACGTGCTATATATTACAAACTGTTCTACAAAAGACAATATGATTAAACATCTACCATCACAATGCCATATCCTAGAATTTTATCAGTAGTTGTTATGCTTTAAAATTAAATTATAATGCTGTGCTTCATTTTACAGCTTTCTTTTTCAGGTTGTAGGGAGCTATCTGTTATAAAAGGGGAGCATGTGATGGAACAGGTATTTGATTGAGAACTGAAGTTGCTTGGCATTAGGAATACCTTTAGTATGATGAAGAACCATATAAAGTAATAACTTGGGCTACGAATAGCTTAATTTGGCTTGCTTTGATGTACTCCATTTTCTGATGCTGGTTTATTCTAGTGCTTTGTATTTTTGTGGGTATTTCTATAATACGATACCAATGTGAAATGTAGAAACAACTGTGGCTTAAGGGAATACTGCAAATGCTACATCTACTTTTAGTAGCAACAATTTGCAAAATTCTTTCTGAGAGTAAAAACTATAATCTGTCCATAGAAATTTCAACTTTCTGAAAGGTGTGCAGTACACTTTAATAAAATGGTATTTTTGTAAGTCATTAAATTGTTTTTAGGAACCTCACACTTTCAATTGAACAATTATTAAACTATAAAACATAATTGCATGATTCCTAAAACTGCAATCTGGAGTTTTACAGTCTACTATAAAGCTTTGTATTATTATAATACACTAAAAATGCTTAGGCTATTAAACTTTTAAAAACTGAACTGTAAAATATTTTATCATAGACAAAATAATTCTGAAATACTATGTTCTCCATGGTATATGTGTACCATATTTTGGTATAATGGGACGCATACTTAGAAAAGAGCATTATTTAAATTGTCATTCTAATAAGGATAATAAACCATTTTGCTATCTTTCAGTAACAGAAGTTTATTTCAACATACTTCTACATTAATCGTTTTTAACCAGAGAACTGATCATTAAATATAAGGTCAAATTTTGAAGAGCTCTGTGTGCCAAACAGACTGAACGTTAACTGATGCACATCTGTGTAGGTGTGATGACAACAGAGCCATGCTGACTTACACCATCTGAGAGCTTTTGGTTGTATGTTACCCCACAAATTGTAACAGAATTTTTAACTGGGGCCAATGTCCAAGGAGGAAATTAAACTAAAGCTGGAAAATGAAAACAATTTTCTGCTGGCTACTAATGTCTGATGTCTCACAGCAACAGCAACACTAAGATGACACATTTGGGCCTACAGGGTATGATTTTGGCTGTGTCCTCAATTTGTTCCTCTGATGTCAAAGGACAGGCAAAAGGTCACTGTACTGAGAAATTAATCAGCTAGATTAATCACATCTTAACTTCATCAGGATTTCAACAAGCTTCATAATGATCCATCATGTGTGGTCCTTCTTGCAATCTAACTTTCTTCAGTTGAGTCTTGAAGATGCAAGAGGGATACATTAAGCACACTTGTGGGGTACCTTACACTCCTCAGTGCACATTTTCTTAGGACCCAATCTGCCATGGTGTTAAAGCGAAAGAGAATTCACTGAAATCAATGCCACAAAGCAGACAAAGCAGTCTCCAGTTTGGCAAGACACAAGACTTTAGTTCAGTGGTTCCCCAATTACAAGACTAAAGATGAAACTTTAAATTATTCCTAGCTGACAGATATTAATCTGAAAACGGAAAACATACAAGACTTCTTTGGGTAATACAGAATTGCTGCTGAGGCAAATCAAGAAATGTTGTTTTTTTCAGAAGAAAAGCTGCCAATAGGCATTCTGTAAATCACTTGTGCCAGCAGGCTGTCCCCATTATGTCAGCTAATCCAGGAAACAGGGGAGGTAAATTTATCTCTTCTCATCTGAAACATCTAATCAATATTCTGAACTTGTTTTTGGTTTTTTGTTTGTTTGTTTTTCACAATTTGTTTTGGCACTGGAATGGATGTTTTATATTCCTGTTAATCTTTTGCCCCAGACTGCAAGTTTCTGAATAGGTACAATGCCTGGTGGAAGACAACCACTAAGAGATCTCCCGAGGGAAGGGCATTTCAATGGAGAACATTTGTTTTCCACAAAACAGAAATGGAAAGATCACAGCCTAAATGAACGGAGCAAGGAAAGAGGGTGCCAACCATATCGAATAGCTAAGACCAGTATTATAAAGTTCACTTTGACTTAATTCCAGAGTGCTGGTTCAGCCATTGGACTAGTCCTTCAACAGAACACCTACACATCACCCATGTTTCCTATTTATGTTCACCCACCACCCAATTACCAATCCATGAATCTCCACTCCTGCTGAGACTTGATCCTAAGACCATTACACTGAGGCTTTTAAACCTCTCCTGACACCTACACATTTATAATAATAATATTTATCACACAGGTTGCTACATTAAGTAATTATAGACAGTGTTTCAAGCCAGGATTAGCAGATCCTTACCTACTGCTGAGGTTGTGCAGCACCTACACCTATAGCAGGCTAAAAGCAGAGACCTTTTCTATATCTGAACCATGTTTAAATCCTTGTCTCCTCAGAGAACTGTGAGCTCTGTCTCTTGTTTTAGTCCTATGACTTCCCACAACAGATTTTTCTTGAAGTTCAGAGAAAGATGTTAAAAGTCCTTCAAATTCTGAAATTAGGTGAATTTGTGGGAATCCTTCTGAGGAAGGAAAAAAAATCTGAAAATAATAGTTTGAAATGTCCCACTTGTATTCTAAAGACTCACTAATCATACAAGCAAATAAAAGAATTCGTCTACTTATATATCTACATTTTTCTTTTCCCTCTTGTTCTCTACAAAATATCTGTGTTAATTCCTATCTTCTTTTTCTTCTTTGTTATTTATTTTTCTTCTGAGAATACAAAAAATAATCACATTCTGGACTTGCCTGTGACATATCCACCTTCAATCTAAAGGGTCATGCATGTCAGTTCTGTCTGTGCCCATTATCCACACTTCTTCAGAAGCACAGAAATCTTAAGTTCCCTAAATGCTGAATTAAGGTTTGCCAGATCAAGACACTTACAAGAAATATATGAGAAAGTACAGAAATGGCTAGGAAGCTGATAGATTTTGTGTACAAAATTAGACTGAAACATCGTTAACTGCAGCAATTTCTATCACTTTGAGTCTTGTTCAAAATGTCATCTAAATTATTACAGCAATCCCCATTAAAAAAAAAATCTGCATTTCTTATTTATCAATTATGATGTTGTAACAACATTTGGTCAAATCTACTCTAATCTATCATTTGAATTTTATATTTTTATTCTATTTCAGTTCCCTGCACCTCTCATAAGTGCAGAACAGTAGTTTTCTTGAAGAATACTTTAGGGGAGTACACTGCAAACTCAACCTTTTGTCCTTTTCAAACAAGCCAGTATAATAGATTGAGCCGTGGTGGTAGAATGCAAGACTGAAAAAACAAAACCTATTTGGACTGGAGTGTACAACGCAAGTAATGATTGAGAATGCAGGAAAACTAAAACATCAGTTAAATAGAACATGTTATAGTACAGCTATCAGAGAAATGAGAGGGAAGACAGTTGCTTAATAAAAGCTGTTTGTGTCAGGATGACATTGCTGGGATCCACTCATTTTCCTTGTTTTGTTTTTGGACAAAACAGCTTACCAATGATTTTTATACTTTGATGATCATGCTTTATATGGCGGTTAGCATCTTAAAAAATCTTTGAATTTAGTGTCTTATATAAAGCTAGCCATTATTTACTCTTTGCCTCTCATTAGCAAACTTTCTTAATGGTTTATAAAAACTTATGAAGTGTTTATAAGACGGTTCTTGAAGTTGACACATCTTCCTGTAAAAGATGGAGGGCTGACTGAACTTAGGGACAGAAATAGTAGTATATTATAGTATAGAAAGTAATAAATATATAAACACAAAATAAGTATGTATCAGAAGGCAACATATTTCTGTGAGTGTGTGAAACAGGAAAAATAGTGTAGGACCTGAAAATGTTTGTAACAATGGTAATTTAAAATGAAACCCCTTCTAAATAGTATCACAGAAGCAAAAAATGATGTGTTTGAAATACATACTGATTTCTGGTGAACAAGTATCATATATTTTCTTTAAGCTCTCATAACCCTTCCAGGTATGTTAGTAGGCACAGTGACGAGATCATGAGTGTACTCTTTTTTAGTCTATTCAAGCTTTTCATATGACCATTCTGAATTAACCAGAAAAAAAAAAAATCAAAAATTGCTCAGCTGGTGACACTGTTGGCAGATTAGTTAATGCCCTGTATTTTACAACCCCAGGAGGTTAGTATTTGTTCATTTCTGTGGCTATTTATACTCATCAATCACTTCCTCCTCTTTCCTCCCCTACTGTATTTATTTCTATGACTATTTGTACTAATCAATCACTTCTTGTTCTTTCCTCCCTTACTGTATTTTTCAAATCCACTAACTATGATAAGCAGTTTTGAACCATCTCAACGATAATAATCTTCTCCCTTGTTTGCCACTTTTTTTTTTTTTTAATAGAAGCAAATGCTTTTAATTCTAACTTTCACAATATTTAGGCTATATTCCCTTTTTGAAATATTTCAGCTCAAATGCTAAGCGTATCACAGAGCCCTTCAGATCGGTTTTGGTTGTACAAGTGCATGTTTTCAAAATACTTAAAAGGCATTACTTTTCATGGGAGGAAAATCTTGGAACGAGTATGTTTGTTCAAGTGCAATATGAATGCTTCCATTTTTTTTCTAAAATCTGAACTGAGGTTTAAAGAATGCCATTCAATGGGGCACCATACCATCCTACAAGCATAGGATTTTTTTTTTTTCCCCCAAAAAGGGCAAGAAGAGAGCTTAGCTTGGCTCAGTTTGTAAGTTATTTTTTGAAAAATGCAATCAAATATGAAAGCTGTGTTCTTTGTAATTTCTGACACAGAGAAGCAGCTAGGACCAGCGTGTTGTACCTCCCAGGCATAAAACTGCTTGTTTCACAAAAGTTTCGTGACCTTCCAACGCAGACATCTCCATAGCTTCTATAAACCAGTAGATCATTTCTTTAAATAAAGTTATTTTCCCCAAAGACCCTTTATGTCGTGAGTCATTACTAATCAAGGTGAACAGAGCTACATTTGAGGTTGGACAGATTGAGGTGGGATGTGACTTTAAAATGTCAGAGGACCAGAACTGAGGTTGGGAAATAATTTCATTCATTTTCAAAACACTTGGACATATATTCAGGACTGTGGAATATTTGCAAGTCAAATGGCAACCAATGGGATTTGTAATTGCTTGTCATTTCTTCAGTTCATTATTTATCATGTGTACTTTGGTAGCATCTGGAGGCTGTATTCTACAAGGGACTGTACAAACACTGGAGGTAAACAACATTTCTGCCATAAAACAACTTTTTAATATAACATGAAGTGAATTAATAATAGCCCATCACATTCTTGTTTTAAATACGAGATGTTCCAAGTGCCTTGTTTAAAAAGTTAAACTTATTTTAGCCTTTTTTTTTTTTTAGTTAAGCAACTTCATATGGAAATGTGGTGCCTACAACTATTACTCTCTCATCAATAGCTTACAAAGCCTAACTAATAGTGTGTGTACAGTTATGCAAAAATAGAATCAAAACTAAGCAACCTAAACTCAACATGATCTACCACTAAATCCATATACTTTATGACTCAGTAATGCCAGTGTGGAGTATTAATTCATATGAAATTTGCCAATGTGGTATACAAAGTAAATGGAAAAAGGATTCAGATGTGAGAGAGGTGAAGGAAAATGAAGAGGCAAAACACATTTCTGGGATTTATGAACTCTCCCTTGAAGTCAATGCGGAAACTTGGATACTGTTTAATATCCAGAGTATGGAATCAAATGTTTTATAATCAAGTAAAATATCAATGGTATCTCATAAAAAGGCAAGTGAATAGATGTATGTGAATCAAGGACAAAGATATTTTCATACCAGATGGAACACTTAAAACTTTGAGATTTTCATTAGTAACATACAGCAATTGTCCTTCTCCAAGAATCGAACTAAAAATTGGCCAAACTGATCTCTTCCCGACCTAATTTGGTAACTTTAAAACACCAGAAATTTTTGTAATAAAGGATTTCAACAACTTTCAGGCCTAAAGATGCTTTCTGTTTACACTTCCTTTGGCCTCTTGCTCTTTGCTGCCTAAATTTTGCCATTCTTCCCAGCCCAAATTCTCCAGGCTTTCTAAAAGCTGCATACACTGCCTTCAGTAGCTAGTCTTTTGAATAACCACAATTAATTACATATCACAAACTGTCAGTGTAAAATGCCAAGGAATATGACTGCATTCATTGGCCAAATCATCACGACTTTGAGTCCAATTCATCAAAGCACCTGAACCAGCAAAGCTTGCATCTTTGTCCAGCTTCTGCACCACGTAGTTTGGGGCACCCCATATTCCCCACTACGCACACCTACCCAGCCTAACGAGGAAAGTCTATTTGCACCAACACAACAAAGTAGCTGGAAGAAAGCAGCATGACACACTAGCTCACTAAGACTTAGCTCTAATTTTGGATTATGCAGAGGATCAATTTTATCTGACCTACACTGGCAGACTTACACTGGTTTGTAGAACACAATGTTCAGATCCAAAAGTCTGATAACAGATTAAATCCTATGTCCTGTTTCTGAGACATGGCGCCAACACAATCCACTCTTAAATACACATATTTTTACCTACAATACGAGTCTCTGATATTTTACAATGTATCAAGTTTGTAACTACAATGGCAGAATAATCAGATAATTTGAATCAAAGTATATTTATGCAACAACTGATGACTCTAAGTATGAATCTATGAACAAATTTTCTTTTATGCACTGCAGCAATTACAAGTCTGTCTTACCTGCAAGTTTGCACATGCTGGCGAATCATTGTTAGTTGGTATTTCATTGTTGGTGGTCTCTGAACCCATATTTTTAAGTCTGGAAGCTGTTGTAGTTGTGGCTGTAGTGGTCTGTACAGGTAGGATTGGCTGCCACACATTCACATCAGTACCGTTGCCAAAGGCCTGAATTGCATTTTCTGCAAAAATACATTTATAGATAAATTTTGACTTATAAATAAATTGTGTAAAGCAGAACTGATACATTTTTTTTTTCAATCTGTAGAGTACAAGTGGATGGAATAATATTCTTCTGTAGAAAATGTTTATGTATAAAAAATAAACTTTTAGTTTGCAACGTGAATTAATTTTTGACACATTGCAGACATGAACAAAGAGGATTCAGAATTACTAATAAGAGACCTAATCTGATACATCTTTTGTGCAATATTTTCAGTCATTCCTGACATAAGCTATAACATTTACTGTAATCATATTTGCTACTATCTAAAAATCTACAAAATTTACTATTGAGATTTAAAATTTAGTTTCAATGTTACATCCTTACTCAAACAGTTGATGCTACCCTGTAAACTACAAACAGACAGGAGGTAAAATAACAATTTCTAAAGCTTATTTTATTAAAGTACTATCTCCGTAACTACAAAATACTTTAAACTAAGACCATCTTTTCCTTATAATTTTAAACCAAAATCTGCATAACAGGGTAAGGGGAAGCATGCTTTAACTAAAACCTTGGAATATAAAAGTTAAAAAGCTTTCACAGTTTCATGGGATTAAAGAGTGTGGTTACAGCAAGAGTAAATTGGTTGCTTTTCTATAAACAAATAGGGAAATAGTTTTTAATCAGGTCTTTGGGGATTCCACATGGATTTAGGGATTTCTTATTTCAAATTCATTGTATAAGAAATCAAACAATTTCCCACTGGGGACTAATATGTGGAAGTTATTAATACTACTTCTCATTGGCATTCCTTGCCTTATAAAATAGTTTACATTTAATTCTCATTAGAGAAAGAAGTATTTTATTCTCATATTAGTTCTTAGAACTCCAACAAGCACTAAGACGGATTTATAAAAGGCGCCACAATTACTTAGCTTGATGGAGAGAAAATGGGAAGAATGAAGTGATATTTTTACTGGTTTTACCTAAATAAGGTAAACATATAAAGCAATATATTCCACACAAAACATTCATAAATTCCTGAATGGCTTCCTAAATTAAAGAGTGTTTCCATTATTATAAGAATCACAAAAATATATACAGTCTTTCCACCTTTCTCAACAAAAATGGTTATCTTTAATTATTTCTTCATTGGTCCCACATTATTATAGTATTTTTTAAGCACATTCCTCATATATATCTACAAAATATCATATGATTGTAAAAACATGCTTCATATGTCTAATTGATCTAATGAAGGGCTCTTTCAATACCCTCTGTTAACTCACTGCTTTGTGTTTTTCCTTCCCTTTGACATTTTTCTTTATACCTATTTTAGTATAAAGTAGGTGTGAACAAATCCTTCAAAAATATTTAAATATCTTGATTCCCATTCAGTTCAGTAGGCATTCTACAGTATTGCAAACATTTGTAGGATCAGGCTACAGGGATTAGAATAACTGAAAAATGCACACACTGTCAAAATGCAAATAAAATCTTAAAATGGATTTTCAAAATTTGAAGTGCACCAAACCATACTTGTAGAGGCAGTAGGATTACAGTGATATTTTCAGTAACCTTGCATCTTTTAATAAATATGAAAAGAAAATATATGTTAGGCAATATACAGTCCCAATTTTTGCTCAGAGTATAGTTTATTTGTGCTCTATTAGTCTGCATTTTTATCTGTACAAAACTGAATCATTTTCACCTTTCTGAGCCACTTTCACAGTTGTAATATAAGACCCATTTTCTGCAAGCCCACACAGAAACATCTTCTCAAACTCATGTAACCAGAAAATCCATATATCTCAGTACCATAGTTAACTTTATTGTGACTAGACCCTGAAACAGACTGAATTCTTTCCTAGTATTTTCACATCAACTTTTCAAAGCAAAATTTTAACTCCATTTACAACTTATCTTCTGTTGCAAACTCTTCTACTCTAGAGTGGAATTTCTGGGCAACAGCATAGAGAGAGACAAGAAAGGCTAAGATTAGATGTTCATGTGGGACACGGGAGACTCAAGTTCATATAGTAGCTCCATAACAGGCACAGTAGGAATGTGGGAATGTGCTCCCAGGTCTCCTGCTTTCCGAGTTCCTTAACCCTCAGGCTATAGTATAGCCTCAGTGTTTGTTGCCTGAGCTTTTCCACTACACATAAATAACAAAACAACTTTTGGAATAAATATTTAAGCTACATTTCCCACAATTTCTCTACACGCCATAAATCACTGGCTTACTTCCAAACAATATCCAGCAAAAAAGAGCAACAAGAAATTCCCAAAGGTTCATCTTACTGCGGAAAAAGATTTTTTTTTTGTCAAAAAGAAAAGGGAGGAGGGGAGCAATTTAATACCTTGGCCAATAAAGAAATGCCATTTTTTACAAGACATTAAAAGGCTATTAGTGATAACAACAATAACAAAAATAAATGGATATTTTCTCCTTATCTGTGAAGGAAAGAATATTTTTATTAAGCAAGAAGCACCTTTAGCTTTGTGAATAAGAGGTCTCTCATAGGCTAAGAGGACTATATTTGTTTTGCAGTGACCTCTAAAGTCATTGATTTATCTTCATTAAAGCAGTAAGAGAGAAGAGAAAGCATTGGAGTGTCTTTAAGGTCTAAAAGGAACCTGTAGCATGACAGAAAGACATTTATAAAAGAATAAAATCTGAAGTATGGCACTAAATACAAAAGGTAGCACTGACTGAAGGAAGTTACTCTTCATTCTCTATTTCTGCGATCAGCAACAAGGGATGTTTCTTCTTACAATCTGACAAAATCTGTCTTTTAAAACAGGAAGAATTTTTCCCCTCCAAGCTCCTTCTGGAAGTCTGTTTGGCAACTTTACAGAGACGGTTAAAACTTTTCCAATTTCAAGTCTAAACAGCGGTGGCCAATATCTCCCTTTTTGATCTTATGCCAACATTGCCCTATAGCTTAAGTAACTCTCTTCCCTCCCTTTGCTTTCCCCTCTAATGTAATTTCAGAGGACAATCATGTACCCTTTCAACTTTTGTTCTGCTAGGCTAGGGAAGCCAGGCTTTTTGGGTCTCCTCATTTATCTGAAGTTAAAACTCCACATCATCCAATTAAGCTGCTCCAGGCAGACAGGAAATTTGAAAAGAGAACCTGCCAAAATCGACTCCACTGAGCCATTCTGAAATTTATAATAGCCTCTAATTTGGAAGTGAGTTAAAAAAGAAAAAAATCAATAAGTTAACAAAATCTTGAAAACCTGTACCATTAAGACTCATGGTGAAAACAGGCACTTGAGATCAAGTAGCCTAAAAAAAAAATGAAGCTTGGCCATAAATTACGCACACAATCCAATTTATAGTTACCTACAAGAAATCCTTCATAAACTACATGTCTCTTTTATACGAAGTTCTTAAACTGTACACAAGCCCCTCAAGTGCTTCAATTTTTGGGTACAGATGCTCCCCGCCTGCTAGGAACAAAATACGATCTGTGATGAAAACATTTTTCTATATGATATATATATTTTTTTCCCAACAGTTTCTCATGTTTGCAATCTTAACCATAAAGCACAGAATCAGGCCTACCTGCTCAAGTTCTAGTTCTTAGACTACAGCAGAATCAAGCGTATAAAGTGCACAGAGATTTCCTTGATTTATCACGACATATTAAAATGGTAATACAATTACCATTTACAATGATAACACAATAAGAGACATTTAAAGACATCTTATAATTTTGTACTCACTAAGGCATGTGTTGTCCTGGAAAAAATTCAGAAATTTCAGGCATTCGTCTATGTCATTGCCACTGTTGCTGCAGTCACACCACGGGGCCACGCTGAGACTACTTGAGTCTATGTAGTTTGGTGTCATCACTGTGCCTATTAATAAGCAGTAAAATACAGCACTGTGAGTAATTGTTGTAATTAAATATTCTTTCCATACTAAAAGGTAAAAAACAACAACAGTAACTCATGTATTCAGAGCTGCAGCCACAACACAGACTAATGGCAGGGCTCTAAAATGTGGACTTAAAGGTCCCCTTTGCCATCTGACCCCTAGTCCCATAAACCCATTTGCTTCTACTGAAAAGAAGGAAGTTTCTCTAGACAGGTTTATGCTGCAGCACCACACACAGCTGCATCAGCAGGATTGAGAAGCGGAAAATTGTGGCACTGGGGCTGGAAGGATTGGGAGGGGTGGGAAGCTTTTAAAAGGGCTTTGCTATCAAAGTAATCACACATGGACTCACATCCTGAGAGTCACACTGAATATTAGCACCCATTTTTCTTCCTAGCTATTTTTTTTCCCCCTCTCTCATTTTTCTTCTAGAGGTTGAAAGAAAGCCTCTGGACCTGAGCTTCCTCTCTGAGCCTGCAGCCAGCCTGAAAAACAGTTCTGAAATGCATGAGCTAGTAGACTGCTCGCCATACCGAGAAGAGCCCTAAATCATCTGGGTTACGCTGATGAACAAAGTAAAGAAATAATCAGCATGCCTAAAAATGTACAAGAGATGTTTTGCAGGTAACAAATTACTATTATTCTTGCTTTTAGTGTCACTGCTTTTTAAGCATAGTGGTTGATACCTAAAAAACCCTGTCAGCAACTTACAACAGCAGAGATTTTCTAAAACAGAAAGTTTTTCTAACTTTCTAAAAAATCCCTGGGTAATTATTCTCACATTTATGTGACAACTCAAGTTCATCAAGAATTAAATGAAAGCAAAGTGTGCATTCTATGGCCAAAAAGAAACAGAGGGAGGGCTCATCACTGATCTAGATCAAGTAGCTGTTACATGATCAACACTTCACCAAACCAGGAGTCTCAATGAAGACACTGCCCTGATAGACCTGTGATTTGAGATGCTCCAGAGGAGCTTGTTCAATTTTTCTCATCAAGCAGGGAAAGGTAAACAGAAAGGAGGAGTGATTCTGGAGGGGCATTGAGGACAGCACGGTTGGGAAACCACTTTCTCCCTTGGTAATCTGCTGCTTTAGGACAAGGTTTATAACAGGAGGAAATGTGATCACACCTTCTCAAACTTGACACTGAAGTAACGATTAGGAAGATAGACTAAATGAAGAATGAATATTAGAGGCCTGAAGTGTGCACTAGAAGATAAAATTTTGTCCATAGGTTCAGAGTTTAAGAGTCTTTAATACCACTAGGGAAAGGCCTATCCAATACCAAGCTAAAAGTATAACCTTTAGAAATAATAGAAATCAGAATGAGGTCAAATAGCCTTTCAGACATGAAGCACCACTGATAACTGACCAAATCAAGTCGCAATTTTTTCCATAAAGATGCATGAGATAAAGGAGAATAGATGTTGAAGGCTAAGCTGAGAAAGGCAGAAATGTATGTCAAAATAAAAGAAATGCAAATGCAGTCAGCAAAAGAATCATTCCTCCTGTTTTAGGATATTATTAAATTAGAATGCAAGCCCTTACCTTTATCTACTTGCAAATTTTAACAGATCATTCCAGTAATAATTGCTCAAATTCTACATGAGATCAGCACATAAGTAAACAGCAGACTTGAAAATTTATTAAGCAGAGGTGAAGAATTTAGTAAAATAGGCAAATATCACTTGCACCAATAATGAAAACTTGACAGTAGATAAATAAGAATAAGAACGCTGTTAAATTAAAATAAAACAAATGAAAATAAACATCCATTATGTGTTTGCTGGTTCAGCATATTATTTCAACTATGTGACACACACGACTGGAAAAGAAGCGAGGTAAAATGGGAAGCAAGAATATTTTGCAAAAGGAAGGAAAACTGTAATCTTCAAAAGAAAATGGCTAAGCAGCAAATACTTAGTGAAGGTTTAAGAAAACAGAAAAGTATGGAGGAAGCTGAAAAGCTTACTACAGTAAAATCTTCTCATCTCAAAGAGATAATAAGGTCATTAAAATGGGTCTAGACAGAGCCTAAAGTGGAAGAGATATCAAGCTATGATTAAGGTTGATGAACAGAGGAAAGACAGGGTAAGGAATGTGTACATACAGCACCCGAACTGGGCATCCAGCTAAAACACGGTGGCTGAAAGAGCAGCTAGTAGAAAATCAGCCTGTCATTTAAACCTGAGGGCAGATGTGAACCCAAGCGGATTACGTGCCTGTTTTCCCGGGGTGGATTTTCTGTTTTTTTGCCTTCAGAGAGTGTATGTGTGTGTGTGCGTGTACTTCCCCACTAGCATCTCGGAAAGGCAGCTGAAGGATCCTAACAAAGGAGAAGCTGAGAGTGGATGGTAGCACAACGTGTGATATAGGTTAACCATGTTCCCTATACTACAGTTTCCTGAGGGTCTCAGCTGTACAGCTGCCAGGTCCCCATATTTTGGTCAAAAGCAGAATTGACCCAAAAAGCCAAGAGGCTGCTCCAACTAGGATCAATTAAGAATGAGGGGATGGATGGTGGGTCCAGGTAGAAAGGCAGGTGATTGAAGTTCCCTTGACCCTCACTGAACAAATGAAATCCAAGGATCAAAGACCAGAAAAGACTCTCAAGTGTAGCGAGCATCAAGACCCAAATAATAAAAAAGTCAGCAGAGCAAGCAGTCCTTTTGTAGGCTGGAGGTAGAAAATAACTTAGCAAGTAAGGATTATCATGAAAACCACCAGACCCAATTCTAAACTTTGGGTACAGGACAGAGAAGTATGTCCTCTGTTCTGCAATTCCAGTTTATTCACACCAATTCTCGTGAAATTCCACAGAATGCTAGGGAAATTGGAGGGATTTGCTGAAACCTTGAAAATTTGTCAGCAAATCACAAATGTTAAATGATATTTTTAAGTCATCGTTTACATCAACACCAAGTTGATGTGGGAATGCAGACAGCTCCAGATGGTTTTAACAGGCTCTAACTATGGCACAGGGTCTCAAACACGGGTATCTTCTGTGTCATTTTACATTTAATAACCTTTATCTTTTCCATTTACTTGATAAAAATATTAATTGATCTTTATGACTATAACAAGGAGGCAAAGGTTATGCACTAAAGTCTTTCAAAATTCTTGTAAAATAAACCTCTCTCAAAAATCATGTATATTACATGCTGATGCAAACCCTAAAGCATACTATTTATTCCATTCTACGTTTAACTGGTATAACACCCCATCTACAAAACTGTGCCTGACTATCCACATTTTATTTTTTTAATCATTTATTTCAGGAGGAAGCCCACAAAGTTCACTCAAGTTAACTCTGATTTATATCACTACGTGTGACAGCAAAATCACACTCTTTCCTAGAGAAGGTTCATTTTTCTGAAAAAAACAAACAAAAAAAACCCTCTGAGGAGATACAATTTTTGTCACCTTTAATGAAAAGATTACATGAACAAATATTCTATTTCAATGAACTATATTTAATCTCAATTAAAACACTTGGAGATCCTGGAGCTCTATAAATGAATGAATCTATAACAGTTTGTTACCTACAGTGTGTCCATCTCTTCCTACATTTTCTATATATTAAGCAGACAGTAGAAAGGTTATACATTTGATTTGGATAGACAGCCTTCTACCAATTTGAAAGGTCAGTATATAATTTCCTTGGGTTATACACCAGGTTGATATTAAGAGCAGGAGTTCACTACTTCACAAGATGCAAGTTTTGTTTTGGCACTTTTCTTTTGGTTTATCAAGTTCCTTACAAGAGGTAAAAACTCTTATAACACTAACCAAGTCCCATCTCTCATGTGTCTGGGGAGTGATGGGAAAGAAGTTATTATTCTCATTGACCAGATGAGATTTCCAGATTATTCCATTCTTTGAGACTAAATTGACATTGTCACAGCTGTTCAGATGCTATGCCCTCTGCATATTGTTTCAATCTGATAAATCTCAGAAGCATGCCTTTTGAAACCATCAAGCCTTATCCTGCCAGTTTCTGCACGGACTTACCTCACTTTTTAGATACTACAGTCATAAAAATGCCTTTTTTTTTTCCCCCCCTCCCTCCAGGCATTTCAGACTAAATGACTTTCAATCATTTTTTCCTGGATTTTTTCTTCAGCAAAACCAACATATTTTAGAAATATTTTATTTTGGATATTACCTCAAAAGAGATTTTTTTCTTTTTTTTTCTTTGTTTAACAGTGGTATCTGCTTCAGGGGTTCAGCTGGGACCTTACCCAACAGAAAGGCTATTACAGCACTGCAGCATGTGTATGCTGAAGAACATGTGATCTGGTGATCTTTTTAAAAATTTGTTTGAGAGTTTTGACTTTTTCTTTATTGCCCAGCTATGGTATTTTTACAGCAAGTTCACTTTTCTGAGATGCTCTCTCTCATTTAGGAACCAAATACTGTGGGGCATATGGAATCTGACTTGCTTATGAGCATCCTTGCGCCAGTCTGCACTCAGGCAAGTGACAGCAAGCAAAATGAAATATATTGGAGAGGGAGAGGATTTCAGAAGATACATTTGGTCTCACTTAACCTCCACTGACAAGCATGTCAGAAAACATTCAAAAGGGACAGAAGGAGATCATGGAAAGCATAGCGGTTGGAAGTGAAAAAGAACCAAGCTGGTTTATTGTTGCAATCCTAAAACATCCTGCAAACTTTTCCCAGAGACCTCAGGAGGTATTTTACTCAACCTTGAGATGACAGCTGCAAAAACAAGCAAGCTCTAGTTTCTTCTATTCTTTTAAACTTCTTACTTCTGAGTCTTGTCCAAATTCAACATTTTGATAAGGCCTGTTAGGTTACCTTAACTTGCATTTGTTTCTCCAAACTCAAGCATCTTTCTCATCCTCTATCCTTAATTTGCTTCCAATCTACAATTTTACTCCAGGATTCTATGTAAGCTAAAACAAAGACCACACATTTAGCCCACACAGTTGGAATCTTTTTCATAGAGTCATATTGAATGGCATGGCCCACAGTATTACCATTCACTGATTTTATTCCAGGTGGACCTTCCCAATATTGTTAGGGTGTTTTTGTACACGGATCAAGCCCCCACCCTTCCCTGTGTTCTTACCAATAAGCCCCGAGTAAGCGAGGAGGCAGTCAGCATAGTTCTCCTTCAGACAGCTACTAACAGACCGTGACTCGGGCTGGCAGTTTGTGAAAAAATCTGCAAGGCGAGATCTGCAACATGGCAAGAAAAAAAAAATGCACATCTTTAAAAATCAAGCCTGTAGGCATTTTTACCTCTTACACTCTCTCTCTTTGTGCAATGCTTAATATTCTTTACCTTAAGCATATAGTGAAAACATTTCAATTGATGAGAGTACCTTTTTAAAACCCATCTGTCTTTCCAGAAACCAATTTTGCAGTCAGAACTAAAAAGTGTCAGGAAAAAGAAGGACAGCAAGAAAGGGACAGAACAACAGGGAAATGTATATCCTTTTCTAAAGAGAAATGTTCTGCGTTTTCATGCCAAGAAAAGACAAGGAGAATTTATCAGGAGAGCGGTCGTTTTGCCTGGATCTGAACTCTGGCTGGAATCTGTTATTCTACACAGTATCTGCTGTTTCACCGGCTACACAAAACCATATGCTCGTGCTCAGGGGGTCCCCTTACTCCATGACTCGAGCCAGCTTCACTCGAGTGCTACCCTGGGTTTCCAGGGAATGGGCTCAGCCCTGCTTTGCAGGATGAGCTGGCCGAACTGGGGCAGCGGGCAGATCCAGATGGCTTGATCTACAGAGCTCCCCGCAGCAACTGCTCTCAGATCTATCTGTTCTTGTAAAACGTCCATTTACCAGAAGTCTACAGTATTGTGCCCAGGGCTCAGGAGAAGGGTACGTGAGCTCTACACCCATTTCTACTAGTGAATAGCCATGCGATCATCACTTGCATCTGTCACCTAATTTCCGAGAGGGGAAATCACTGCTTACCTACGACTAAAATTGAAAACAGCATCACAATCAGCGGGTTATTGCTAAAGACAAGGGATAGCAGCCGGGAACTCTTCACTTGCACTTTAAAGGCCACATACAGTCCCATTCAGATCTCCTGTAATATTTGCAACGCTTCACTGATCTGAGTCAAGGTCCCACATCATATGGTCAACCTTCCTGCACATCTCGCCCTGCTCATCAGTTGTGCTAGGGTCTTCACTGAGGTTTGCATGCTTCTTGGACCGATGATTTTTATTTAATTAAAAAGTGTAATTTACACCTTTGATTTCATGAACAAAATTACTTGGCTCCCCTCATTCAATCTTTTCCTCTGTGACACAGGGATGAAAATACTGTCTTGAATAAAACTACTCACAGTGCTGTTTCAGGACAAGGCATTTAATCTTTGCAAAGCCTTTTCAAAATCAGAATAATACCATCTATGCTTTTCCAGCACCAATCTAGCATTATGTAGATTTGCAATATAAATACTCTTTTTTATTTTTGCAACAAAACCACAAAAGTTAGTAGAGCCAAGTGATTTGCACAGATTTAATTTATTTGTTGACATGCTCTGGAGACTAATTATTTTTGTTTGCCTTATTGTTTTACCTATCTCAGATGGGGTGTGGATGTACATCATTAATTGGCCTGAAAGTACTGATAGGCAAACTTCAAAAGGTTCAAAGGCTTAGTTTAAGAAAGTGTCTTATAAATAGACTGTATTCAAACTGCATCTGAATTTATTCAAGCTATTTTCATGACCTCTTTTTAGTTCCATCCCTCTCTAACTCTTCTGATTGACGCCAGCAGAACGGTGCTTGTCTCCAAGCCATAGTTAACTGCAAGTATTTTACTATTTCTCTTCCCTTATCTAACCATTTAACCCTGCGATGGACATCTCTACAAAGTAGTTGCCTTCAGTAGCTTTAGAAAGCCTCGCTCTCTATAGCTTCTTCAAGATGCCCTATACATATGTATACATGCCAATTTTTCCCCAAATCTTTCTCTATTTGGTGAAAACCTACTGTGCCTACTGGAAGACAGGCTGAGATGGATTGTGGTGAATAGGATGAGATAGAAAATCCTTTGTCATCATATCAGTTTTTTCTCTAGGTCAGTAATTAAGATTGCTGGGACCTAACCTCCTGAGTGACTGGGAAAACAGACTGTGCAGGGCTTCTAAGTACTTAAAGACTTTAGAAAATCTACAAATATCTAGGTGACAGCATATTAATCCTATCTTGTAGGAAACTTTTGCAATGGTAGCAAGAGCGAGACTGATCTCATGCAATAATTTTGGGTTTCTAAAACACAGTGGTTCCTCAGATGTAAATTTCAGTACCCCCAAATACATCCTTCCAGACCAGACATAACATAATCTGTCTTGAAAATCCTGAAAACATTCTTGGCTATTATATCATTATCCTTAACTGTCCAATTCTCTGTTAGATTAAGAGGTACATTGATTCATGTAATATACTCCTCTCAATGTTTTTAAGGACTATGGATTGCTATGGATTAACACCATGGTGATTAACACTGACAAAAATGACTGATCAACCATCATTTATTATCCAGGCTGCTTAAAGAATTTATCTGCCTTAGGGAGACTAAGGATGTCTCTGATGATCCTTTTTGTATACAGCCTGATTTCTACGTTCAGTTCTGAAGAAATTTTTCTGTGAAATTTTGAATTTTTGTGGTCATGAAAGTTAATAAACTGACAATGTTGCACATCTAACCTTTCATAAGTCAAATATAATTCCAACAGCTGTGGTCCCAACGTTACTAGACATCTTCATGCACTCCCTATCAGTAGTGAGTCATCCAAAATTCACACTTGCAAACTTCTTGCTCTCTCCCAAGCTGTTAACTACACCTAATACTTATGTGGACTGATTTCCAACAGAGAAGCAGTAAAGGCCAATAAATAAAACGGAGCTGGATCTCTATCCTCCATAAATAATTCCATGAATTTCACTTCATGTCTGCTGATTAATGTTTACTGAAGAACTAGCCCCAAACATTTCCAGTAGAGCAATACTGATATAAGTGTGCTCATGAGCAATGCCAGAGTAGCACTACTGCTACTCATCTAGAGAGAGACAAACTAGCCTATTGTCAGAAATAATAAAATCATTTCCTAAAGCATTCCGTAGTGTAGTAAGAATTCATTTAGACAGCAGAAACAAGCCTTTTAGGGATGATGATTAAAAACAGCAAGATGATACTAGTCCTAAAAGGAAAAACAAAATAAAGTAAAATGCATTCTGTGTTAACTTAGTGTTTTTTTCAGCAGGAGGCAACTTGTGGGGAGTAACTTGTGGTTAAGGCCTTGGACTTCTTCCAGCCCTTGACTGAGCAGTTTGCTAAACCAAAGCACAAACAATTAAATGAATTCGAACTTAGCCCTGGTAAATCCCCTCAAAATTAACTGCATGTCTTATACACGACATGCATATTAAGAAGAAATATACTTAAATATTTTGTATACCATGAACTGAAAAAATAAGAATAATCCTATCGGCTAAATCAAAGAAAATCTGCGCAAACAGTCTTTCTGAGAAAAAAAATCCCAAAGCTGCTAGTCTCCAGTGCTTTGTATTACCACCAACAAAATAATTTCTAACAGTTAAAAATACAAAGAAAACAATGCTAATTTGTTTTCTTTATGATACTGGCTCTTCCAATACACAGTAGGATAAATCAAAACTTTCAAATTTTGCTTACAAATAAGCTTGGCTAATAGCAGTATGGTGTTTAACCTGTATACAGTTTTTGAGACAATTTGATTTTATATTAGCACTGTCTATTGTGTAGGCAACATTTATTAGGTTTCACTATTTTTTTAGTCACAAAGTTCTATAAAAGTTCTTTGATATTCTGAAATAATCGTAGATATTTATCAGTCCCATCTCTTTACATTTAGTTAATCAAACTTTGGGATTGGCTATGCAGAAGCGCATAGTGCAAATTTAAAAACACAATCTCAGTAATGAATTAGCATTACGTTTCTAAAAACACGGTTTTGATTTAGGACTGCTCTAAATCATTGCCTAAGAGAAAGCAGATCTACGACCTAAACACATGATGGCTCCTCAAGAAGTTCCCTTAGTGCTGGACTAGCAGGTGTTGACCTCTCTTGGTGATTTTTTCTCTATATACAAATGAATTTTGGGTTACTTCATATATAGAGGTTGAGCCTCAAGTGACAAATCTCTCTTAGTGGTGGTAAAAGGGGTAGGTATGAAACTGTTCAGACTGAGCAAACATTGAATGTATTAAAGTGAGTGGTGGCAACTACTTGTCCTGTTGTGACTCCTATCCTCTGCATGTACGTCAGGGATGTTAGGTACGGTCTGAATCTCCTGGCAATCCTCTCTCTTTGCCTGTGTTTAGGTATCTACGGTTTAAGAGCAGTAACACAATGGATACAGAAATGCCAAAGCTGAGTGACAGGGGTGACTACACTAATTAGTCAATTTGCTTTAGTGTCTAGACACCATTTGGCAGACACATTATAGTCACGGAAGGAAAGTGCTATATAAATATTCAAAACAGGAAAAAAAAAAAAAAGAAACATTAATCTGACGCTGAAAAATTTCAGACTAAGTAAATGAATATGTGTCATAGTGATAAATTACATCATTACAGAAAAAACAAGCCAAAGTAGTTGTTCTTCTTTTGGGGGAATCAAACACTGTATCCTGCTCTGCGCAGGACTACACAGCTCCCACGTAGGAAGGGACACAGTATTTCAAGTGAGAGGTCTTGGGTTGCAGTAGCAGCAAGAGGGGATGCTCTGTGCCCAAACTAACGGCCTTGCTGCTGCAGGAGCTTTTCACTTTCTCTCTCTTTTTTATGAAAAACACACAGTGAGCTGGCACTGACCAGGGCTACCTAAGGCTATTGCAACCTGTAAGAAACGCTGCAGTACAGGAGACAGGACCCTTCCAGGACTCAGCAATTTGGATTTGATCCATCCATGAAGACATTTTGCATTAAAAGACACCAGAGCTGCAGAATACTAGGATCATATCTTATTTACGTACACACCCTATTGAGCAGCTTTGAGTACCTATAAAAGTTGACAGCTTAATTAGCCTTTTTTATACTGCCATTTTTTTTTCATATATTAATTAACAAACAGCTTTATTTTTCTCTTGGAAAATAGGTTGTTTTTTCCCTCAGGCTCTAGCCTGCTTCTCAGGCAGTTGAGGGCATTGACAGCCCTTGCTCTCCCTGCTCCCCTGGCCTGGTGCCTCAGGTCCCCATCTGAGCCCATCCCAGGGCCATCGGTCCCTGCCCACGGTGCTGTGGAGGTGCTGGGCTCAGGTCCCACATGGTTCTCCTCCTTCCTGGCCATGGGCCATGCCAAGCCCAACGCTGACCCATGTGACACCATTGGATGACATCCCCATGGCAGTGCACAATGCCCAAGGCTGGATACCCAGCCCGTAGGGCACCCTCACACACGGGTCGGCATTTGTGCTTTTTTTTTTATAGATGAGAAAAGGGTACAAACTGAAAGATTTAATGATCATTTGGCTCCAAGACCTGAACAGCATAAGCAGTTTCTCTCACATTAGCCATTACAGATCTTTTGCGACACTGGGAACATGACATGGGGTGACATCAAAGCAAGGTTGGGTTTTTTTTAATCTTGCTTTGCATCTGTTATCCTATTTTAAATGACTTGCTGTTTGAACTCATTCAAGTACTTGATTTTGGATTTGATTTATCTGTAAAATTATGTAATTCATCTGGAAGTACAAAAAAGTCAATGCTCAATTACATACTGGCAGCCTATGCAGCCTGTGAGACAACCGGATACAGAACCACCGCCAGAGCCCACGTCGGATCAGGTCAGACGTCCCTTGGAATCAAGGATGCTCCGAGCACCCAGCAGAGACACGACAGTGCACTAGGACTCACACTGCAACTGGAGCCACGCACTACTTTAAGGGACCAAATCGGCACTCACAAAGCCAGGTGATTTCCCACCATGTCTGATGTATGTTATCCAGGCGCTTTCCTTACCAGCAGCATTTCAGACATCTAATACCCAGCTAGTGGAGAACTAGTTACTAGAAAGATAGACATGCAGAATCAAAACATTTCCACCTGTGCATATCTGCAACATATTCCAAAATTAACAATACATACATTGTATTCCATCTGCATATTAACAAAATGCTTTTTGCTAAGTGCTGAAAATAAAAATATTCCATGGCTATGTTTTGCTATTGTATTTTATGCAAAGCAAAACAGACTAAGTTATACAGGACTTTTCTCTTAATTTGATCCTTTTCCCTTGCTCAGATTAACAGTTAGGAAGCTGTTAGATCCTTACATGTGATGTCTACTATTGCAAATACGAAGAATTTATCCAAATGCTAACCTCATGGTTGATTAATGACAGGTAAAACCCACAAGCAACTCAAGATTAGGCATTAGAGAAACTTTAGTTTAAAATATTTGGTGCCGTCTGAGCTTAAGGGAAACTACTAAACTCAAACATGATTCTAAATTGGTTTAGTTCATTTACATTTGGGCAACAAAAATACTTTTATATTACTGACCTTTTATGTAGTAAAACAAATTTTGAAAAATATGGTGCAAATCCTGAGCAAAAGGTAATGCAATAAAGAATCAGAACAGCGATTTTATGATGCAGTGACACAAAACAGCATTTTCTCTTTCTGCTTTCAAAAAATTATCTCAGGCCATATTTCAGAGGCCTGTTTGAGAGAACATCTGGAAAGCATTCCACAGGAAATCAAACCTATATTAAATATGCTTTCTGGGGCTCTGTTTCCTTGCATTGACTTTAAGCATGCATAATACGTTTCTGTCCTCTCCACTGCAAATAAAATTCTTCTCTAAGAATCTCCTACAAAATGATAGGCAGAACTGCCCATCCATGATCCTAGAGGGGGATGTTGATAAGATTTTTCTTTAGCCTATTCCTCTCTACCAAAACTCTCCAAAAACATGAACTGACTAGCTACTTTCTCAGTACTATGATTTGGTACCTTTTCATTTTATTTCCTTTACACTATTTAATTTGGAGTCTTTTATATAAATATACACATATAACTGTCACGTTTAAGGATATACAAGTCTCTCAGTGTTTCTCGATAGCATGTTACACAGGGAAGAACCAGTCCGTTACAGATAGATTTTTCTCACTTCATTAGCTGGCCATACAAGTGTGTCTCTGAATTATAGCCTGGAGACCTAAGAAAATCATTGTCACTCTCAAAAACAAGCCAAAGAAATTAGTGCCACTGCAATTCCTTGAGTGTGCTGTTGGATGCTTAGGTATTTATTAACAGCTACATCATGAGTGTGCGCTGAAAGGATGTGGTTCCAAGCACCCAGAAAAGCCATTCATGACAATATTCCCTACAACCACTTGACTAAACTATTAGAGAATGTAGCTCGCTCGAGCGTGAGGCTGTGGTGGAGCCTGGAAACAAAATAATCTAAAAAGCCCAATCAAGTATCCAGGATCTCTGCTGACCACAAAGATATGATGCAAAAAACATGATGCTTGGGATCATCAGGTTTCCTCAGGTTTCACAGGGATTGGTTTTGCTTCCTGGAGTGGCACTGTGATACGTGTGGCAGCATCCCCGACTGCAACATTTCTGTGCCCGCATCTGTCGTCAGGGACCTGAAGGGCTGCACAGGGTGCTGCGTGTAGCTGTGCTGGGTCCAAAACTCATGTTCAGGCTACTCTGAGCTGTTCCTCAGGACTCAGACAACAAATACCAGATCATAACCACAGCAGATAAAAGCAGATCACAGTTGCTTTTATGGGAACCATTTTTTTTTTTTTTCCCCCGTGCACAAAACAGCCTCATCAAAAAGCAAGTCACAAAGTTATGGCTCCAACAAACCTATATAGCATTGATCTTACTCAACATGTTTTCCCTGCTTTTAGTAGATATATGGATGTATTATGCTAGTAAGAAAAGCACTGATTTATAGTTTAAGATTGGAAAATAAACCATTTTTACCAGTTAAGGATGATGTGATATCTTAAGAGCTTTTTTTTGTCTTCCCTGGCAAAAAGCTTGAGTGCAGTCACTGAGGCTAAAACGCTGACAGCCTGTGATATATCCAGCTGTTTACCGGAGTTGCTCTGGAAGATATTGCCCATTTTAAAGACTGTTTTGCAATGCTATATGATGGCCAGTTACCCAGACACATGTCCAGCTCTTCACACTGCCTAATTAGGAAGAGGAGCAGGGGAACCAACAGGACAGTCACAGTGAGCTGTGCTTGAACCAGAACACAGGGAAACAATTCAAATGATCTGGTTAAGTTTTAGTCGAGCAGAGGCCTAACTCACACGTGCTTTATACTATAAGAGCCTGATTTAATGCTTTATAGCATATGCTTGAAGAAATAAACTGTAAGCACAAGGACAGGAATGTGAGGTGATATGTTAATCTTAAATGTGACCTCAGGCAGGGTCACAGTAAGCTCACACTGAAAAGCAGTGTTCAGTAACATAGACCAGGAAACTTTGTGTCTCACTTATTTTAAAGCCAGCAGATAATCACAGCTAGGAAACAACTACTTTACATGCCAAGAAGTCTTCCCAGGCACTGGAACCTTCAAATCTGGCTAATCTCCCTAATCAGTAAATTAATCCATTCGGAACATAGTAGTGCTTAAAATATAATGAAAGCAACAAAATTTATATTCAATAAACATTAAAATGCTAAAATTCAAAAATATACATGTAGATGTCACTTGTTCTGTTGAGAAACAAAGTACTATTTTTAGTTCCCGGGCTTACATTTTCTTGCAGCTATTTCAATAGCTGAACTGCCACCAGAAATATTCTCTCACTGGGGCCTGATGTAGAGTGATATAAATAACCTTTACAAAGTCCAACATAATGGACTGGTAAAATCTGTTGACATTCTTTTAATTAGCGCTGCCTGAAGATTTACCTACACAGAATTCATCCCTGGAAATTCATCCCTGGAAAAAATCCACTGAAGTCACTGATGTCAGAGGAAGTATACCAGGTATGCACTTGATAGAACAGCTCTGTTATTGACATTAAATATACAGCAGCTTCTTGCCTGTACTATTTTGATGGTTTGAGATAAATGAGAAAATATTTTGATTTGTTAAAGAAAACTCTTTCTTTGCCCCAGAAACAGCAATTTAGCTAAATATAACTATCAGATGGAGTATCTATGAAAAGGGATCAAATCTTCACCAGATTGAACAGGTTAGCGAGGAAAAACTCATGCAAACTAGCTGCTTCTAACTTCTGCTTTTACAAAATTCTATTAGCAATTTAACAAATTAGTGGTAGCACTATACTTAACAAAACCCCATCTAGCAAAGCTATCAAGCACTCGCTTAGCGCTAAGAACATGAGAAGTTCCAAGTTTAGGAATTCTATCGAAAAGTTTAATGCCAAATTTAACTTCCATTGTTTTCTGTATTTTTGACTAGACTGAATGAAACTGCTTTTGCAATATTTGTAGTTTAATACTCCCCCCAATGCTGGAGGAACAAAACCAAATGGGCCAAACTTGCTCTGCTGTAACTTTCCTTCCTGGGTGGAGTTTTGGATCTGCAGCCTTCGTGTTTATTGCACTCTGTAGGCAGTCTTCCTTCCCCACTTAGAATGAAAATCTAAGTCTTTCCAACAGGATACACAGGTGGATGATTGGTCATATTTAGATATTCCAAATCCCAAAGTTAATGCTTTCTAACAGATAATATTTAAGACACTGAATCATTTTGGGAACCAGGGGACTGACATGGAATGTGAGGTATCTAAATACCACCCATTACAGTCTAATCATTTGTATCCTTATTTATTTATGATTACTGTATGTTCACACTCACAGATACTCTATTCTCTCTTTCTATTTTGTAACTCGAGATAATAACAATGAATATTCAGCGCTACAGTTAATTCTTAAAATAACCAGATAGTAGGAGAGATAGTAGGAGAGTAGAACATCAGAAACATCAGAAAGACTAAGAAAGCCACACCATGCAAAACCTAAGTTGGCTGAATCACATCACTCTGACAGTGCTAAGACTTGATCTCTATCTTAAAGATAGAAGGGCACAAAGGAACCTGTGCTTGGATAGTGGGCGTGAGGAATGAGCCACGGTTGTACTGAGTGAGAGGGATGCAGCTTTCAAACCTTCAGGCTTGCCTGACAAAGGGGCTCACTGTAAAGATACTGTCTATGTACTGCTTTTAAAGCACAAAACCGGTGTGTGTGAAGATCTCTAGACTGTTAAAGCAGAGTGATGTGAAAGTTTGGGGCAGGAATAAAGCTGAGCAATTTTTCTAATCACTGTGTTCTTGCTTCTTTGCTTCATTCAGGAAAACGTCAATCATCCCGCAAGCTTTTAATCTTCAGGACTCTCTTAAGCAGAACACGGAGAGTAGGAACAAGGACTGGCCAAACAGATATTGGCACCACAGAACGAGATCTATCTGCTCTGCAATGGGGACAAAGCTGTCTTGTTTTGCTGGGTGTTCTGATTTTTAGATTCCAAAGGGATTTATGGACATGCTTTAAGGAGAAACTGCTTGATTCATTTGGACTTTTACTCAGAGGGAAGACATTCAAAATGACCTTTGTTTAGGGGAGAGGGAGGCAAATGTACTATTGCATCTATTTCAGTCTGCTAACGAAAAACATCATGGTAATGAATTGTATAAGGGATTGGAAGGGAAGAAAATAATATATGATATTGCAGGCTTTTCTGTCTTTACTTTGCCTTGATTTAAAAGGTTTTTGCTTATTCTGCAGAGATTGCACTCTTCTTTCCAGGCTAGCAATTCCCCCCACACATACGCTATTACGCCAGCATGTTTTCCCCTGCAGATCACGCCAGATTCTGTCCCACCTCCATGCAAATCCTAATTTAACTGCATTTTCTGAACAGTGATCACCCCTCCCTATTAATTTATTAAAATGAATTAACATATTTGTTTCTCTAAATAAATATGGTGCCTCTGGTTCTGCATATATATAAGCCGTGCTTTTCCCAATAGTCAAGGCTATGCCCACAGACACGAGGTGAGCTTGTCAGCAAGCTGCACTTTACGAGCCACACAGATTTGCCATTTTATGCTGCTTCTCCTCTCCCACTTGGTCCCACGGGGCCCTGGCACACAAGGCCCTGATGTGACGAGCAGGGAGGACTCGTAGGTGGCCTGAGCCCTGACTAACCCTGTGACACCGCGGGCTCCCGTGCCCGGCGCAGGGTGAGTCAGGCAGCACACGAGGTCCTTCACCCACGCCCTGACTCAGGCAGCTCCAGCACAATATAGACACAGCCTGCCTGTCTGCAGACACCAAGAACGCCCCTGTTTCCATGTCCCTGACAGCACTACAAAAGCTACGTTGTCGCCCCGCTTTTGTATACCCACAGAAAAACAATCATCCGAAGGAGCTGCCAGACTACTCCGAGCGCCAAGCTGACATAAATACCCTTCAAGGATGCAACTCCGGCTCTGCTCTACAGACATGGATAAAGCTACTGCATCCTTTGTAAAAATACCCAGGGAAGATCCTTTTAAGGAAGGTCCTACAGCTAGAGGAGGCCTGAGACTGAGCAGTCAACCCCCGCAGCCGGCCCCCTGAATTGTAGCTCTCATAAGCTGCAAGGCTCAGGGAGGGAGGTAGCACCGATGTTTTTCCTCTCATCTCCTGAATTACAGATGATCACTGGGCTGTGGCAGGATATTACGGGAGGAAAAGAACAGCACGCAAGGGAGCAGGTGGGGGGACTGGAAGTGGCTATAATGGAGAGAATTCAAATGTGTCAGAGAGGCAGTAAAAGTCAGATAATGACTGGGAGATCTAGAAAACAGGAGATGAAAGGAGACTAAGCAAGGGGAGAGGCAGGCGAGGAAAGCAAGGGAAGAAGTGAGAAAAAATGAGAGTCTAAGGAATAGAAAACTTCAAGCAAAAGCCATGAATCTCCTGCTGGACTGCAGCATTTTGGGACTACAGAAGTCTTACACAGAAAAGCCACTTTTACAAGCAGGCACAGGGATGGCATCCACCTGCAGCAGATTATCACTAAAGATGTCCAATATAAAGAAGGAAAAGCAATTTCTCACACTTTTTCAGAAAAGATATCAAGCAGCTGAGCTTTATTTCTGGCTATACTGTGCTTGGATTCTTTTATGCAATGATGGAAATGTCTGCACATCTTTTACCTTATAGATGCAGGTATTGAATAGGTGGTTACACCAATATTAAGACTGAGTAGCACATCTGAGCAGACACTGGGATGATTACAGCAAAATTGAGGCCGGGGAGCACATCTGAGCCACATGAGTATTCTGAAACATTGTCAAATGTTACACTATTAAAAAAAAAATGAAGCACACTATCCTACTTTTCCTGTATTCTACTCTATTTAGAGGAGAACAGTTTTTAAAATATGCCAATCAACTTGGGATGTTTAAGTGGAGGCTGAAGCAATCAGAATAGAAGTCAGACATTTGACCTATTCCAGGATGACGTAGATCATGAAAGTATTTGACAGTTCACTGACTTTTCTTAGAAATGTTTGTGTTTATAACAAGGGGGGGAAAAAAAAGTCTGCTTCTTTTTTTGTTGGGTTTTTTTTTTTTTTTTTTTTTTTTTTTTTTTTTTTTTTTTTTTTTTTTTTTTTTCCTTTAGTTTTTTTTTTTTTAATGGGCACTGACAGGCATACCTGTGAGACTCCAATGTTTCCCAAAGCTGGATAGATTGGGATACAAGAGAGGCAGGAGAAAAATACTAATGAAATGAACCATTCAGTATATTGATGAAATTCAAAAATTAGGACTGTTTATATAAGTCAGAACTTATTTGCATTTCTAGACATTTCTGGTCCCTTTTTCCCTCTATCAAGAATTAATGTTACGTAACAGTTGAATGAACGAATATTAAAAAAAAAAAATCTGCTACAAAGTGTCCAACCGTCTCAGTAATGAATTGGTGGTACCTGCCACTTAACTGAACTGCTTCCCTGTTGAAATATCTGTTTCTGAAACAGATTCAGTGATGTGTGCATCCAAAGAGCATCCGAAACTGAAGGTTTACATACACATTTGCATAGGCCTATGGGATATTTTATACATGAGTTTGGGCAGAGTCAAATCTTCCTTCACTGGGTAAGCAGTGTTCATGAGAGAGCACTTTCAGAGACCACTTAGGATTTATCCCCTTAACTAACATTAAGAAAAAGATGTAATGGAAGTAACAGGCAAGCAAATAATGGTTTCTAAATGACTGTGTTTCACAGTAGTCAAAACATTCACAAATTATTCACTCATTTAGGTATTCCTTCTGATTTCAAAATAAAATTGAAGTTATCAGAGTCTAAATTATGTGCCTAGTGGCTATTGCTTTTCATTACTCTAAATACATCTGGAATTACTATGTAGGCTGGTATTTACCCATGCTAATATTCCTCCCTTTCCTTCCTCCCCTCCTCAAGTCCTCGTTTTCCTGCAAATCATGTTAAAAAATCACAAGTGGCTCCCTGTGAATGCACAAATTGAGTCTCCCTGGGGCTGATTGCCCCTGCCCATGATGGTAGTGAGAGGCACTTTGGAAAACCTCAGAGTTACTAATGTCCACTGAAGAAGACTCTCTGCAACACATCACTTTTATTGTATCTCCACCTCTACCTCCTGCTCCCACAAGCATCTGGCCACTTTCCTAGTGCCTCTGCTGTTCCTCTCCCTAACTGCCAGGCCTCACCGAGCCCTGAAAGAGCATCTCAAAGAGAAGAAGCCACAGCAAGAACCTATAGAGCAATCCACTGCACCCCAGCGCCTGCTGCAGCGCTGGACACCAGGAACAGACATTTTACCAATCAGACATTTTTCCTCTGCAGCTTTGGAATGGAAAAACAACAACCTCAGTGCAAGACTCATAAAGTCCAATTAAATAAAATGACATTAAAAATTAGCTGCTGAGATAACATTAGAGCAAAGTTGGCCAACAGAAAATACAATCAAAAGAGAAGCAGTAGCATTAATTTAACTAAGGAATTCCTGACACTATCACAGCTTTAGCAGCAAGAAGAACTTTCCCTACAAAATGCTCCTCCTCATTTCATTGGCACTGTAATATTAGAGAATTTTTCCAGAAACACAGTAAAGAAACTGTCATTCTGCTACTTGAAAGGGTCTGTATATAGGGAAGCCAATATCTATAAGCAAAATAACTAACGACAACATGGAAATGGAAGACTGGTGGTTCTGAGCTCTAGCTTATATAAGCATACATGAACTGTAATAGCAATACCTCTGAAGGTGCTATGAAGTCTAAAATCAGGAGTAGGGACCTCATATTTAAAAACCTAGATATTTTACAAGGCACATACTATAACTATCAAAGTACACACAAACATAACTTCATTGTCCTTGACATATCAAAATAGTGGGGGTTTTTTCATTTTTTGCTAATTCACTTAATTTGATGATCCACAAGCAACTTCACAACTTCATTAATACGACATTAGCACAACAGCATTCTTATATAAACATACACAATGTTATGTAGGATCAAAGCATCTCCTCAGGGCACAGAGCATCCTGCAGGCCACCGAACAAGGTGGGGACAATTTGTGGGGAACTTGTTAAAAAACAGGGACCCGGGCTGTCCTGGAAGTCACACTGTGTGCACAGAACGGAGGTGAAAGGCTGGGAATTAGGTCGTTGAACTGATGACTCTCCAGTTGGAGCAGCCAAGCACTTTTGAAAGGGAGGGTGGATAAAACAACCCAAGCCTAAAATAGCTCTTAAGAGTAGAAGGTGGTCCACGAATGTGGACTCCTGTCCTTTCCATGAAGAATCCCTCCTCTTTCCCTCCCAACAGCCTGTGCACTATGAGGATACATGGGGGGACTCCCACAGGGGGCTTGTGGTCACATTCATGGCTACAAGGGAAATAAACTCCACTATAATGAATAATTCTATTTTCACCTGGTCACTATCAGGGAATAAGAATCATTCTGAGATACCATTTCATAGAAACACATAAGGAAAAGGTTTCCAACAAAAATCTATAAGAAATGGATTTCTGTTTGGGTATCTTTCACGGAGGTTTAAAGTTCTTCCATAATGAGTGTGAGTAGCTGGGGCTGGTTTTGGAGGCACATACTATAACCAGATGCTTTTGTTATGCTGTTCAAGGTGTCAAAGGCTTTTCCTTTTTTCCCTGACTTTTCCTACTTCCTAGCACATATTCTGACCCCTCTGTCCTGGCAATTCCATCAGTACCGAAAAGTTCTTTCTGGTACCTCATTAATCATCCCCCTGCCATGTGCTATCTTACCTGCAGATGTAATTCTTCTTGCAGGATTCTTGTAAATTCAGGCAGTTTGGTTTCTCCCTGTCCTCATATGAACACACAGGAACAATAGTCTGCCGTCTCCTTTCTGTACAGGCTACGTCTCGACAGGAGCAGAAGAGCATCCCGTAGCTGTGCTTGGGGGGAACTTTGTCAAAAAATAGCCGGAGGGCCTTATGACACTTCCGCTTGTTACAGATTTCATTAGACGTGCTGCTGGTGCAGGGGGTTATGTAAGCAGATCTGTACCTCTTGCAGGTATCATTTAGGTTGCAAGCTTTTGCTGCATCCAAGCAATTGTTCCCCTTTGAAAGCACTGGCTCCACTAGAAAAAACAACACAACAGAGTAAGAAATGCATCACATTTACACTGTGCTTTGATGTTCGTGTTTATTTCAGTGTTAATGAGATCCTGAGTTACACAGAAAACAGTGCCAAGAGACTGTGACCAGTGCTTGTGTTGCTTAGGGTAATGGTTTAGCAAGCGAGCAAGAACACAAGCATGCATTAAGATCAGTATGCAAGCAAACGAATGTGATTACATGAAGCAGGCTGTGCTTTATCAGCCTTGCAGCAGACATCCAGGGTGAATATTGTGCAAGACTCTGTCCCGCTAGAAAGCTGTCAAACCATGGGTAAGTTGGAAGGGAAACATCTGGCCGATTGCACAAGCACACAGTGAGAACACGGGGGGTTCCTCACGTTGGTTTTGCAAACCAGTTACTCTGTAATGTCTTAGTTTTCCCTTGCACAGTAGAAATGGCACTCTGAGCCTTCATCGAGCTGCATAACATTTAAATTTAATTTGTGTTCTCTGCAGAATATAAAAGCCACGTGCCTCTTACTACAGCTTTTGAGGTACCAAGCAGCCTGCACAGCCAGAAAGGTAAGCAGTGCAGCCCCACAAATGTGAGCTAATGCCACCAAAAAGGCCTGTAAAATCTATGCTTTGTGCAAGATACTCCTATAAAGTCTACAGATATCTCCTGCATCCTAGAGGTATTTACAAAGTTTACAAGTTTTGAAGAAACTGGCATAAAATTAATAAGTGACAGTTACAGAAATACACATGAACAAGGAGTATCTTCTCTCTTTCACACATACGCACACAACACACACATATATAGGTGACACACTGTATAACACAAGTTATAGGAAAAATATTTACATAAAAGGTAAGACTGCAATTGTAGATTAAATTTTATAATATATTATCCAGACATTAAATAAACAATATATGCTTTGCTTGAAAATAAAAACAACTCATGTTAGAATGCAATATTCAATGAAGAATAATCTGAATGCTGTTGTGGATATCCGGAACGCCAGTGTCACAGATCCAAAAAAACAGTAACTTCCTACTGCTAAACAGCAGGTAATTTCCTATTCCAAAAACTCATTTCAAGGCCCTTTTACACCTCAGTGTCCCTCCTCTCCATTCCTCTGCCACATTGCAGATCAGGGTGTAAAATTTTTCCCTTTCTCCTGGTAGAAAAAGATGCTGTAGCTTGGCCAGCACAGTGCTCAGAGATGCTGCAGATGCAGTGCCTAAGACTGGCACAAATATGACACTTGCTACTATCTCACGTCACTTTACACCTCCAGAAATTACCTACCCCCTAGGTAATATATATTAAATTTGTTTCTCATTCTAGCAATATGCCATAACTACATTAAGTGGGTTTGAATATTTAGTTTTTGTATATTTAACATTCACATTCTAAGTCCTTCCCAATCTCAGTTTCCTGCACAACCAACTGCAACTGGAATATCACAAATTACAAGGCTAAAAAGATGCAGCATCTTACTATAAATTACCACATCTGAGCACTTCTTGTATCAGTTTTCCACATCTTAAGTAGCACCAGATCCAGAAGAAATAGCACATCCAAAATACATCACTCTCACAGAATCCTAACACTGTTATATAGAATGTTGTATTACATTAACACATAACTATAATCTTAACTGTGAACTCCAGAAGATTTTTTTCCTGTAATACAGTATAGAGAATTATATGTTAAGTACAAATATAATTACCATGTAATCTGCAGGGCATGTAATTATGTAATATATGAATAGCATACTCTAATTACTATGTGATTACAGAGTAATTACATGGTAATTTTGTGCCTAGAAGACAACTACCGAATTCTACTTTTTAAAAAAAAAATATTTTGTGGAGGAGCTTTAAATATGGCATACCAACACAAACAGATAACAACTTACTCTATGATACATTATAAAACGTTCTTTACAAATAGGCAAGAGTCAATAAAGTAGCCCTTTGCTCAGAATCATATACATGTTTTCCATTAAGGATCCAACATACAGTAACTGCAGCTAGAGATTTAAAAAGCACTGTGAATACGAGCATGTTAAAAATCAGAAGTGACAGGTTAATGAATCTTTTTTAAAAATAGAGCATAAGTCAAAATCAATGAAAACATAAACAGCAAAGAAAGTTATCTTGAATGAAAATTGCATTGGGAGCAAATTGTTCATAAATCCACCTTGATATTTACGTTCATTCATATCTTTTGCATAATTGATATCTAGCCAGGCCTCACATTCCTGCACGCGTCACCTCTGAACTGGGACCAGCTTTTTTGTTTTGTGCTTTTAACCTACCTAGGGTTTTAACTTGCTACATTTAGCTATTTGCCAATTGTCTTTTCTATTTTGATACATATATCTCTAGCCATTGACTCCAGCATATTTATTATCACATTACACAAAGCATTTCTACTTTTTAAAACCCATACTAGCATACAGCACATGTAAGATCTGCATCAACCGCATCTGAATTAAATATGACTGTCTAAACAAATGCTTCTCATTAAAGTTAGCTTCTCCCAAGCTTTTTAATCATGTTTTAATGTAAAATTTACAAACCAGAACACACTTTGTGCTTTAGTTTTTATTACAAAAGTACAATGTAATTATTCCTATGTCTTGTGGTAAGTAATAGTTAAGAATACTGAGAATGTTTTTGGAGATTACTTACACAGCAGTAATACATAACGTCAAAATACCACCCCACTCCTGTTTTGCAAAGCTTAAATTATTAAGACAGGCAGAAGTTTGGCTCTTGCTAGGTACTGACTACATTAAGAGCAAATGGAGCTAATCCAGAGCTGCTTTTCCTGCCAGGATCCCTTTGGAAAGGTCTGTGTAAGGAGATCTTTCTTGTGCTCCCTCCTCCCTCAGGCCATTTGGGTTGGAGTTGGACAACCCAACTGAGCAGCCCGGCACAGGTTGAGCATCCTGCCCACCACCATTTCCCCATCCATGCTGTTTTCTCTCTTAAATCTGCCTTGCCTTGGGCCCATTTTGGAAATCTCAGCCACACCACACAGCTCGTAGCTGCTGCCAAATTCCTGCAGACTCCGAGCTGAGCTATTCCCAGCTCCCAACATCTGCAAGCTTAGGATTCCCCAAAACTGCCTGCTGGCAGGCGGCTTGAGCTCTAACACGTGCAGGAACTCCAGGACAGCAACCATCAGCTGGTACCAACCTGCCTCCAGATGGATCCCCAGCTCCTCTGCTGGGCATCCCATACGTGAACGCAATGCGAGATGATTTTAGACCAACTTTACTGAAACAAAAAGAAGATCCTAAATTGTAGGCTAAAGTGCAACCCCTTTGGTACTTGTTATCTCCTGAATTCCCCCTCCCTGGATCACTGTTTTTATAGCGGCAGCAGTCTGGGACTCAGCCTTGGGACTCAGCCTTGTTCAGGCTTGGGAAGAGGAGCAGAAAGGAGCCAGCCAAGCACTTTGTTCTTTTATCCAGAGATGTTTCCAAAGTTTCAACAGGGCTTCATCTGCCCTGTACGATCTTCCTCGTGCTTCACTTTCTTTCAAATAGTCTCTTCATCCTCATCTTCCGTCTTTCTTGGATTTCCATTTCATGTCTGCATCTAGTAAGTCCTGTCTATCTCTACAACTCCTGTTAACCCCCAGGTCCTCTAGAAGGGATTCTCAGAGGATCTTAGGAGCTTCTTATTCATGTCCCTAATAGGTAGTAGGAGTGGAAGAACTATCACTGTTCTCTAAGATTCATATTAAACTGCAATTTACATAAAAACAATTTACTGAGGTTGTCATTAAAATTACAATTACTATTTGGAAGTAATTAGCATTAGTAGGCTTTCCAGGGTATTTAGTGCAGAGACTGCTGTAAAAAGAGCAGTAAATGTTAATGTGAAGGAAGGCAAAGTGAAAAGTGATGAAGGTGACCACATGGGCATGTGACTACTCCAGGGCAGGTGCAGAAGATTGCATGCAACCTTGATCCTACTCAAATAGAGGGCAGTTATGCATTTCACCAATGTGCTTGTGCTTTTTATATTAAAAAAAAAAAATGTAATCTGCATCTAAATGGTTTCAACTAAACTCCCATTTTCTTGGACAAAACAGAAATGCCTAAACTGACATGTGAGCCAACAGCACATCTAAACTTTCCAGTCAGTCCTTCCTAATGCAAGTCTTTGATACCACAAGCTGTAACAGGGACGTTAGGGACTACAGGTCCCTGCAGTTCTCTGCTTATACCCACAGATCTGCCCTGAGTAAATTGGATCAAGACAATCTCCTGTCTAAGCCCGACAGAGATCAAAAACTTTACATTGCTTAGTGCAAGCAACAAACCTGACCTGGAAGAATTCATCCTTCAGGGGTGACACAATCCAGGCAGAGAACCACGGAGGGAGCATGATGCTGAGCCCATGGCTGAGCACTCCCCCGGGCTGCCTCCTGACCCATCACAACACAGTTACCTCCCTTACAAGCAGGACAACTCGAAAGGAGCTGGGCTACTGCCTTAATTTTAAGTCTGCAGAGGCACAATCCTACTTGCACTCTCTTCTAGTCCCATAAGTAACACAATCTGTTCAGGGCAGCTCTTCCCCTTCTTCCAGGCCAGCCAGCTCTCTTCCACTCCACACTCTCCCGGGTTTTGCAAAAGCTGTAAGGAGGTGCACAGACCACAGGCCTCTCACTGCCTGATTCAGGTCCCTGAGCACTAAATTAATTAATAAAGTGCCATGATAACTTCAGCGAGGTGCCCTTTGAAGAACAGCACTGCTCTGCTCTTCCAAGCAGCTCTTAACCCCCTGAAGCATATGCTGAATGCTGAGAGGACAAAGGCTCTGAATCTGGCTCTTGAGGACCAAAGATTTCCAAGAAAACTCAGGTTTTCAGGCTGAGCATTCCCTCCTGTCTACCTAGACATTCGTCACACAAGATTTTGGTGTTTCTGCTTTTTTGGACCGGCACTCCAGGATATGCAATATGCACTTTATAAGGACTCTGGATATCTTCCTATGGATTTTAAATACCACACAGGGCAGGGGCTCCTAATTTTTTAAGTACTTAAATACATCTTTTGGTCTATTCCCAGATGAATTCTACCAAGGGGGCCACATGCCCACATGTTGTGCCTTGCACTGTTCAAGTTCGTCACTGCATATGGACTCTACTGCTTAGGAGGACTCTTGTCTCCTCCAGTCGGGGTTAGCAGGTTCATATTGACCATGTGACACCGCAGAGAAAGAGCAAAGTCCTACACCTGCATCTGCATTTATGAAGAAAAGAGAAAACTGATGTCACGGGATTTCACTCGCACAAATATGCTGATCTGTTACAAATATAATGACAGCTTATGATAGGATCCCAAATTTTCCATGTGTAACTGCGGACTGCAGTTTTCCACTATGCTCCTACGAGCACAGATAAATCCATTTTATCCACTATGGGTATCCTGAATTTTCAATATTCTAAATGATGAGAATCTATTCCTTTTGCTACTTTTACTTCTGTCCAAGGTATTTCACATAGGAGGCAGAAATGTACAAATAAAACCAGAGGCTGCTAAACAAAGAAATTTCAAACTGCTGCTAACTAATCCAGTCACTGTTTCTCACATTACAGCACCAATGATTTCAGTTCTACCCTAAAGGGTTTTGAGGGTGTAAAGGTTCTTTTAATCTATACTGCGCTAGAATTTGGATGCATTATGCCTGACTGGGACCGTATACAGAATATATTCTTCTGGAGGAGAGATCTCCAGTCATTCCATATACAATTCACGCTCTGTACTGAATCAGAGACTGGTTTTGTGATGTGGAAGGCTATCACCACGGTTTCGGCTGAGTTCTTCTAATTAATTTCCCTTGAAATATTCAAAGTGGATCTGTGTGATTGCATATGCTCCCCAGTTAAACTGCTCGGTATTTTATTATTAGATAAATTCTAAATCAACAGAATTAAAAAAGGAACTTGCACACACGGAAATAGAGAATAAACCTGTGAAAATACCCCAATCTACAGAGTTGCCATGAGCAGTGATTTACTGCACCCAAGTTCTCAAGACACAGTGAGGGACTGTTTACCAAAGTCGTGCCAATTTGCAGGGTAACTTTCAGCATTTCTTTTTATTACAGCAGAACTGAATTCACAACTTGTTTCCTCTTTTCCTCGGCCTTGATTAATTACCATGTTAACATAACTACTGTTCTCTCGCTTATAATGGGCTCACTCTAAAGTGCTGCCCCAGCAAAATAAACCAAAAGAAAGCTCTAGCTCTTTGCTCTGGCACTGCAAGCCTTTCTCGTCTCACTATTTTTCAAATTTATGTTCTATCCCAATAAAACTTGTGCAAATATTAGAGCAGATCAGATAATATAAGGTTATGACCCCTGTAATTGATCCTTCAAGGTTCTTTTTGCCTTTTTCTCCAGTTGACATGGTGAAAATTACATTTAAATGTGCTTGTTGACACTTGAGAATTCACTTGTTGGTCACATTCACTGTTTCAGACAGATTACGTTACATAATGATGTATTTCTGGTGCTTTATTTCTTCTCTACCTACAACCCCATTAAGCTGTAAGCAGACCTCCCCTGGGCTGTGTGCCTACCAGCACGAAAGGGGCAACGCTCCCACACTGCTCAGTGGGAGTGTAGCTGCACAAAGAATTATGTGAGAACGCAGGGCTAAATATTAGCTACTATTAAAAAACATGAAAACATTAAAAATATAAGCAAATAAATGGACATTAAAAATTGTCTTTAAAAAAATGCTTAAAAATCAAAAGTTAAATTTTCCTTTGTGGTAAAATGCACAGAGGATGTATGCTGGCACCAAAAATCAGTTACCTGTAGCAATGGTTTCTGTATCACACGACCACTGGAATAAAGTGATTAATTGGACTGTCTTGGCAAATGTGATCATTACGCTTTTAATTAACCTTCTCCACCTCCTGCCCCTTTTCGTTTTGTTGCACATTAAATTTTTGCGGTTTTCCAGCTATTATGCTTGGCTAAGCTTAAAACAATGCAAAGCTCTGTAGAAAGATAAGGAAAAGGGTTTGAGCAGCTCTTACTGTTCCTAGTGAGAAACCAGCACTGATATCGTCACCACGAGGGTAGCTGTAAATCAGATGGAGGACAGATACTCTGAACTCCGTGGCTACATTCCCACCTAATTTTTGTTTTGGCAGCCTACTGTTATTTAATGGCTCTGGATACCAGGAAACTGGCTTGCGAACATTCTTTCTCAACCTAGTTATAATTACTCCATATAAATCACACAATGATCAATTATAATAATCTCAGGTTCATCCATTATTTAAACTTAGCATTTGAATCTACACAGCAGGAGTGCAGGAAATTCCAGAGTCTTCTCTCGGCTCACGAACAACAGCTTTATTCCTGAAGTAATGCCAGCTACTGAAAAAAGGGGCCAGATATGCTCTTAGCTATGTCATGGAAAAATGAAAGAACTACAGATTTCAGCTGAGGAAAGGGTTTTGGCCCCAAATGCATTTTTTTTCCTCTTTCTAACCACACTAGCTTCCTGTTATTGAAGCTAAAAATCACAGTGAAATTTTGATTTCATTTACACTGAGGCACCAAAATCAGACTTCCTCTACATTTATATGCATTGAAACTTTTATTTTAAGATAGCCTGTACTTCTCTACACATCTACATACACTACTCACTCATTTATATATGTTCAAGTACATAAAATATTTTGATATTATTTTGTTTTATATCTTCTTTCACAGTAAAACTACACTTTTTTTTGTTCATATAAGAAATCATTCAAATATTCTTTTACTTAAGATTAATCCCAAGATGTCTGAGCTCAGCAAGATTAGAAAGTCTGATAAGAAGTGAGATACTGAAAGGAAATGAACTTTCACTAGGATTCAAGAACATCCAAATTATTTCAGAATACTTTAAAACTATAACAAAATTTAAATTAGTAATAGATTTTTGTAGACAAACTTCATTACTAAACTATACCTTTTTAGGACTATACAAAATATTAAGTTCCTGATCACTACTTTTTTTGTACCTTGCCCTATTTCAATCTCAGCCATGTAAGCTATAAAAGGTTAATACAGGGCCTATTTTCAAATTCAGTATTTTGAATATTTCTAACATGTTTATTAGTGTTTTAACTGCATGCTAAGAATTGTTGTGCTTTCCAGTTGTGCTTTCTTCATTTCCATTAGCAATAAAGCCGTTAAATGCAGAATACTTAAAGTGCTGGTGAAATTGGGAGAAAAAAAAAAAAAAAAAAAAAAAGCAATGCTCCTACACATACAAAACTGCATTTATTTCTCTACATCAAAAGAAAGAGTAGGGGATGTACCAAGGGGAAAGAAGGCAATGGTAAGAGTGTCTGCCCTTAACAGAATGTCTAAGTAGATATCTACACCATAAAGGAGCATGGAGATTGGTACTACTTCAACACTTTTAACCAAAGTCCAAATTTGGGCATGAAATGGATTTTTTTGTTGTTGCTGTTATTGTTGTTTTTTCAGAAAAAATACAAGTGAGAGCTCAGGAAATGGTGCAGAAATAAAAATCAACCGGTAGAATTTTCAAAAATTCAATAGTGGCAACCCTGAATCACAGCAACTTATATTAAGAGATATAAAAGCTCTTCCTGATAGGTCTAGCTGGGAACTCCATGTAGGTCATCAGAGAAAGATGAACAGAGCAAGAATCAAGGAAATTCTCAGAATCCCTCAGTGGGGCAAAAATTTTAGATTCAAAGAGATTAGAGAAAGCAGATGATAAAGAAAGGAGAACTTCTAACAGCAGGAAGAAAATTCTGAAAGGAAAAAGCCCATCCACAGTAAAGCTGCTATTTGCATTTGATCTTAAGACCACAAGGCTACAAGCAGCTTCATAAAATAACTCATCCGCCTGCCCCACAACTAGAGCCAGAACAAATCCTGACTGAGGCTTCCATGGGCAGACATAAATCCATGGGACCAGAAGGGATGCAAGGAAGACTGCTGAGGGTGCTGCCTCGCTGATCTCCTTGAGAGGTTGCTCTCATTTTGTAACATTACAGCAATCATGGGAGCTTCACGGTGGTGGAAACAAGACAAACTGCACACATATCTTCAAGAAGAACAAACAGGAAGATAGAGGGAATGGCAGGTGGGTCAGCCTAAGCTCATTTGCAAAGATGGTTATGGAGAAAGCCATCCTTAATGCCATGCTCATACACGTGAAAGACAAAAAAGTAAATAAATAAATAAAAAGATGAAGACCAGTCAGCACAGATTTACCGATTTCAAATCAGGCAGAATGCCTTCTGCAATCAGATGAGTTGATAAAGGGATAAAGGGAGAGCAGGGTATCACACTAACTTCTGTAAGGCTTTTGATGGAAAGTCTTTTGTATTATCATCACAGCCACATTGGAAAGGTACAGTTTGGAGACTGCCGGATGGGTGGAGTGGGCCCTGCTCTGAATGGGGAATAGGACTGGATCACCTAGAGAAGGTCTCTTCCCACCTAGATTACATTGTGATTCTGTAATCTAAGCTGCTCTTCAGTACGTCTGACAGAGAGCTCAATACCTCTCCAGATAACTATCCAGTGCTTCCTCATGCATCCTGTTAAAAGTTTTTCCCAATATCTTAACTAAATATAATTTCCTACAATGGAATCCCATTATTTCTTTCCTAACTTTAGTCACTCTCTCTTAGCAATGACTTTTTAACTTCTTAAGGACTGTCGCCACATTATTATTTAACTCTTATGCTATTGCTTTCCCATCTGTTCACTCTTTCCTTGTAAGTTACGTTTTCTAGATGTAAGCCGCTGCTGTTTTACTCTCAGATCTGAAATAAAATGGAGATTACTGACATATCCACTCACTGAGAGTTACTGTACTCGTTGTACTCAGGAGATCACCACAGACAGACAAAACCTGTTAATTCAAGAGTTGCCGAAGCATAACTTACTTCAGCCTCAAGCAATACCAGCGTAGGTAGGGATGGTTTACACACACTGACTGTCTACTGCAGAAGTATATCTTAGCTTATCTATGACAGCAGCTTGCTCCTGATGGCTATAACCTGAAAAAGGAGTCAAAGCTCATAAAACCTTAGTAGAAAAGTTATCCTGCTTATTCTATAGTATTATTCTTTCAGAAGGAAAATCAAGGGAAGACAAACGCCCAGAGAAGTGACTGTGAATTGAATACAACAGCAGCAACTGATGGGATAAATCAGCAAACACTCAAAATCAGGGAGTGGGGAAGAGACGTCTAACAATCAGAAAGCTCCATCTTCTCAAAAACTCTTCTGCAACTCCTATCAGTTAGACACAGATGACTCTATGGTTGTGACAGAAGCATGCTAGTAAAACATGAACTAAAATTATAGTGAAAGCAGCAGTAAGAGAGATGGGGCAGATGCTGCAATAGTGGCAGCAGCAGTAGGGGTTGGACCAAGGTTGCCATCATGGCAGCAGAGAGAGCAATAGAGGCAGAGAACAGCAAGAGCTGGAGCAGCTGTAGAGGCACCAAATCACTACCCTTGCACTACTGCTAGTAAAAACTATTTGGGGCAATTATCTGGCCTATCCACCAAACAATAAGAGCCTCATTCCATTAATCCACCACCAGCTGCTCTTCTTTCCTGGACCAGTTGGCCCCAGTGCAACCCCGCTGAATACAAATGAACACACCATGATGTGAAGACAGAAACCCTGGTAACTCAGTAAGGCACAGTCATTGTGTTGCTGCTCATTTCATTTTAAGACTCATTGCTGAGACTTCAAAAGCTAAGAATTAAGGAGAAATGTGCATTGCGGCAGATGCACTTAATGGAACAGGGGAAACACGATACTTTAGAAATAAGTAACTTAAGTGATACTGAGCTGCAGACTTGGAAATGTTAATGATGGTTGCTATCCTACTGTGTATGTAGAAGATAAAGCAGTACAAAACAAAGATAAGACATCTATACATGATGTACGTCACTTACCTACATGCAACCAGGAGGTTATTAACTTGAAATTATTAAGTTATTTAACAGATTAGAAAATGGCATTGCCTACTGTCTAGTCTAGATCCCCTTTACTTCCATTTATGTCACATTATAATGTGACACACAGGTCCTTCAGTGTCCTGCTCTTTGCCCCATTCTCTACTGATTCTCTTCCCTGAACTAGTCCAGTTTATCTCCTTTACCTTAGGAAATTGGAAGTCCTCATGTCCCATTGTTGAGGGGCTGCCCCATGTCTCAGCTGTGTTATTTAGTGTCTGGCCTGAAGCCCACTGAACATAGCCCTTTGACTCCCATTTGCTTCAATAAAATCTGGATAAAGGTTTTATGCCTTAATTCAGCCCATGCTTCAGACCCATTTAAAGCAACTTAAGCATTTCATTAAGTGCTATCGTGGACTCAGCATCAGATTACATTTTTTTGGCTCCATTTTTAATTCTAAAGTACACATGGAAAACATGGACTTCATGGACAAGGGCTTTTTTTCAGAGTTCCTTCATATGTGTTTCATAAAAGCTGCTCTCAAGGCAGTTTTTGTCTTTTGTTCTTCAGTGGGACTAGTGTATAGGGGTCAAGGTCCTGTCCATGGCTAGGGTGAGGTTTAGGGTTAGGATCAGACTGGTAACAACACAGCCTCCATCCTGCGGGGCACTTTTCAGTGAATTGGGTGACTGTGAAACTCACAAGCCACTCAGATACTCTTCTGAAGCACCAACACCCTAGCATAAGCATTAAAAGCAGTAATGAACACATTCATGGTGGGTGCAGGCAATATGGTGTTGCTGAGACTACACCTGTACCACATGCAGCAGCTGGACAGAAGTACAGCTGTTCTTCTGGTATATGACACAGCAGAGGGACCACTGCAGGAGAATAGGCTGATTATCAGGTATAAAAACGCTAGGTATCAGTATTGAGTATTTGTTGGTTTTTTTCTTCTTTTTCTGACTGTACCCTGTGTATATTTGCTCATGCATCATCATCCCGATTGAAACCAAAACCAAACCAAAGCCAAAATTTGTTTAAATACCTAATGATCTAATGATTAACCAGTGGTTAACACCACTGGTTTTGTATTTGAATATATTTAGTTTTGAATATGTTACCAGATTTGAAGGCTTTCAAACTAAGCTAAAGCTGCATCTTGAAGCTGTTAGTGTTCTGAAGCCATTGCTAGAAAAGATATAAAATAAAAATAAAATAGAAAAGGAGAAGGAAAAAAAAGAAAAGAAAATCAAAAGAAAAAGGAAAAGAAAAAGGAAAAAGCCCAACTCCGTCAAACTAATTTAACACACAAAAATATGAATTTAGGAAACAAAATCTCCAAGTTCACTTTTTGCTTGCATCCCTCAACACATGCTAGGTACTGCACAGGCCTATGTTTCACCATCAGCAACAACTCTTACTCTCCAAGGCCCTCGTACAACCGCAATGCTTTCTCACATTCCTTAAGCAAAAACCCAGTACAACCTTATAGTCTCTTCTGCAAGAGCAGAGAAATTACAAATACTATTGAAATCAACACAAAAACTATAAGTAAAAAGAATCATTACTAGCTGTTAAAGCCAAAATTATATAAAAAGGAGAGTTAGCTACCCATAGTACAGTACTGCATCAGTAAATAAATAAAGTACAAAAGTCCCATATATTTGACATCTGAAGAACAAAACTATCCATCAATGTCTTGGCCTAGATCGATCAAACAGAATGCTGCTGCCGAAAACCTAATAGTAGGATGGTAATAATGTAGCCATAAAATCTCTGCTCTATAATTGACTGCTTCCACTTCAAGCTAACATGTCTGAAAGGGTGACTAATGTTCACCTAAAGATTTTACTTGCATTGAATGACAATCAGCTACACCTCACACTGTTCTCTGCAGATCGCTTATGCTGGATAATTGTCAAGGGACATCTACCAGAGGGGAAATAGTCCACTTAAATAAAGAATTTCATGTGAAGAAATAGCACGATAATCTCAAAAGGAAATACAATTTTGCATCTGATTGCAAAATACAGTGTAATACTCTTACTTCAAATAAATGCATTCCCTTCCTGTAGCATAAGCATCAGTAGAGACTCCAGAAGTCACAATAAGTTCTATATTTCAGATAAGTATTTAAATATTCAGCAAAGTATAAAAAATACACTGCATCCTTTCCAAAATTACTGCCTATAATCTTTGAATACATAACATATTTCTGAGAATTTGCAAATAAGCTTTGATCAGCTTTTGCTTTGCTGTAGAGGGAAAAAATACAAAAATTTGCTGAAAGTCAAGTTTATCAGTGTTACCAAAAAGAGCAGCACAATACACTTCAATGAAATGATTTACCTTTACAACTTCTGTGATCTCACAGAGTGCAGCATCTTAAAAGCAGTATTAGATAGTAGGTTCTTTTTGGCTTTAATTCAAGATGAATTTAAGCATATTTTTGTATTTTCCTGAATGGGAGCCTATGTCAGAAGAAGAGCTGGTTTTATACATTTTTGAGGCCAGAATGAGAAACATAAAATTATTTTGCAAGTTTTACTACAGATTATGTATATATACATACATAGATAGAGATAAATAAATTGTTTGGAACTCTCTAATGGTCCATGAGTCTAAGTCGGATTGCTCTGTTGCCTTTGATATATACTTAAAGGTAATTGGCTAGTCTTAGTGATGTATTTTTAAAGAGCTCCCTATTGATTAATAATGTTTCAGTATTAATATAACCACTTTGTGTGGATTACGAAACATCAATAGGAGAAACCCATATTTATCCACAAAATTAACTGGATATAGAGCTGTTGCTTTAAGCCAAATGGGGTGCATCCACTCATTATTTTACAAGAGGAATGAGACAACTCTAGCCATCAAAACTAAAGCAAAACTTGAGTTTATATTTTAGCTGCATACAGTGGATACAGCTCCTGCTTTTCTGCTCTCGCAGAATGCACAAAGGAAGGATCCAAAAGCAAATTCTCATCAGCTGGAATCCGTGACACAGCAGTTTGCAGTTTGCCCAGCAAATACTGGACAAAATGAAATGTATAGTACAAACAGAGGTGTGTTTTCCTTTTTAATCCAGTTAAAAATGGATTAAACCAGTACATGATACTGTAATCTGATCCATATAGCCAGAGCTCTTACAGTCACACTCATCTCCCTGTTACCAAACAGGCTCCATAAGGATACAGAGGTCTGCTGATTTAAAGAGATTTTGAAAATAATACCCTGGCCTGTGGGCACCGGGCCATCACAGAAGCATATAACTGAATATGAAAAACTGCCTGCAGGTGAAATCCTCCCAGTCTGAGCACCTGAGACTACAGGTCTATGTACACAAGTATGTGAGCAAAATACTCAGTTAAGTATCACAAGAGAAAAAGGTGGAAAAAAATAGTTTCTTCTTCCTCCAAACACTAATGAACAAATTCAAAAAGCAATTTAAACTGCTAAAAAGCAGTTTAAACTGGAGCTGTGCTACGAAATTCTAATGACATTAGAGAAATTCAGTTCTGGAAAGGACTGTAAATATTATCCTGTTCATCCTCCAGTGGTGAGCAGAGCTGAATCCATCTTTTGCAAAAAGTCTGTCTCAATTTCACAATGGCTGCCACAGTCCCCTGAGTATTAACTTCACTTTCTATTCTTTAAGTTACATTTTTAGATTTTTTTTTTTCCCTCACTATGTAGCCTAAACATCATATACCACAGTTAAAATGAATTGACAATTACCTTGCCACTACGGATATTAGACTGCTTTGATATCTATTTTTGCCAAGTTATGTTGAATACTTTTAAAATGATCTTCCAACAGTATGAAATAGCAGTTCTTAAAGTTAGTGATCCCCCTTTTTTAACTCCAAAATGCAAGGAGCTTCAAGGAATAAACAGACACAGGAAGTGAGGTCTAATGTCCTGATGGTATTTGCTTGTTTTGTCCTATTCTGGAAAAAGAAAACAAACTTTCACACTAATTTTTTCAGTCAAGCCCTATTTTTGCAAAAATTTATGTCACTAAAGTAGTGCACAGAAATGCAAGCATTCAGATCTTGAAACAGAATAAATTGTGACCAAACACTATTACTATCATTTCCTGTTTGAAGCCCCAAGTTGTGAACAAACTGTCTTGATTCAAAGAGATCGTAGGGCTACCAGGGCAGGACAAGCAATTTGCCATTGGTTGTGCCATGACTTCTCTTGAACTTGCACCTAGGCACTAGAATGAAAAAAATAAGGACCTCTTGAATCTCAAAAACATGAAACTACTCACCTCTCTACAAGCTGTTTGATCTGGTGACTACGACTACTGCTACAGTGGCATGTGATATTGGCTGAAGAAATATAGCAAATCCAAATGGAATCTCCACGATGCTATGGGAGAGCACAAGTAAAATCATTCACTGGTCAGAGTGATCTTAGTCATGACCTGCAGTGCCATGTGTCTGTGAGCATAGCAAAAAAAGACCCCAAAAGGTGTTCTTTTCAATCAGACTAACAGGAAACTTCTTCACAGGGCATGTCCACTGTGGGTAGTAAGGGAACAAAACCAGAAGATTTTTTGAGCCTTTGGAATAAGAGTCTCTTCTTACCGCCTCTTGGGATAAGAGTCTCTTCTTGGGTCTCTTTGATCAGTTCAGAATAGTAGTGACATACCTGGAGCACAGGAACTAATCAGTTGGCACCCCAAAGGCCCACTCTATAGAGGCGCCCATCGGTCAGAGCCTAGGAAACTCCAAATTTGCTCCCTTAGCCCTTCCTGATCACCTGTGAAACGGCAAGAAGCCAGTGAAGATGCAGTACCAGGAGCATTAGCTTCTATTGATCAAAGGTTCCTGGAAGAGGAGTCAGTGTGCCCAGCATCTGGCCTTTGAGTCTGAGCAAGCTGAAAGGGATGAGGACGAGCAGTGCCACTTCAAATCCAACGTGCTGTGTGGACTTCAGATGGGGCCAAATGCATTATACGGTCCTCCAGCTGCAAAGCTTTGGAAAATTCTGCTATGAAGGACAGAAATACAGCTCCTTGATTAAGTACTTTGCTCTTCCCTTGTGATTAATTACTTTTCAATGAAAATGGAAGTGTTGAGGTAGATACACTCTATTACAATGGCTTTCAGGAGAGTCCCCATCTCCTCAAGATTTGTAAGATCTGTTGGCCAAGATTTGTTATTCTAATATGTAAAACTTGCTACAGACAGGATGCTATAAAGCATGTTGAGAAGTAACATGGTACTCTACCAAATATAACTTAACATTTTCTTGCTTTACTTTCAGTAACCCCACAAGTGCTTTATATTTTGATACAATAATTTTACGCAATGCAGAATTGTAAGTCACAACAACTCACTCAAATCCTAACAAGTTAAATAGATCCGTAAAAAAATCAGAAAACAAGTTAAGATACTAAGAAAAAAAGCCATTAACCATGCAGAGAAAGCTTTCACCAGGGCAGAGGGATAGGTCAAGTTGTGCAAAAAGGAAATGTAAACAGAAGTTTAATGGCTTCCAAATGCATCAGTATTTTTAAAACTTTTTTTTCCCCCTCCCATATGAAAGGATGAACACAGTATCTAAAAGCTACTATATTTAACTGGACAAATAAGTGACTGTTGTTTATTACTACATTACTCCAGGCTTTAGGTTCATAACTATATATATATTTATTAGAAATCACTTTCATGTGTTTAAAAAATACATTTTTCTTAATTTTCATCCAAAATTCTTCACTGTCATTTTTGAGAAATGGCAACAAATTAATAAGGATCTCTATGCATGTTTGAAAATAGTTTTTGTATAACAATAAAGTCATTATTCTTTTTATTTCTGCAAATTCTGGAGAGCAAGAAATAGAAGCACAATAAAAATCTTTTTCATAACAGTTGATTAGCAAATATGGCCTGGAGAAAGTCTAGCTCTCATTGCACTTTCTACATTAAGAATCCAAATACGTTACCAAAGCTGGGATTTTAACCCCCCACAGCTTCAGCACAAAGAAGCACATTAATAAGATACAATTTAGATTTGCATTTTTTAATAAGCAAGGGGATTAAAGAAAACTGGAGTGCTGAAGGGCTGTTAAACCAATGTGCAAATTCAAACATCAAGGTATACTACAGAAGGAACACACGTTTGCTCTGAAGTAAAAGCAGTGAGGTTTCCCAGAATTTGTGGTGAGCCATATATTCTTTATAAACTATAAGACTGTACCTTACAGGTCTGGGAAAGAAGCAAGTGCATTCATGTTGCACCAGGTATTTTTGTGCTGAGCCTAACATTAATGGTTGATGGCAAATCAGCAGGGATGGTGGTAGACCAGCAAGGAAAGGATTCATCTTTATAATAACCTAATGCTGTTCTCATTAGAGACATTGCTCTGTTTCTACATGAGTATATGAATATCTTAAACTATCATATAATTTTGTTCAGACAAAAGTGTATTTCATTAAGGAGGCTAGACCGCTGTAATCTTATGGGAGCAACCACCAGTTAGTACTAGTACACTAACTACCACAGACTGACGAAAAGCCTGCTCATGATCTGCCTTTAAAAATAGCCACACACGCACGTCTTCAGTTCCCACGGGGCGGTTGTGCTACCTCCCAAAGGGCAGAACATTAACCAGCACCAGCACTTCTGGCATTTGTTCCTATCTAGGGATCCTGACAAGCACACGGAAGGGTATGTGGTTGTTGAAAAGGGCACCAAGGAAACAAGGAGGAAATGGCCTTGACAGGCTAATGACAAACCATCTTTTCTGCACAAGCGTTTTACATTTTTTGAAGAAACAGGTTCAGAAGCTAAAGCTGCCTCGAGGCGTGACCAGCATTTACTCATCAGATCACCGCAGGCCTCAATAACCTTGGCAGTCTTACAGGGATCATATTTTTACATGGATGAACTGTTGTTGAACAATTTCTTCAAACAGGATTTTTACCAATGTCAGGCACCCGTGTCTTCTACTTTTCTTTTGTTAATTAAACATATTTACTGTGAGTGCTTAAAAGAGAAACAAGCCTTCACTAACAGGCAGGTTTAATGAAACAAAATCCATCAATCACAGAAGTAAGGCAGTGTTTTCAACGATCAGACTCTTCACGCTTTGCAAGCTTTGTTCTCCTCCTCTATGTTCTGCCTGTCCTAGTGATTTACTTTGTTAAGTTGCTCAGGATGGGGCTTGGCTTGTATTCCATGTTTGAGTTCTGCCTTGCAGAAGGGGATCTCATTCCCAAACGGCTCTTGAGCACTGCTATAATAAATATGATTCATATGTGAATTACCTCAATCATCCTCACTCACTCACTCTTTGGAGTGTCAGAAGATGGTATCTTTGGAAGCAATCACTTTCCATATTTCAGTGCCGGACTGGAGCAATGACATTTATTTACTGTAATCGGCCAATTCCAGGACTTTCTCATGAATGTTGAGGGTAAAATGCTCATTCTCACAGTGGGAACATACTATGGACTACACTTTCTGCTTGCAATTAACTGTACAAAAAAATAGTGTAACTTTATTGCTCCACTGAGGGAGCTCTAATTCTGTCTGTCTTCTTTTAAAAGAGATCAACACATCTAATCTAAAGCCCTTTAAGAATGACACAGAAAAAAATAGTAGTTTTCTGCATAAATAATACATAGCATATCATGAGAAGTCTATTACAGCATGAATGGAGCAGCACCTTTACAAACATACAGAGTTTATCAACATGAAACAGTTCCTGTCTTGCCTCTCACGTTTACCAACAGCACATATATTGATATATGCCACATACACACCTGCCTTGCCACATGGAAGCTTATAATGGAGAGAAAGAGCTAAAAAGGGTCTTGTGAAGCAGTTCTTATTGGATCCTGTTGGACATGGATAGATACTTCTGTTCTGATTCACTCAAACCCTTCTCTTATACTTTTTGAAAGTGTCGAAATCACAAGAGTCTGAACTATTGCTTTGCATCTGGTCATTTGCTTTTTACTGGAAAGTGAGGTTGGAAAAAAAGCATCATCACAAAGCCTGACTTGAAAACTTGCCTTAAATCTCTCTAGTTCTCTACAATACATTTATTAAGTCATATTTTTAGTCCAAAAATACAAGAGTAAATGAATAAATCTGCTGCTCTGAAAGCAAGGCAAGAGTTAAATTTCAGGATTCAACAACAATTCATCTAAAGCCCTATGACAAATTTAAAGCTTGGCTGCTTGAATGTAAGATGGCACTAGTATCACATGGCACCCCATGGCACAGTCATCACACTGAATATACACTAGAATTACTCACTGGGACAGATCCATCAAGCTTTATTGAGTTGGTAAAAACAAATGGCTAACAAGAAAAAAAAAGGCAACTTTGGCTTATGAATCTGAAAGACCAAGAGAAAGACCAACAGAAATACCTTCCGACAGAAAAAGCTTCTAGCATGATAGCTGAAAGCAAGCACCAGACAATGAAATGAAATAGTGTTCAAGTTAGTGTTATTTGGCATATTTTAAATCTCTTATGGTATGCATTGTTATAATATATATGTATCTATGTGTTGTTCAAAAGTACGCCATTTAGACATTGAGAAAGTCTGGTATGACATTAATGCCAAATCTTAACAAAAGCATTTTTGGCTCAATCAAAAGGGGAAAAAAAAAAATCATAAAATTCCTATTTTTTTTTTCACAGCAATGAAACTAGATAGATTGCACGGATACTGAATTGTAAACTAGCTAGAATAAAAGAATCACCCTTTTAATGAGGGTAATATATCATGACAATGTCAATTTGATTAATGTAATGGGGCCACATTTCAGAAAAAGGAAATTACAGGTCGTTAGGGTAAGTTTAAATTATGTTAAGGATTTGAATGATTTTCTTCATTTTGCTAAGAATTTATCAAATATTTTTCTCTGAATGCCTTATGTTTTGCTTACAATCTTACACTATTTTTCTTGCCTCCAAACAAATTATATTTTAACATAGAATTTGACAGGCATGATATGAAAAGCCTTGTCTGATTATACAGCATCTGGATTGATTAGAAAAGAAAAAAAAATGAGAATCTATGCTGACAAAAAAACCCACTTCTTTTTTATTAATATAATTATACACAACTTCTCCCTTCCCCCCATCAGAGCTTTACTAAACACACAGTTGGGTAAGATTTGTGCCTTGGAAATACAAACAAAAAACGACAAGCAAGACAAGCACAAAAGTTGAGCATGAAGATTTTGAAGGCGGAGGAGGCAGCTTAGGGAATGCAGAGTATAAAAGAGCAAAAGGAAGAAGCAAAACGGAAGCAATGTGTAGCACACAGGGAGGCAGTCGGAGCAGAATAGGTATGCAGGGAAGAACAAGAACACCGGAGGCCTTAAAGGTAGAGACAAAGAGCTTGAATGAGATGTGGCAAGAGATAAGGGGAACATCTAAGGAATGCCCAAAGCTTACAAAAACAAAGAAACGGCTAGGCTTCCAAAAATGCATAATTTCTCTGCCTCCACTGACAGAGTTTCAACAAAAATGTACGTGAAGGAATGAGATTTTCCTTCCTACTGAAGACAGCGGAGAGCACAAATACAGAGAGAGTGGAAGGGTGGAATCACAAGGGGTGCAGAAGATACCCCAGAAGAGAGTGATGGAGCAAGAGGGCATCAATGCACACACATCTGTGCATGTGTATTCTTTCTGAGAGGGTCTATTTGTCTGAACAAGTACACAGAGGCACAAAGCAAGACTGCCACGTGTTCATGGTCAGCTCCAGCCGCCTTAAGACACAATACAAAAAAGGTGTGTCGGTTAAAACCAATTCAGATCATATCATGCATGCACATTAATTTTTGCAAATACAGATTTGTCTTTGAATTGAAGTAGATAAATCAAATCACCAGATCTGAACATAGCTTTTTATTTTTGATGTTTGAAGAATTCTCCTTTTTTCTATTGACATGCCACTTTCTACTATCACATGAATATCACACAAATATTAATGAATTTATCATTTGCCCTCCTAACATCTCAGAGGTGCAACATTATAGCTCCAAATTATAGCTATGGAATCTAGGTTCAAAAAAAAAAAAAACCTATTTATGACTTGTTACAATCGCAAATGAAATCTGTGTTAACAACGTGTTGAAGTGAAATCTTGAGCAGAATCTCAAGTCCTCCAGTAATGTCTTAACCATAACATCATCTTTCCTTACAACATTTTGATATATACAAAGGTTCTAGTTAACATTGTGAATAAATGAACATTGTTACAGTCCTAAGCAGTATTAAAGCGTAGAACCCCCAAATTCCATATATGTAATTAATCTTTAAGGTAACTTTATCCACTGTTAAATCTTTTTGATGCATTTTAGAGCAGAAATCCAAAACAACCTTGAATGAGATCACAAGTCAATTTGAAATTTATATTTTCATATAGCCACTGATTCATCACTCAAATGCAAAGCTCTATCTTTAACCGTATGCCTACAAATACTGAGAATGAAGCATACCAAAATCTTGAGCACTCTGCAATTTTCTACAAATGTAAAGAGGCCAGTTAGAAGACTATTACAGTGAAATATTACTTGAATAGTATTAAGATAATCAACATTCAGCAACAGCTGAGAAAACAATTTCAGTATTTCTGCATCCTACAGAATTTATAGGAAGTTTATCAGATTCCTGTTTGTCACTAATATTCTTCTATCGGAATATTCTCAAGACCACTATTTAGTATTGCAAGTTATTTTTTAGCACAGACAGTCAAATAAATTTACTCTGAAAACTAAGGCAAATAACTCTAGCTGGGACCTGACAGTAAGACTTTTCTATCCATGACCAAAAAACTCAGCCACACAGCTGGCATCTATTTTTAAGACTGTTCACTTAAGTCACTTGTAAACTGAAAAGAAAAAATTTAACTGGTCAAAAATCACAAATTTTCATCTAAAGGTTATATAACAGGTCATGCCCTTCTGCGTAAGAGCATGAATATATGGAGACACAGACACGCTAGCTACACCCTGGAATGTAAAACTCCCATTACTGGTGTACAGTACTATTTTGTAAGTAGCATTAAGTGCAGGGAGTCTTTACATTGTTGAGCTGCTACAGTAAGCAAGCGTATAATGCTGTTCTTCCATTACATCACGACAATGTAAATACCAAAACACAGCAGTCCCTGCTGTAACGTGGAGTACATAAAGAGGTTGACGGATAGCGGGAGGGAGAGCATGAAAACCGACGTTGGACGTTTAGTACTGCACAAAAGAAAAAAGCCACTGCTCATTTCCCAAGGGATGCATCTATTTAACTGTCACATCTGGAATCTACTTTTAAATATCATTAAGGGAGCCAGTTTTCAAAGAAAGGTTATAAATTTAAGTGTCCCGAAATCAGCATGCAACACTTTTTACCCAGCAGAGTGCCTGCGGATTTTACAGCTGTGTGTTGGACACCAAAGGCCACAAGAACCAGCAACGCAAAGGGACGTTCACCTGGATGTTCCCTCCTGTCCAGGGATGTTTGCAAAAGCAAAGCAGCTGAACAGCAGCCAAGGAGCATGAAAGGCTCAGAGACAGGTCCAGAGCTGTTTGTATAGCAAGAGATTTCTGCTGGTCAAAAAGGCCATGTCAAAGCGCTACTTTTAAAGGATTCTCATCAGGATAAAGATGCTCCAGCCAAGTGGCTGGCTGAAAGAGCAGCAAAGGACAACAGCAGGAATTTCACTGATGTGCTTGAAAAATCTCTCACATACAATAAACATTCTGTTTTTAGAACATTTTTTTCTAACAAAATACAGACCTACTTAACTCAGGAAAAACACCTTATTCAAAAAAGTCTATCAAAGACATGCAAGGTTACTGGGAGCTTTGAATTAGTAAAGGAGCTCGAGATTCAACCTGCTTCTGCTCATCTGTGCACACACACACACTCCACACTGAATTTAAAAGCCCCTCAAACAAACAAACAAGTGAAACCTCAGTTTTGGAAAGGTCAAAAGCACTTTGATTACCAACAGCATTGCTGAAGTGTTTTGGACTGCTCCTGTAAACATCTTTTGCATTATGGTAAAGATGAAAAGATAGAGAGCGGCAGACAAGGTACAAAGACAGGCGCCGCATTTCTCGTGCAAACGCACATATGAATTCTGCATGTGCTACTTTGCTTTGAGCTATGTTAGGTCATGCTGTGTGACACACATTTGATTTGATGTAAGATTTGGGAGGACACACCTATCAAAATATGTTTATAAACTGCCTGCAGAATTAGGCAACTGTATTCTGCCTGCATCCGAACTAGATATAGGATATTTATGTGTAGACCCAAACCTCTACTGCAGTAAAGGAATGGTGCTGGATTCACTTCATGTAGGAAACATACCTGGTGTTCACTCATTCTGTTGCCACCCTATTAATCACTACTTTGTTTGAATATGGAACTTGATAATTCAGGCCATTTGCATCAGCCTGTTTGAATAATACAGTACAACATCTTTATTTAATTAGTGTTTTTAAATTGGAACAAAGCTAAGAAAACAAAACAAACGAAAAAATAAAATGAAGTGGTCCGTTTACATGTGTACACAGAACATAGCAACGCATAACACTGATTGCCACTATAACACAACATTTATACTTGAATAAATGAGGTGTTACATTCCACTGGAGGAATATAACTGTGATATCTTGGAGAGTACTGTTTAAAACAGCAGCACACATAATTTGTATTTACAGAAATTCGTATTTTTATTTCCATTTATCACTGCATGACTCTCTACAAGCTAACTTTTGCACAGGTGTTCCCAAAGAGAACACACATGGGCTTTCATTCTGCTTACAGATTTCTTCTTTTTCCTTAATATCATCAGAAAGGGGACAACCAGATAGGGATACACAAATTGGAAGGGACTGTTCCTGCAGAGAGAAGATGTAGCATAGGCTCCCATTTTCCATCAGTGTGATATTCTTGCCTGAAATTTCTCCCATACACCAGGAATCTCGAACTCAACCCAATGGATTTTCATTCAGAGAGTAAAATGCCCAGCATTGCCATTTTTAAGCCTAAAATTTTAGACAGCAAGAAGAAAAGAAGCTCATAGGTAGAGTGATGGGTATAAATCTGTCCAATTTTCATTTAGTTGATATATTAGGTTGGATTTTTAATTCTCTGTTTATCTGCAGACAAAAGACTACATTCTTAAATACATGGCTCAACTGTTCAAGTGAAACAGAGATCAAAATGCTAACTGAGTCTTCTCCCAGAAAGGTTCTGCTTAGATCTGTGACAATACAAAAGGCCAGTTAATGTGCAGAAGTTTTGTTTATTCCATATGAACCATACAGATAGGTTAATTAAAAATGCACAAAAGATTTGTTTTCTATATATCAAGCCTAGGGGTTCTTGGCGCAGTGTTTAAATAGGTGCATAAAAGGGCAATGAAGGGAAAATAGATATGTACCCTGGAAAAGACACTTTTAAAAGAAAATCAATGTCCTAGGCAAGAGAAAAGACAGAAACTATAATTTCTGCATGCAAATGAGAGGGTATTTGGAATAATAAGAGCTTTTTTTTTAAAGCTTTTGTAATCCACTCCATCCTGAGACTTTTAATCTTCAGCATAAAAAAATGAACAGGTAGAGATACAAAAACAGGTACCATGGGAGGCCCCCAAGAAAGCAGGTTGTGGAAGCCCTGCAGCCTCTGCACCACACATAGAGGCTGCCTTGCTGGGGAGCAGAGGCCAAAGGCCTCTCCTGTGACCCATGAGCCTGAGTGCTGCCCCTTGCAGAATTTATCTCCTATCATATAGGCACAGTCAGGACTGGAATAAGTGCATAAAAGGACTGTGCTGGCCAGACATATTGCAGTATTAACAGAAGCTGGTCATTTCATAACCAGAAACCATATTTTCAATGTAATGCAAGATAATTCTTTTTGACTTCTGTAGTTATAACCATTTGCTTTTACTCACATCCAGTTGCAAAGTATTCAGGCTCCCAAGCCTGTGAAACCTCAGGGCCTGAAACAGTCTGTAGGTACTTTGCTTGACTGAGGCCTTGGAATTTAAGCCTATTTTTATTACAGTCAAGAAAAAGGATCTCATAGATTTTATGGATAAAACCCTGATGTGTCACTGACCTGTATTTTCTGTTTTCTCACTGCTCTATGAAAAGCTGATAAATACTTCTATTGTTTAATCTAACATGTGAAATATTTCTGGCTGGCACCCTTGAAGGAAACAAAACTCTCCTCTCCAGAGGGGCAGCCAAAGACCAACTGCAAGCACCAGAAGATTGGGGCTCTCTCCAGAACAGTTTTAGGCAAGGGTCACCACAAAGATGAGCGGAGGCAGCTTGTCAAAGATACAAAATGCCCAGATACAAAATGCCAAAGACTTCCCTCCACTGAAGGGCATTCAAAGCAAACAGCAAAAACCTACTTGAAGGAAACTTAAGATACTGGAGAATTAATTCCGTTTGAGTATCAGAGTCTTTCTACATCCCATGCTGCAAAAGTCTTGCTCACAAAATAAATCTTAGTAATAGAAAAGAAGGAGGCTAAATTAATGTATAACATAGGAAAAACATGAATAATATTTTGGAACAGATCAAAAATAGTTCTCAAAAATAACAGTTTCACCATCATCTTCATTACAGATGGAGTTTTATTGTCTACTGCAGCTTTTTTTTTTACCATTTTGCTGGACACACTTGAAATATTTAAAAAGCAAACAGGAGTAATTGATACTGTGTAAGTACAGGCAAATTTACAGCTCTAAGCTGGAAGTCGGTCTGAGCGGGAAGCTTTCTTTGGCAAGAGAAAAATTGCAAGCACTAATCCTTCAGAATGTAAGCTTTTACTGAAATGAACAGAACATTAAAAGCAAAATGCCATACCATGTTACCTCATCTTATCCTTTTGAAGAAGAGACAATGTTATTTTTAGAGATATCAAGCCAACTTAGCTCCCCCTGAGCCACTGACAGCAGTGTAAATGTGGCAACTCTGAAAACCCCTTTGAGTACCTAGATAGTAACAGAAATGCCTACTTTTAGGTACATAGGCCGGATATTTCAAACATATGTTTGTTAGTCCTTTTTTCCACAAAAGGGAACTCCCCAAAGAGAAATGAATGTAAAGCAAATGAAGAACTATCCTGAGCTAACTAAGCTGCTGAGGTGGAGGCGACAAAAGTCAAAACCAAACCCCTCCAAAAAACAGAATAACACCTCTCCGCAGGTGCTTTCAGCTTTGCCAGAATGGTAAAAAAAAAAAAAAAAAAAAAAAAAAAAAAAAAAAAAAAAAAAAAAAAACCAAAAAAAAAAAAACCAAAAAAAACCCCAAAAACAAAAACAAAAACAAACAGACTTGACAATACTCCTAAGTCCTTCCTTAAACTTTAAATGTCATATTCTGCTAATGGCTGTCTAAAATCACCTTCTCAGAAATATCTCGAAGATACCTACTAGGTGGAAACTAAGCATCTAATCCAAACTTGTGAAGTTACCAGCCTCAGATCAGCTGCTGTCAGAGAGACCAAGTTGCTCAGCACGTACTTTACAATGCTAAATTTCCAAATGTTTAGACTTTGGACCAGCCTGGTAGTCATCCACTTGAGTCATTAGAAACATGCAATTGAACCATTTCTGTGAAATCCAAACGCCATCCTTGGAGCAAACCTGGAACTCTGTACTCCACTTCCCCAAGGGAAGGCTAAAGGCTAACTCTATCTCACTACCTTTCCAGATCACTATCCAAGAAGGAATTAAAAAAAAAAAAAAAAAAAAAAAGGAAAACAGGAAAACAAAAAAGGAAACATGAAACAAGGAAGAAAAGAAATGTGAAGCCATAAGGAAAGGAAATAGGAAGAATAAAAAAAGTGGGAAGAAAGGAAGAAGAAAACAGGAAAAGAAGGAAAAAAAAATGCAAAACTACTACTCCCCCTTAAGTTTCCCCCTTAAGTTCCTGAACAGTGTTTACCGCAGCACTGTCTCAACACTTGAGGGCATAGGAAAATCCTGATTAAATGGACAAGGTTTGGAGTAAATCCCAAGGATCAAAACCTCAAGCTTAGTTAAAAAGTACCCACTGTTGTGCAGGACCTATTCTGAGGGCTATGTAGATCTTAAACTAAAATAAAGGCAGAATTGTATGTTGCTTGTTCAAAAGAGAAGACCTTATTTTTCAAGTACAAATTGTATGCCCCGTTACTAGAATGAATTCTGTCAAGTGGTCCATAGAATAAATTTGCACACAGTTCAACATAACATGTGCACATTAAATAGGATTTGGCATTAAAAGACCCAACATTGAATGGAAATCGAAAATAAATGCCCACATTCTCCCCAGAAGACTATTCACCCCAAGGCCTTAGGCATTAATTTAAGTGAATGAGGAAGCCACTAGGGCAGCTGTCGGTAGCTTATTTGATTTGTGAATAAACAATGGCTTCATTTTAAATGCTATTTACTCCTACTCCAAACTAATGTAAAAATCGAAAACACAAAAAAGAACTGACTGTTTAAAAATACACATTTTTATAAAAGTTTCTACCTTGCAAAGTTCTTCATTTCAATGTGGTAAGAAAATAAAATACTAAGAACTTCTGTTGCATTATTAATTTTTAACTGCTACTAATAAGAAGCCCTGAGGTTGTATCTTATAGTTAATTGATATTGTGCATTTGGCTTTATATTAATGAGAAGTTAGGGTATCACAGGTCATTCCAATAAAATCTTTGGGCTTGTCAGCTTGAATTATGTATCTTTACATCTGTAGAAAACAGTGGCAATATGATAATTACAGTAGTTGATACATGTTGTTATAACTTGTTCATACAATCAGGTACATCATGTCCAAAGTGCAGATGCCAATCCAGTCTGGCACTAATAATCCATCAAACTGATTATTAATTATGAGCAGTTTCTATGCAAAGGGAAGCATTTAGTGACACGGTGAATTTCCATACTGGAAGGCAGTCATTTTTTCCTGATGTTATAAAGATTTAACTACAGCTCAAGAGCAACCATCTCCGTGGTGCTAGCAGAGGAAAATGAAGGTCTTTACCTTATATATCCATATACAAAGCGCTGAATTTTACATGTAGGTGTGTAAAAAAAAGTCTACAATGCTCATGATATGAAATCTCATGCAGGTATATTTAGGTTTTGCATTAAACTGCTTCATATAATCAGGATTCATATTTGTATATAGATTTTACCTTGTGCACAAATTCAGAGGTTCTCTTTAGAAAGATGCAGCTTCATGGCCTTTCTCTAGCAGGGCATCCATGCAATTTTTTTTGTTTTTTTCCTTTTAATTTGTGTTTTTAAAGACATGGGAATACAGCTGCCCCCACCTAGGCCCTCTTCCTATTCTCACATACAGGCATATTGTCCTGCGGCCAGATTTTTGCTTCAAATGCATGAGAGGTACCGGAGTCCAAGAGACGATGAATAATTTACATAAAAGGAAAGAAAGTGTTTTAAACAATAAGCAAATTGTATCTTTTCATGAATGCAAAATGTGACTATAAAGCAAACTGAGTGCACAAGTTAAATATGCCCTTGTGCAACTAGCACTTACAACAGCTGATAATCCAAGATGAAACTGTCCTTGAAAGCATTACAGTGACAATCTATGGATAAATTGTTTTTGAACAATCTCTTCTGTATATATTAAGCACAAAAAGGCTTGTTTTTAGACACACACCATACAAGGTTAATCTTTTTGTTTTCCCATATAAATATGAGTATTCAGGAGAGCGAAAGAGAAAATAATCCTAGCGAGCAGCTCCCGTTCTGATTTCTTCTGCTAAAATACAAATCTAGAACAAGTTCCATAAAGGTGCCCTGAATTTGCACTCTATTATAAAGGATCTGAATCTAGCTGGACATATACAAATAAACGACTAATGTCTCAAAAGACTTGAGTCCATATGTACACTAAAGATCTGCAAGCATTTTTACCTTCTTAATTTAAGCTCATGTTGGCTTCTCCTACACAAAATATCAGTGATTAGGAAAGAAAAAAGGTGTGAAGAGAAACCGAGGGCAGTCACTCCTGTCCATGCACAGGAACCTATTCAATACCAGGCACATTTCAGATTTCCCAACCATGCACAACCATGTGGCATCTGTGAGGAGCGAGTCAGCCTCTCCCGGTACTGTGCATGGTGATGAGAGCCTTCGTGTGCAGACCAGCCCCATCTGGGCTGCCAGATGCATGAGATTTATGGACGTATGGCAACCTACACAGCAGCAGCCACACTTAGGATATCCAGGAAATTCAGATGAAATTGTTCAGCTAAACAGCTATGTGGACAAAAAGCCCGTGTGAAAAAGGGAATGCATCCCAGAGAGGGCAGATGAACAGCAGCTCAGGATTCCCTCGGGTTTGGAGGGGATCCATAGCCCCTAGTACGTAGAGTCAGGCCTACAACCAACCTGCACAGGGCTTCAGTGTGTTACTTCCATGGAGCCCCATGACCTGGGCTTGAGTTCTGAACCCGCAGCAAGCTTCAGGTGACACTAAATATTCCTGTTTCTCCAGGCTTAACTAAAGGTTGTCACCTCCTCCCAGCACAAGTAAGCAACTTGGAGACATGCATTCCAGCTCAGCTGATGGAAATGAGCTTTTGGACCATGGCTTCTTGCATCTGACATCAGAGAAATGTGAATCTCAGCACAGCTGTGTTAGGAGTCCCCAGCCCCCCTCATCTGCCTAACAAAACAACAGGTCTCCTGCATTTTGTTTTCATTTCTTATTTTGTTTCACAAGTGGTTAGGCAAAAGACTTCTGCTGTGTTCTTGGTTTCCAAATATTAAGGACCAAATCTCTATTTCAGTACCTAAACAGAGCTGGTCTGTTTTTCAGTAGCATCAAAGCCCTGCACTTTCAACCAGTGCTTTTCAAGTTCAACTGTTCTTCCCCACTCTCTGCAAAATTATTCATCTTTTCCCTTGCATAAAGGAAGCTCAGATTAGTAAGACAAGGAAGAAATGCCCTTGGAAAAGAAAAAGGGAGGGACAGACAGACAGACCCCACACTCGTTTCGGCCTAACAACAGGCCTTTTCATTAATTATCTTCCTAATGATGGTGTCTCGAACAATGCTGCAAAATTTCATTCAAAACCCAACTACTCACTGGGGGGAAAAGTGCATTTTATCCTATTCCCTCAAGAACTCCGCAGCCATCTTCCTCACATTTACATTCTAATCTTTCCACGCTCTCTTGTAAAAGCTGATAATTAGGAAGGACTCTTCCCTGGTCCGGAGCCGCACACTCCTCCTGTGCACATGGTAACAGAGCGAAGCCGATGGCACTAATCCGGTAAGAGTGTTAAAGGTCCCATGTGACGGCTCCCGGGAGCGCTAAACCTGCCCTATATTATGCTATTTCCCACTAATCCTAAGAAAATTCATGTTAATTTATCATGAAAAAAAGGTTAATCACACATTTACTTCTGATTTAGGCACATTAGACCAAATTCACAAGTGAGTATTCTGTTCTTCTGAAAACAGCAGCATCAGAAAACATCAACTATTACCTTTTTTGGTTTTGTTTTTAAGATGAATTATTTTTTAGTAGCAACAATACTCATGAATCACAGGTACAGGGGTGGTAACGGTGTGAACTCAGAGGCAGAGCAATGACAAGCCTCAATGACAATTCTAAGTAACCTTATAATCCAGTTTAAAAATACTTTAGCTTTTGTTATTAGTGCAAGATTAACAGCAATATCTGTTTTATCTTTTCTGAACTAGTTTTCAAGTATATATTGAATCCAGTGCTTGATTCAGATAAGAGATTCGAGATATTTCCCTTTCATTGATTATTAAAATATTAATTTATAGAATAATATGTAGTCCTCCATGAACTACTTTATTGTAATTAAATAACAGCGTTTACTTAACATGAAACAACAACAAGTCTCCACCCACATTTAGATTTATTAATAATAGTGGGATCTAATCCTTAAGTACAATCTTGGCATTCTACCCGGGATCACGTAATAGCTGCACTACATCCTACAGAAACCAACTTTCAGAGATTGCTCACTGTTCACCCAGTGACACTGAAGTCTGTAATAACATGGCATTGTTCAAAGCATTCCTGACAAAGAAAAGAGATATTAATAGAAAGAGCCTTTGCTGAACTACTCCATATATTAATTGCCATGCCAGTGTAGTTAATTAGTTCTTATATGACTTGACCACCTCCAGTCTCAGCCTACTTCCATACTTTTCAAGCAGATCATTATTCATGTTAAGGATCCCAAAGTATATGCCCTACAACCGAGACATGCTTCCTAAGATTATCCTTTAGTTCAGTGGTCTAGGCTCCTCTTTGTCCCACTACAAGAAACATCTGCATATTTCTTAAATACTGCACAAGTTCTGCAGTCCTACACTGCATGGACCAGGAGACAGTATCAATGGGTCAACTACTGCCTTCAGCCAAACCCAAACAACTTCAGCTATTATCATTTGCATATATTCCATATTTTCTCTAGTAAACCTTAGCCTCTACTACATCACTGTTTATCGTTAAATACATTTATGAAATGATGTGGATCTGGTCAATTTGTATCACTAAAGTGGCATTACTTTTATTTTAGATGTGCCTCAGTAATATGTGATGAAAGACCACTTCAAATTCTGCTACTTTTCAGAAAAAATTATATTGCCCAATTATTAACAGACAAGGTCTATCTAATTTCCTGCATCTTCCAAATAGCCTTTTAAAACCATTTCTCTGCTTAATATCCTATAAATTTTTTGTTAGAAACATTCCTCAGTGTCTGTGATAGGAAAACTGTTCTAAAAATCAATAGTCTGCCTACTTTTGTGGCTGTAGTATGTTATATATCATAATCCTGTTTTATAAGGGGCTAAAATGAGCTAAAACAGATTTAATTCTAAGATTCAGAATTCAGACTAATAGGTTTTAATTTAAGAAAATATCTGTCACTGTGAATAGGCAAACAAATGGATTAGATTTTTCAGTTTTATTCCTTGGGCCATAAGTGTTAATCTCTCCACAGAACCAACATAATATACCACTATAGATTATCAAAAGTGACTACCCAGTGCCGTGAATTATTCATTTGAAAGGTTATGCACCAGTGACGATATAAATTATTTTTAAAAAATACTCATATAACATTTTAATAAGCTTTAAAAAAATGTTTCCTCTCCCAGTGTTTAAACTAAAAATAATATTTAGCGTCTCAGAAGGAATTATGGATTTATTGGACATGTTCGAAAGTCCTGCCATAAGGTATCTAAGACTTCAGGGGAAACTGATCGTCTAAATGCTCTTTAAGATTTATTTGCTCAATAAATTAAAGATGATGCGTGTGCATTTCTCTCAAAGGCTTCTAATCAAATTATTCCCATACATGCAAAGAGCTGTTAACTATTTAGAGTTTATGAGATAAGCTACGAATTTTTATCTTTGCAGCAGAAGAAGGAGCTCAGAGAGGACACCCAGGACAAGCAAGCTTACAAAGCACTTCAGAGCAAGGCAAAGGAAGCTCAGGGTTTGATAGCAAGAGCCAGAGCAGAACCTGAACTAGGTCCTGTCCTGCAGTCTGTCTGCACCAGTCAACCCAGTGCAAGTAACTATCAGAATGAAAAAAGGTTGCAATAGTCCTTATTAAGATTCTGAAAGCATGGGCAGGGTTTTTAAAACACAGTGATGTAGGGTGGGAAAAGTGATAGAGGCTGCTGAAGGGAGTCTGATTTTCTGAGAACCACTTTTTAGAAATTAAGATTCTTTAAAATATTTTCAAAAGGATAATCTAAAACTGAAGCATAAAAAGTCTCTAGACACTTTTTGAAATCTTAGTCTTCAATTCTTAAATCAGGATCTTCATGTTGCCAAGTGACAGTTTTGATTTATTTTGGTTCAGAATATAAGATATGATAATAACAACTTAAAATTGGAAAATATCTTATATTGGAAAATAAAGCAGTTGAATCATGGAAAGAAAATGTAGAATTTCTTCATCGACTTGCTGATAACATCCATCAGACAAATTTTTCTGCTCTCCAAATGCAATAATCTGAATCAGATTAGACCTGACTGAGTAGTCCTACACATGGACTGAATACTCCACAGCAAAACCTAGGCTGCCACTAAGCAGCAAGAATAGAAAGACTGTCTCCCAGCTAGGCTTGCACTATTTAGAACAGATTTTTCTTTTGATTTTTCTGTAAATCAGAAACTAGCATTTTAACCATATGTGTAACAGAGAAGTTCAACTCATGAAACACTTCATGTTTTATCTTGCCTCATAAAATACTTATCTTTTTTTTTTTTTCCTCTTCAGATATAGGACATATATAGGACTTTTTTTTTTTCCCCTCTCCTCTTCAAACAAGCAGCACTTGTTCCCTCTGGGATTCCACAGGTCAGCATTCTCTTTTTCCTACTTCCACTGCTTTCCAGTACAAAATCTCAGCCATTTCTCCTCCTCTCTGCAGCTTTCTGTGGGAGTTCACCTGCCCCCGTCTCCAGTGCCATCTCAACACTAAGCTTCACTTGAATCTTTCATTTCCCACACATCTCCTTCTATCTTACTTCTTTACTTCTTGCTCAAACACACTATTTTGATGTCAGACTCAGCCTCTTGAAAAGCTTCTCATCTTTCCTTCCAATTCCCACCTCCTTGTCATTACTGTTGACAATAACACTATCTTCCTCCATTCTTAGATTTCAAATTTCATGGCCTGTTCAACTCTTTTCTCCATCACCTTGCCTGCTCCAAATACCATCAAATTCTATCAGTATTTCTCTATATCTCCAGGGTCTATGAGGTCCTTTCCTATCCTCCCATTAAAATCTTTGTTCAAGACTTAATCATTACTTGCATAAGCTACAATTCCTGCTTAAGGTCTTCTTGACCTGCTCCAATACACAAAATATACAGCTGCTAAAATAATTACCTTCCTGGCTTGCACTGACCATGCCACATGTTACCATTACTTTCTATATTGAGTTTAAGATCCTGATTCTTACTTCCAAAATCTTATCCTCTCTTAATTACTCTTTTCTACATTTTTGTAGTTAAAACTTTCTTGAGTGTTTTTGCTACTCCACCTGTCAAGTGTACTCACCCTGAGGCCCTCCCATCCTTGCTGTATATAGATACACTTGCAACTTCTCCATGACAGAAATGATGGGCCAAATTATGGGCTTGAAATTAATACAAACAAATCATCTTAGAAGAATGACCAAAAAAAATAAAAAAAGCACCATCCCTGCCCCAATATATGGGTAACACTGGAGTAGCTTCAACTTGTAAAACAGGTAAGACGTTGAGGTGCTCAGAAAGTGTGAAAGTAAAGTCAGCTTCTTCATTTATTCAATATATTCCTTATGAATAGACCACTCTGGTGATTATATGGCTGCTATGAGACTGCCAAGGGTATGAACAAATAAGGAGAATTTATAATGATCTTCGTAAGTATTAGCTAAGCAGTTTCAAGATTCCTGTCTCCTTTAAAGTACCTAATTTATTTCTTTACATTTCCAGCTATTATGAGAATATACTTTTCTCGCTCATTCTACAAATTATTCTTTCCTCTGTTATTTGCAGTGCTTTTACAATATATTTAGTTCCTTCATATATCTACTAAAATTTCCAAGAGATGAATGTAATTTTTGCACGGCACATTATAAACATAATTACAATTAAGGAGCTACACTGCACTATTTAAACTATACCCATGATCTAGTGATATACATTTTATTTCATTATAAGAAAGATCAGAGTGAAATGCATCTTTCTACAACACTTAGCTCCAATTCTTTTGAACTGCCACATTCTTCCACAAGATATTTCACGTTGTTAAATTTACTTATTCTACCACTATTATATTGTATATCTTTGTATGCCTTTTCAATTCTGCACTTTTCAAAGTCTATTTAATATTTATATAGACTTTTTAGTTTTGTCTCCTCTATGTGCAGTACACCCATCACTTAGTCTTTGTTGTGTTTCCTACACAATTCCCTCCCGCTCTGGTGGAAAAGCAGCCCTCATAATTATACATACAGCACATAGGATCTGACAAACTTGGCTAATCCTATCACACTACAGAAAAAGTAGTGCCTCAGTTAGCACCATCAGGATATTACTCGCACAAGTGTACCATGCAGCCTGAATAACCTCTGTTATGATCCTATGATTCTGTGTTAGCAAAATTCAAAAGAAATGCCACACAAGGAGAACAAAGTCTACTACGTAAAAAAAAGAAAAAATTATTTTTATTGTAAGAAAATTTCCCCAAAAATACTCCAGAATTTACTAAAAGCAAATTTGAATTTATGATGAACTATGCTAGAAACACCCCCTCATTATAATCTAACAGAATTTGAAGCACATGAAGCAGCTCACGTTTACAAACAGCATTTTAAAGAAAGCTTCCTGCATTAGCTTGCTTAGGAGGAATTCACCCTGCTAGTTCATTCAAAGCAGACTTGAAAAGTTGAGAAAATTTGTCTTCTTTTTAACAATCCATGAATAAAGAGTAGTGCAAGAATCTCACTCAAATCTCATAGGACATGGTAAGCAGAAACTATCCATTTAATTCACTATATATTTCATTGTAAATCAATAGAATGTAATGCTTACTAACAATAGAAAACGGATCATTTTTTTCTTTAGAAAAACCATGAAAAAATAGAAGTACAAAGGCAGATTTAAATCAATTAAGCAAACAGAGGCTACTTTTAAGCCATGATTTAAATCAAGATTAGAATTGCTGACTTAAATTAATCCACTCTAGCCTAGTATCATATTAACTTACATAGGGATGCCTATGTTCAAAGTCCTTCATAAAAAGCTGCACATTAATTTTATTTGCCGGACAGCTGCAGTCGTTTTATTCCCATGAAGCAGATGGAGAAACTGAGACAGATATCACTCAGCAACCCGTGGCACATCTACAGCCTTGAACACAGGTCTGTTATCACCCAGCACTACCTTGCCTTAAGAAAAAAGGTGATGTTCATCACCCTGAACCACCCTGCAGACTGACTTTTATCTGACCCTATGGACACTGCTTCTGAGGGGACAACTAAAGGCATGTGAAACCTGAACAAGGATTCCAGGAAATGGCCAACTTCTGCATTATAGAATCACCATCCTTCACGACCCCTAAGTCATCCTGCACCAGGAATTCAGACTGATCTCCACAGACAGAGGTTCAGAGCCATCACCTAACCTATCACAGAGACTCGAATATGGGGACAGGTAACATCCAGCAATGACATGGTTAAGAACAGCTGAGCCCAGCAGTTTCATAAGCTCCACTGTAACCTCCCTGGGGATCACAAGTACCTCTGGCTACGCTTCCGACTGCTGTCATACCCTACACAGGGCAAAAGATTTTCTGGAAAGGCATTCTAATCAATTTTACAAATTTAGCAGTATTTTCAAACTTCTCATCAACATAGAAAATATTAGATTTTTTAGACCACTGAAGTAGGCAAAATTTTATCAGAAATGAAAGACAATTCTCCCAAAACCCAGCTCCACTGGAGCCTGATTTTTCACAGAACAGATTTAAATACAAAATTCGGAAGCCTTATTAATACAAAAAATACAGAGCAAGTAATAAAACTTAAGCAAGTGGCCAGCCTCTCAATCAAAGATTTTACTTTTTCAGAATTTCAGTTAACTTGATGTTACAAATATTTAGTTCAAAGGGTTCTCTAGCTATGACAACTTTTGGCACAAGATGTAAAACAGGGCTAAATTAAAGGTGAAATGAACTGGGCATGAAAGCTGTGAATCAATCTTCCATTACTGAAGAAGTTACTTCAGCAGCATGCAATAGTTTCTGATTAAGCTCTTTAAGTTGAGTTATAAGGCACTGTTAGACTATTCAATATTTATTATTTCAAGGTCCAGTAGCTAATTTTACCGGCAACCGCTAATTTTTACCAAGGTAAACTTGGTCAATGACCTTACCAAGGGCTTCTCACAGGAAACAATGAGACAGTTTAAACTTCACCAATCCTGCTGGTAGAGCCTTCAAGTTGCCTGCAGAGATCGGAGTTCTCTCAGTATATTGGAGTTTCTGCCCATATAGCTTCTAAGAAATAAGAGATTTCCCATAGGAAAGTTCCAGTTCCTCAAATACTTAGAACAAGAGAAAATTCCAGGCAAAATCTGCCTATGCTCTGAATCTGGAACACAGCTTCCCAGTTCAGAACTCCTGCACTATTGTAAAGCTATCAGATGCTACAGCAATTATATATATATATACACACACATACAAAAATATATGAAATATATAATTTAGAAACAGAGACTTGAACAACTTACACAACATTTAGAATCTGTTCATAGATTTCTCCTAAAGGTAAAAAGTGATCATCATTGCTTCTTTACTGCACAACAGATTTTGAGACACATTCATTCACTTTCCTACTGGAAGAGATCCAGATCACAAAGTATTTTGTACTCTTACCACAGAATATAAGTAGGACTATCAACATTTACCAGAAATGTCAACGGCTGAAAAAAAACATTAGTCCAGCAGCTCTATTTTCAAATGGCCATGTCTAACTTAGAGATAGCAAAGGGCTCTGTCCCTGACTTACGGGTCATGTTAACACTTGGGAAGAAAGAATATTTCTTTTATGAGGCTCCTAAGTGAGCAGAAATTTTACTACTGAATTTACTGGTGCTAGCAACCATTACATATTTTTTAATGTAGGTATCTCATTAATAAACTCAAATTCTCCTAAATGTTTCAAATAGCTAGTCTTGGTACTGAGAATCATGTACAAGGCCGTACAAGTTTAGAAGTCCAAGAGTTTTTCCCAAGTTCCCAGCTATATTTTTCAGGTGGCACAACACAGCGTGCCACGGAGGCTACCTGGCACACAAATCCAGATGGGATTCAGATGTTTGCATGCTAAAAGCAATGTGCACACCTTACCTAAGACACAGAGCTTCACAGATTATAAAATAAAGCAGTGCACATTCACAGGGTAATTCAGAAAAGCTTGATCATAAAATCCTCATAGCTTTATAATAAAAGTGACTCCTCAAGCTTGTTTGCTTGATAGAGCAGCAATAAAAGTTGTCATCTCTGAAAATCTATTGAGAAGGTCCAAGCCACTCAACTGTCACCAAGGTTGGGGGTGTTGTAGTCATCCTATTGTGTACAGTCTTTGGTCAGGTTCATCAACAGCATGGGCTAATGGTGCTGCTCTCTGTTTACAATCTTGTCTCTGAAGTTTCATTTTAACTGCTAATACTTTTCAGTATAGACAGACATCAGAACGTGTTTCAGCATCTCCTTTGTTTAACAGCATTTTCTTTTCTATATTTTAGTTTCACATGGAATAATAAGTAGCAGTATTTTTCTTACAGCTCATAAATATTTACGGTTGGTGAACAACAAATACCATTTTTAAAAATTATTTGTCATATTCATACGAACCACAGGAGGAAAAGGAAATTTACCCTGCAGAGCCCAAAAGTGGAAGCGAATTTTTGGGTCACAGAGCCATCTGAGAAGAAGGGACTTATACCCATCCTCTAACATTCATTTTATATATATATATATATATATATATATGTGTGTGTGTATCTGCATACACACATGCATACACATGTGCACACACATGCACACAAATGTCCATGACATCATGAACTTTTACTGCTTTTCCTATAAAATTGGCAGCTGGTCTTTCAATCAGGTTTTGAAGTCTCACCAGTCTGGAGCAAGGAGAAATCTGGAGCAGGTGAGTAAGTTGCACAGGGAATTTCTAAATTCCTCCACTGAATTATTGCTTCATTATTTTATAGGTCCTTTAAAAAGAACTGGAAGTGGTTACCTTACATAATAAACCCAAATTTTTAAGTGCTGGTTTATAGCAATCCAAAATTTGTATAGTCTCCAGATACCTATAGTTAAAAGCTGACTGAAAATACCCCAGGTGACCTGCACATCTGTGTCAGTACACGGTGAGACTGGTTCTCTCTCAAGTCTAAATCTGTATGAGCAACCTGAGTAACAGACAAGTGAATCCAGTCACGAGCTTCCAAGTCAGCTTTGGAGTTACCCCAATATAGCTCAGTTTTTATTATTGAAGTAACAAAATAAAATGTGGGTTTACAGGGGCATAAATAACTTGGTTCACAGAGAAATGGCTACACTGCCAGCAACTAATAATTAAGGGATATTGTTTACCAATTTAAACAGATGAACAGACCCCAAATCACCTCTGAATTTTCCTGTCCCCAACACAGGGTTCTCCAGCTTCAAGTGCCTCCTAAGGGAAACGGTTTTATCTTCACTTAAGTGGGTTATTTCAGTGGCATTTTGATCCATCTAGACAATGGGCAATCAGCCCTTTGTATCACCATCTTTAAAGGAAAAGCACTGCCCAGAATCACCCACACAGTGCAATTCTTTCAAAGTGCTTTTAAAAGAAGCAGAATCAACTTCTAAGTAGGTATTTAAAGTAGTTGCATGCAATATGCCAGACTCCAGACTACTCTGAACATATCCCCACATGTAGAAATACTGCTGTCCTTTAGGTTCCAGGCTCTAATCTTTAAGCTTCAGCGAAAAACACAACCAAAACCAGCAAAGACAAAATGCATGCCTTGGAAGAGCAGAGGCACCACGTGTCCTAGTAAATGGTGCTTTGTAAGAGAGTTGGTTTGCAAAGATAGTCTCTTGATCTGCCAAGGAAAGGGTTCTAAAATGCAATCACATAGCAAAATGGCCCATCTTGTTTGCAACAGACCTCTGAGGATTACTGGCAGTTTAAGTACTGACAGACCTCACCTCACCAGGCCATTCCTTGTGCCCATTTGCCTAAATGGATGAAAAGCTTTGAGGTCAGAGAAGACCTAGGCTAAAAATCACCAGTAAATGGCTACCCATTGACCTTCTGAATAGGCTTATATGCAAATATTCCTTTAAAATAAGGAAATAACTTATTTTTAACATTTTTTAAATGTATGCATTTATACCTTTGCAATTATTAAGTATATTAATTAGACACTATATAGAGTAGATCTGGCAAAGATCTGTTTACTCAAGAGCTGCCTTTCATATGGATATGCAGGGTTAAAAAAATTTGTAATTATAGTTGCAGAAATTCTACCCTTAGACTTTTGGATATTTTAAAAATGGCATTTAGACATCTTGAGGTGTCCAACTATGTTTGTACTCCAGGACAGATGAAATGCGATATGCGATTTTTTTTGAAAGAGCAAAATAGCAAGAGAAAAAAAAAAAAGTGTTATTTCATATATAGGCAGTGACAGTTCCTAATTATCGATGCATCACTAAGCAAGGTTTTGCTAACAGCTAAATGAGCTATTGCACTTACAAAATGAGGGCACGTGGCATATCTGATTAGTTTTACTTATATGTCTATGATATTATGTAAATCTGGAAGGCCGATATCTCTTTATCTGTTGGAACTGTGTGCCACTTCAAGAAACAGTTGTATTAAATGCCATATTGTTTTCTACCCAATTATCTTTTGCATTCAGCAGGCAAATGGAAAAATGCTGAATGCTCATTTTAAGTCCCATATATCATCATCATAATTAATTGTAAGCAAACTTCTGCTTGCGTTTGTCATATACAGCACATAAAAGAAATTAACTATTCCTGGCAAATTAAGGTACAGTATTCCAAGAAATCTGCTTTTTTGCAAACTAATGAAACAATTTTTAACAATTTTTATTACAAGCATCTGTGAGCTCCCACCAGGCAGCAGGAACAGACTTGTTTCTGCTTATATTGCTCGGTTCCAAGCTAATGTCCCTTAAAGCTGTTAGGCTGAAAGCCAACGCAAGATATATTCACAATGAGACCTGACCCTTCTCCCTGCAACTAATAAAGTCTCCTGGAAGTTTGCAGTTAATAGTCTATGTGAGATTCCTATTAGCAAAACTGTGCCTTCCTCCCAAACCATATTTGCTGAATTACACTCTTCAGATGGTGCAAATTATGCATAGGAACCAAACACACAGAAATATAAAAGAAACAGACTGAAAAGGAAACTCTCTAGCTACAAAATATTTGAAAAAAACAATAAATAAATAAATGAAATCTCAAAGTCTCTTTTCCTTGGTGTTTATACTAAATAACAGCTTTACTTTTCTGTTTACCAAATCTCAGATCGTCTTCAGAGAATCTGCCTTCCTATGCATTCTGTTCTTAATTTCTTTGTTCTTATACTTCACATATTGAAGGAATATTTTTGTGAGTTATTGAACAATATAAGTTCTTAATATTTTTGTGAGTTATTGAACAATATAAGTTCTTAGCTACTGAAATACTATAGGTGAGGGGTTTTTGTTTGGATGACTGTGATCGATGACCATCTTTCCTGAAAAAGATGTTACATTTCAGCTACTGCAACCACAAAACAAAATTCACAAATGTGTATCAGTAGCCTCAATAAACAGACTGATGGAAGTTATTTTACAATTGGTAAATGGTGATAGCTGAGTCTTTGAGCACTGCAAACAGAAGTGGTAATAAAAGGAAAAAAAACATATGGGCCAAAACTTTTAGAGCAGGAAGCCTAAAATTAGCCTTGTCCATGTTTGTTTACTTGAGCAAACAGCACTTGACTCCTCTAGAACAACTTTAGTCTGTACTTTAAGTAATGTAATTGTATAATGCGGATTGCTGTCTTGGTGAATGGCCAAATTCAGAGCTGAATCTAAAATTTCTGACAAGGCCAGTGCCCTATCTGTGGGAAAACACCGGTTTAAAAAGAATCATTTAATGTCTGAGAAAGTCTTCTCATGGAAAAAGAGAAGTTAACAAAAAGAGAAGATCAGAAAACAGAAAAATAGAGAAAAAAAATAACAGTGGAAAAAAGCTGAAAATACAGGCTGCCTGAGCCAAAGTGATGCAACACTACAACAGCTTGGAAGAGTGGATCAATTTCTAACAAAAAGTGTGACTTGCAGGTAGGAACTTTCCTCTAAATATTGCCCTGCAGAAGATCTGCAAGAGCAGACAATTTCTGTGGAAACAACAGTGCTAACCTGCCTGGTCTTCCCAGAAACCCTGATTTGTAACATGGACAGCTCAAATACCTTGTCCAGGCTACAGTAACAGGGTATTTGTCAAGAGCTCAAAAATGCTACATTTTTATTACGTGAAAATTCCTAGGAAGTCCTCCCAACAAGTCTACCACCATGTATTTCACCATGTATTGCACATTATACAAATACCTGCTCAAACCTGGCTGTAAATTATTGCACACCATTTAAATGTTTAAATCAAAATATTCCATCTATTTACCAGGAAAACTATACTTTACAGTAGAGATTAGCTAAAATGGACAACTTCAGTTTCAAACGGTATGTTTGTTGGACGTTTAAGACTGCACATTAGAATGATTAGGGCAAAGAGAAATTACTAGGTGTTACAGTGAAAAATACTGCATCCCAGGATATTTATGACTTGATCCTGAATGCAATCTAGAGTAATTTTAAATTATCAGATAAACGGTCTCTTCAGTTAGTGCCGTTAGCTTATGCTAAGGGATGAATGGGTATGTAAAACCACAAATAAGCAACATTTTACAGAAAGCAGTGACATTAGCACCTGCACCAGAGTTCCTTGCACAAAGGTGTGCACGTGAGTTTTAAATCGAAATCTTCTAAAGCAGTAACAGCCTGAGTAGAATGAAGTAGCATTTATTTTCATAACGATCAAATTCTCATATCAAATGTTCTGAAAGGCACAAATGGCAATAATGCAACTAAGGCCCCTGGGAGCCTTCAAACTCCTCCTTCCACAATGAAACTGAGACAAACCCAAAAGAAAATGGACATGCCCCTGTTTCATTTTTGCTACATCTTCATGAACATGGAAGGAGCCAGATGAAGTATCCTGATAAAACAGCACACGTGTGGAAGGAAAGTTAAATTATAAAGTTTATTCTCTTCCCACAGAGCGAAAGGGCAAGTGTCATGTTCAGAACATTTTGGCATAAACATAATAATTTCTGGAGAGCTGCCAGCGCTAAGGTTAAAAAGCAACATTACAAGACTTCCATGATGACAGCCTACTGGGAGGCATTTGTGGAAAATTGCTTTGCCTATCATTTAGTCAGCAAAAAAAGAAAAAAAAAAAGAGAACATACAGTTCTAGTTATGTTAGAACTATGTTGAGTCTGTATCTATAAATGATTTAAATTGTAAGCTTATAAAGCCCCCATACAGGTGCAATCAATGTAAAAGCCTAGTTTTTCTGCTCTGTTCTTTTATACCCAAAAGCCCTATGCATTTTCACCATATGTTGCTCCAGTAAGTGTGTGCAATTATAAGGGAAGCATGATCTAAGATTCAGATTCAAGTTTCAAAAATTAAATTAAAATGACTTTTTTTTTGACAACAGGCAATAAAGTTTTCACCAGTTACACTCTGAACAAGTAGAACCTTTAAATCTCGCATCATCAAATAAAACAGCATGTTTTAACTATATTCTTTTACCCTGTTGGAAATGACAACTTAGGCGGTACAAGTACTAAATTGTAGTATTTTAACTGCACTATATATGTCTGTCTTTGAAAGTCCACTAAATACATGCAAATCTTTTAAAGTCATTTGAAAGAAATAAGAATAAAGGACTAAACCTCAAATTTTCAAAGAGGTCCATAAAGACTTGGTCGTTTGGCTCTCATTTAAATTAATGGGATTTAATCAGCTACTTCCCAGAATACTGCTTCTAAAAAGCAGGGCTAAATGGTCAGAAGTTAATTTTTTATATGGTTAACAAATTAATATTCATATTTTACAATAGCCTTTAGTTCTGTATTATCTGTTACTGACAAAGAGAAATTAGAATTCTGTCTCTTCACGGCTTTCTGTGCTTTGGTATCACTAGTGATTTAAGAAAACGTCAACTTTGTTCTTTCATTATTTTTAAGAATTAGCCAGAATCTCCAAATGAAAATGGATTTAAACTGATCCTACTCTGCAATCAGTGGGCAAGAGTTCATATATATGCGCCTTCAAAATATGCTACATTATAGCTTTTTTTTTTTTTTTTTTTTTTTTTTACGCTTTCTTTTTAGGCCAATCCTAAACCAAAAGCAGATGCTTTTGCAATAATCTCAGTAACATATTTGTTTATTTATCCTTGATGTGTACCAAGTGTGTTCTCTTTTCGTTAAATACCCCGCTTCTTTCTCAGGAAACTATAGCTTTTCTGAGGCAAAACAAAGACAGACAACCCACTAATGCATTCCTAAATCCACAGAGAATTCATAGATCTCTCACTAGCTCCCCTCTTTTGAAGTGTTACTTAGGAAATTTCTCTCAGTAACATGCTTGCAGTAAAATAAAGCAGTAAAAAGTGTTATTGGTGGAAGGAAAGGGTTAACTTACATTAGTTTGATTTTTCCTTGTCACAACTGGGTAAGAGTCCAGTGCAAGTCATATTAAATCAAAGGGCAAACTATTTAGTGCTTTAAACGTAGGCTGGTCTCTAATGCTTAAACCACATTATATATTTATATCTTATGTAAAGGAAGAAATAAGATTGTCTGATGCAGGAATAAGGTTTCTATTTGCCCACACAGTGTAAAAGAGCTTCAAGTTTCTCACTGTGTTGTAGCCAGTACCAACAGCCTCTCGCAAGAACTGGCACAGTGGTGACATTACTGGAGATTAAAACTATGAGGTTTCCTAACCAGGTTTACAGAAAACAAATGACAGCAGTGAGAAGTCTTGTGGAATTAGTGACATTTGGAAATAGCTCTTTTTTCCCCAAGACTTGTAGTAACAATATCCCTGGGAGGACCAAACAGAAACACACAACAAACTTTTAGCATCCATAATTAGGAAAAAAAAAAAAAATCCTCTTGCAACTCCAGAAACATTAAACTGGATTATGCTGAGTTTGGTTCATACTTTGTTCATCAAATGTTTCCATCCTTAATAAATTCATACATCCAATTCCAAATACAGCTTACCACAAATAGTTGTAAACACAGCGGGTTTTTTATTCACTTTTACACAAAGTAATGTCCTAAATTTGCCTCTTTAAACATACCAATTAGGCAGTGACTATCAGCCTTTTTAGTTCCATAAAAGCAAAGAAGGAGGGAGGGGGGAAAAAAAGGAAGAAAAAGGCAAATGCCAGACTTGTGCCAACATCCACAGACTGGCCTGAGTCACATGCATAAGGAGACAGAGAGTAGGTGAAAATCCTATTAAATCAGAGAGAAAAAAAAATCTCAGATTTAATATGGGGAGCACTAGGTTTGCACAAATTAATAAATTAGACAATCTAAATTTAGTGAGTGACCTGCAGACAGGACATCACCGATAAAGAGGACCATTTAGAGAGAAATGGAGAAATCCTCCCGGTTTCAGTGGAGCATCAAAGAAACCCAAGTGAGAGGAATGTTATGAAGAATCTGAATACTGAAGGATCTTTCTACTTTGAAAGACAGACTGAAACAGAATTAAAAAAAAAATGTGAAGGGAGGAGAGATATAAATAATGGTCAAAGGAGAGACTGTGGTGCCAGGAAGGCACAAATGGAAAGAAGAGCATGACCAGGATCACACGGCCACTAGTGCCACGTATCTGCAGCTGCCTGGAAAGGGCCTTGCGGCAATCCCTGGGCTCACAGGTTCCTCCGCTGCCTCGACCAACTTCCCCAACGCCCCAACATGCCCCCTCTGCAAGAACAGCAGCACAGAAGCCAGACATTATGGTAAGAGTAGTAATACCAAAGGCAAAACGAACTGCCTTATGGTTGTTCCCATGGGATCTGCCACATTAAAAAAAAAAAAAAAACAAAAAAAAAAACCCAAGAAATTACGGACTCTTCCATGTGGACTGAGGTCTAGCTGCAGCTCTAAGTATCATTTCAATGCGGCAGCAGCAAAGGCTGCTCAACACTGCTCCTCCAGCAGCGCAAACCCTGCCAAACGCAGCGTTTTCACCGCACGGCAGCAGCGGCCCCAGGGACATCCCTGGAGCGCGGAGGGCATCTCTGCCGAGCGCTCGGGATGGAGCAGGACAGCGCAGCGTGGACCAGGGCTACCAGGCGGGGCCGGGCTGCTGGGGAGTGAGCGGCCCGAGGGGCATCGCCCGCAGCCTCCCGAGGAGCGAGCGCCGCATCCCAGCCCCGCGCCGCTCGCGGCAGCTGCAAGGAGCGATGGAGAGGGGAAATAGAAGGGGGGAAACATGGGAGGACTCGCTAGCCAAAAGAGATAAACACAGCGCGCGCACAGCATCCCTGCAGCCTGCTGGAGAGCAGCCCTGCGCCTTCTAGATCCTTCTGTTATCGTCATAATACCCAATAACGGACATAATGAAGATGATTAATTTTAGGAGGTTTTTATTTTAAGGTTGCAATATTAACTGGGGTGGAAAGAACTAAAAAGCCCCCACAAAGAACTCCTGTAGGACTTATGCAAATACTTCCATCTGGGTTTAGAGTAAAAGTCAAAGCCCCGAATCAACCAGCAGACACCGCTTCACGCACTGCTAATGAAGAGGAAACTCAATTCTACTGTTTGTTGAAATGAATGCTGAACTTGTGTCTTGATGTTTTACAAGAATAAGGCACTTGCATGGAAAAGAAAATAAAAATCAGAGATTCGCACATAATTTCAGGAACATTGGGAGCTTCTTACAATGACTAACAGCTAGATCATGCCTTTAGCTTGACACCTAAGCAAAGGGCATTGAGTAGCTGTGCTCTGAACTCCTAAAGTTTGTGGCCAATTTGTTTTCTAGGTGCTTCAGCAAGGAAAAGCCGGTGTTTTCCTTGGAGGAACGAAGGGAAAGAAGCAGAGCTCAAAAAAGACCATGCAAAGGGACGAGCTTCCTGGTGCTGGCCACAACGGCTGAGCACGTGCATGTTGCTGCAAGGTGGTAGGGGCGAGACGGGAAGAGGAGGAGGGGGAAATCTGCTGTCTCACACTGGTAACAAAAAAAAACAGAGGCAAAATACATGGTAGCAGGAGAGATGACTCATGAAAGTGTTAGACTGCTGCCAAGCCTGGTAGATGTGGCAGCAGCGCAAGACACGCTGCCTCCGGAGAGTCGCGCGCCCATCCCGGCTCCAGCGGGAAGGGAAGAGGCAGGAGCCCTCGGCCAGGGCACAGAGCTGCCCACGGCCTGGTCCTCATTCCTCCACTACTGCTGCAGCACTTAATTTGACACTACATTGTACACATATTCCTACTCTCCTGAGCTCAAATGGTTTATAAATTCCTTTTTTTCTTCCTCTTGCCTTGTTATTAAAAATTTGTTTTCCTTTCTCCCTCCTTCCCTAAAAAAAGTCTGTCTTAAATTTTTCATCTGTGGCACATGGACTTGGGATTCCCTCTTCTCCCCACACACACAACCATACAGTATAAATCAGACAGACGTTTGGGAAATAAAGGAGAGCTGAAAAATGAGATGAGCTGAATTTCTGGAGACGTGCCAAACAAAACTTCAGACAAAATTAAGGCAGTAAATACATATCAATTACTCAAGGGAAACATTTTTTTAGAGTGTTTTATCAAAGGTTATCTATTCCCAGTCCTTTCTGCTCTAAACCATCAAACTGTCACACCACGAAACCGTTTCAGCGTTTAGATATATGTTCTCCCATACAGCTCTACAACCTGCCTTTCACTCATTACAGGCAGAGCACCACCCAAAAAACACTCCTGTGCTTCAGGTGCACACATGTGACCCTTCCTTAACCCATAAATTACAAGTTATTGAGGCACCGTTATTTCAGATCTGCTGTTGCCCTAGGAAGACTCCTTGGCTGCCAGGTTCTATATGTACCAAGTCTTTAGCATACGCTGACAACAACAATACAGATTCCTATCAACCTACTTGGACTACATTTTTGTAATACACACTGCTTGGGGTATAGAGGAATGTGGAAAAAAAACCCACATAACAAAAATACCATTTTCTGTGGTATTTGCAGGTGCAACCTTTTTCAAGCACTCCCTGGAGACAGCATAAGCAAATGATGTGCTGGTAGGCACATCGACCCCAAAAGGGTTGGCGCTTTTAAATCCTTCTGTAGAGAGCAGAAAGGAAGAGGAGGACACATCCAGGGACAGGAGAAGCCCCATGCAGCAAGCACTCAGATTCTGGAAAAGCACAACCCTTCTGGAAACCCTCCCTGGCTTGTGGGCTGTTGTTTAAAAGATCAGTAATGAAAAAAATGGGATTGTACCTCCCGTTATGTCTATGAAGCCTTCACAGTTTCCTGACAATACCACCTACCTAAGGATTTCTTACTGGTGCTAGGAACTCACCTCTACAATTTCAATTTTTCCTTCTCATACTAACTGTAGCAAAAACCAGTCACCGAGCCACCAAGGGCTATGACTTCAGTGGCTGCAGTTACAGATAGATCAGTCACTGTCTCTGAAACAAGAAATAAGCAGATATTGCAAGCGAAAGCAGTGCACGCTCAGCACTTTCAGACAACAGGAACATGACTATTATTCTTTTGCAGTGTAGAGTCAACTTTTACATTCTTAAATTGTCCTGTTACTTCCATTTACTTCCATTTCCATCTTCACACGAACTCCAAGCTGCAGATCTTAGCAGCCCTGAAAAGCTACTTTAAAGGTGACACAGCGAAGACGGGGCAAACATCCTACAGGTCCAAATAAAACGGAGACCAGGGAGAGACCTCCTCCCATCCCACTTGTACCAAGTGGCAGAAGGAAGGGGAGAGCCCCAGCACTGCTGGCTTGATGAAGCACCCCCTCATTATCTCTGCGTAAGTGAATTTAGGCTATACTGTTAACATCACTTGATGTAAACACTTCAGGTTAAAAACACTTCGGCTGCTTCACAAGCATTTCCCTATTTCACTGAGAAATTCCAGAGCTCTAAAGATCTCCGTCATCAACTCATCCCTTCCCGAACCTTACTGAAGAAGGAAATAACAAGGATAGGAGGAATGACGACACCAAAGGAACTCTTTACTCCAGATTGAAAAGGACAACTAGCTATTTCAGAAATAAGGGCTCCGTAACTGCACAGATCAAGCAGACAGTGACGAATTTTCAAAATGCCTAACTTTCTCAAAAAGTCCCTTCTCAGTATGTGTTGAAAACAACCCACTTACACATTTCTGAACATCGAAGAAATAAAAAGGCATAACTGTCTATGTCTCAACAGTGAAAGCTTGTTTAAAAATATTGCATGTTCTCTCTCACATATGATTTTCCTAAGCAGTAAACCAAATAAAAAATCAATTTTAGAACATTTTTATGAGTATGACTTAAGTTTAAAACACAGTAGAGTGAGCACTTTCAGTGCTACTTGATTTATTTTGCATGTCAAAAACATTCACTAGCAATGTAGTTTTTTACAAATATGTAAAAAAAAATTGGAGTGTAACAGCATAAGTATAATATATAAGCCATCTAGTGAACGTGCAGACCATTAGGATTCTGCCTAAAGGAAACAAATAGGAATTCTAAGAAAATGATTTTTTCTTCAGCAGATTATGTGCAAATATTGCAGTATCAAGAGATTGGCTATGGATCACCCTTTCATACAGAGACCAGCTATAATACCATTTTTCTGGACTTTTTTCAGTACTTCTTTTCTCACAAGTTTGCAAGGACATCATCATTATGTAAAAATTTTGCCTTCTAACTCGTAGTGCCAAACATTCAGCATGCTGCTATATAATGTGGCATTCAAAAAGCAGTAGTATTTTTGATAAATTTTCAATTACCCTCCCTAAACCAAAAAAAACCTTTCTTTGATCTTTGTTTAATATCCAAAGCAAGGACCAAATTCACAAAAGGAAACCAGTAAGCTACATATCAAGTCCAACAACTCTATCTGCCTTACTTTTAAAAATGGAAGAAATCTCTGAGCAAAGAATTTCCAGGCATTTTATATGGTCACTCTTCAAAAAACACATTACAGGGTAAACATTTTTCAATGTTTTCAGTATGTTGCTGATCATAATATTAGTTAATCTTCCCAGTAAGAAAACTACCCTCATGTAATAATGTGAGGAAATAACAATATAATAGTAATTGCTTCATACTTTAAAAAAGGCTACTCAGTTTCTAATTACAAGATTTTTTCATAAAATTATGCTTAAGAGCATACCATTACTGTTACTATTGTTCATGTTACTATCAAATCCTACCAATTTTATTGTAGTACGGCAAATTATCTAAATATAAACCTAAATTTATTCTTTGCACTTCAGTGGTGCTCAGAGATAAAATAGTTAAATTTTATCATCTTAAATGCTAAAACTGACAAGTGTTTTGCACACAGGGGGAATTGACATTAATGTTAACATGAGGAAATACAGTTTATATTTTTGCTTGTGATTATTTCTAATTTTTAAAATATATCTAGAGTGATCTAGATGCCTTAAGACAACTAAGAAGGCTTGCAGCAGACATGCATTTCCACAATAAATATGTCATTAAAGGAAAAAAGAAAGCCTCATCTTGACCGCTTTTCAGTTTTGTTTGTTCAACTTCAACTAAATATAACCTCTAATGCAAGTTAAGTATGTTGGGTTATATGCATTAACCAGAAAGTCTCTGTAGGGGGGAAAAAAAAAAAAAGTAATATATAGGAGCTTCTGGAAATAAATAATGGATAGCCTACAGACAGCACGCATCTTCTTTCCCATACCATATGCCCCCAGCAATCATTAATATGCCCTTATGTTCAAGAGACAGACAGACAACTGTGCAAATAAACAAACTACTACAGGCTGCATTTTTCATGGCTATATAAATGAGAAGTGCATTCACTATTTAATTAATTTAATTAACATACCAGCCACCCAAATCTTTAGAAAAACATGATCATGCCTGCAACTATTTTTTTACATAAGCCATTTATTAGTGTCTAGAGAATGTCAGAAAGGGACTTGGTGGATCTGAAATAACAGTGGAGGGACACTAGCATAGTGGACAATTCTTCCTATTAGAGTGTACATCCTTCTTTGAAAGGTCTCAAAAACAAAATAAATTTGAGAGAAAAGAAACACGAATCATCTTGTTTTCTGTGTCCCTTACCTGCAATGCCCTTGGAAAGCACCACAAAACACACTTGGGTCCAAACTGTTTTGATAAAATGTTTTCTACATGCTCAGAGACTCCACAGTGCAGAAGGCAATGGAGAGTTGACCTGCCAGATCTGCATGAGTGTTCTGAACAAAACAAAACTTCCACCTCATTTTCTGCGTTCTAGACACATATCCCACAGTGCACAGCCCAGAAGAGAAAGGAGGACCCAACTGACTTCAACCAGTTTGGGCAAAGAGAAAACATTCCTCACCAACCTAGACAGAAATCCCAGGAGGGATCCCAGGAGATGCACACTAGGATACAAATCTCTCCATCTTAAATCACAGGACGCAAGAAGCTGGTGTAGCACAAAGAAAGAGTCACGTGGGACATGAACATAACACAGGACCAGCTCATTTCCAGGTGACCAGTCTGGGCTCAGACAAACCAGGAGGAGATTCGCCTTCCATCCCAAGATGGCATCTTCCTCCTCAACTAAGCCAATGAGAGCTTTGATCACAATCAGGGAAATCACATGAAAGGTGGCAAAACAGGGCAATAAAACCCCTTTAAAAATAAGTTGCATACATTAGGATGTTAATTTAATTAGTCCACTTAACGTGATAGTTAATCATATTACCGAGTGCAGAACATAATAGCTATAATTCAAGATAAAAAAGCTGAAACGAAATGCTGTTCACAGAACTAAATGAAAGGTGTTTCTAAAATAATAGCACAGGAGCACCAGCCTATTGCTTATTTTACACTTGAATACTTTCTAATATCCAGACAACCTCAGTGTGCAAACTGGTCTAGTTCATAAAACTAATTAAGATGACAGGACTGAAAATCTAGACCTTATAAACTTTGCAGGCAACTGTTAGAGCTTCTTTGTGCTTTTTTTTAATGGGTACGTTCAAGCATTTTTCCACCCAAAAATACTCTTGACTATGGAACAACATTTACTGTAAAAAATAGATAAAAAATAACTCCCCTCCACAGACAAATGCTTCTTTTGATAATTCTAAAATTCAAGCTTTAGAAGGAAAGCTGCAGAAATACCACAAATGAAAAATCATCCTATTGCCAATCACATACACTGGAACTTTACGGTGTTCCTGCCATAAATTAGTATCATTAAATGGAATTGTTAGTGATGCACTTTAACGAGGAGAGGTGGGGACTGTGAGCAAGGGAAAATTATTTCATTCATGCAGGGTCATGGGTGTTTGTGATGCCTAATAGAACTCACAAAAAGCGAAGATTAGCAGCTTGATCGAGTTCTGACCCAGAGACTCAACTCCTGCCTGCCTTGCTCAGAAATATCTCTGCCCACCTCTGCCTGCTCTGAAAAGCAGCAGAATGAGCAGGTTAGTTGCAAAGATGGGTCAGTTCAGAGAAACGTGCCCTGCCACAAAAGGATATGCACCGCCACCCACTGCTGCCTGCACCCTGCTCCCTTTCCAACCCACATTTGCTTCTAGTAGTTGCTTATATAAATAAAAATAGATATATATTGCTATAAATAAATACATATACATATGCAGAGGAGTGTTTGTCCTCTATATTAAATACAGCAGTGCACAGTGTAAGTGAGAAGGAGAGCTCCTGTAAAAAGCACATTACCAACTGCATCACTGTTTAACTTGAGCTTGCAGTCTGCAAGAAGCATCTCCCTTCTCTCCAGTTGGTTTCCTAAAGAGCAGGACTGGACTAAAGCTCCACTGCTCTTCAGGGAAGAAGCCAACACACTTTATAATACCACTCAGGATTGGTCTTTACAGATATAAAGTCTAAGCATTAAGTATCTGCATTTCTTTTCATACTTTAAGTGGGAGAAAGCATGAGCACCCTAATATGCCATACCCTTTATATGGAATGTGTTTTGAATGAAAGCAGTGTGCCTGAATGGGGATCTATTCAAAATTAAAAAATACCAGTGCTCATTCTCACCCTGCAGCATTAAAGAACGTCCTCATCGAGAAGGCTGGGACACCAAAGCCCTTTGGTTTCTTCACAAGGACACAAGTCAGCAGCAAAGCTATGCCAGGAGACACGCCTTTCATTTCCTACTTTCAGGACCCAGAACCTGAACCCAGTTCTTGCTACTGCTGAATGGCAACCTTACTACCTTTGGGATGGAGCTTTAAAATGATCTGTTTAGTCCGGTTGTAAAGAGAAGGGTTGATACAATGACCCAAAGTGACCCAAATGGTGCTTCTAATTTACTGCATTTCCCTCAAACACACACAAGAAAGGATAATAACACTGCAAGACAACTCTCACAAGTACTTTGAGATCTTGAGATAAAAATTGCTCTTGAAATGCAAAGCTTTGTTATTGCTATTTCTGAGCATGATTCATTCACTCTGCTAGGCTAAACAGAAACAAGTATGTGGTTTGTTGTTCCTTTTTTAAAAAAAAAATACACATAGTCAAAAATCAGATTATTTTGTGTTTCCTGGCCTGCAACTTTGCAAACTCGGATCTGCCTTTTTCAGTTTCCTAAATGTTTTTCTGAGAAAGAGGCCTGTGCTTCCTGGTAACAGTAAAAGTTCTGGACAGAGATGCACAATCGCTTTCTCTAGGTCCTCAGGTCATCTTTTCTTCTGCCTTGTGGAAACCAACCATGACAGTATTGTGCTATTTTTACTCCAACAAATTATCAGGTTTTTGATACATGCTGTAAAAAGATTTGCCTTTTTTTTTTTGCTTTAGGACTCTCAGTTACATGATTAGGAACAAGCCTCTACTTGCCATTTTCTTTACTTCGGTATCTATCCTGTCTCCAAGTAATACGGACAATTGAAGATGTTTTCCACCATCTCAGTCCAGTCTCGTCAGGACTCATTTTGAGTTGTCATGAGTTGTCAGACTCATTTTTTTGCTAGGATCCCTTCCAAATCGTGCACTTCAGAATATCAGCCCCAGATCACTTTCCATTTTCCGTACAATTTATTTGTTTGAGAGTTGAAATGCAAATTACTCATATTACTACAGTCCCCTTAAAAGTTTTCATTTTGTGGACTAATTCTGTTCCAACTTTCCCTCTTTTTGCCTGTGCTATTTTAGGAATGCAGGGTCTCATGTTTGTTTTTGTAAAAAGACATTTTAGGACAGCACTGAGACAATGATCTTAAAATGAGTTTTCTTTAGTGTGACAAATGCAGTCAGAGCCTCCCATTTCTGATCTTTGAGGTTGATTTCCTCTCCCTTGTGATACTGAACTTTATATTTATTAGCAGCTAACCTCCCCTTACTCCCTTTGGCCTCTGTCACTTCACTCTTACGAGGTCATTGCATTTTGGCCTGACCACAAGAGCAGGCTCTGCCCATCTGGTTTGGTATCACCCACAAATTTGATCATTGTTGAAATTACATCAAAGAAATACCCAACAAAGAAGATGTGAGGCAGCTGCACATCAGACAGAAAGGCGATAGATTTGGTCTCTGGCATGAAAAGAGCCTCTGTAAATGCAGCTATCCATAAGAGTCAGACGCTACTTGAGAACCAGCAAAAAAAACCCTGGTGCATAAATGCAGCTCACCAGCATGGACCATCCCACACACTACTATTAGTCCACATAAAAGACATATTGTGAACAAGATTTTTCCCAAAAGACACCCTACTATACCTAATTTATGTTGCCCAAAAGCAGTTATGAGTGTTTCATTACTGTACAACTGTGTACAACCTATAGTATGATATTCCCTATAGAAATAAAAATACATGCAGCAAGCCAAACAGATATAAATACATACTTGTAATAAGACCACCCTATTCCAGGCATACTATTTTGCAGAACAGATTTCCGTCTTTTTTTCCCTCAAGGTGTGCAGGCCAAAAGGAAATACTTCCCTGGGACACTTGATACGTCTCAAGTCAGCAATGTGTTCAAGTGGCAAAATTTGCAGACCTTTTTTCTAACTTTCTGACAAATGCTCTTTCAGCTATATTTACCAGCTATATTTACAGTTAAATCATGCCTATAAATTCCCTTTGCAGAATTCACCAGATATTTCAGAGATCTTATTTAACCTTTACAGCAAGCAAGGCCTCAATTCAAATAGGAGGTTGACTAATGCCAAAAGCACATACTCATACTGTCTTGCTCCTAGATCTTATTTCAGCATATTGAGTATAAAAGAATGTCCAATAATCAATACAGTGATAAGTCAGCGTCAAAATATCATCAAATGCAAAAAAAAAGCTTAAATACTGAATCAGTTCTTAGAATCCTGCAGAATGAACCTGAACACATATGATGCAAATTCTTCCTGGGATGCTCCAGCCTTAACTAACACAAAGAAAGTTTTACTGTTCTAAGTGGTAGCTGTACTAATAATCTACCACACCATTTTTCTTCAGTGGTCCTCAATATTTTACTAGAGATCTGATACATGCTAATGAGAGAATGAATGTATGTGTCACTGACCCTCAGACATTTCTGAGCAGGATGCAGGTGACACTGTCCTGCTAAGCAGCACCAAGCCTAAAAATGAAGATCACTCTGGGAATCCGAAGTGGGAGATTTTGAGAGAAAGAGCATGGAAGTAGCTTAGCTTGGAGCTGACACTAGAGTTTTGGGAAATACAAATTTGTGCAAATTTCAGTAAGTTTAGCAGAAGTTACTAGGAATTAAAATGCATTTCTGTTGAATGGTGATAAAAGAATTCTCTGGCCAAAATATATACAGCTGGATTCAATAAGACTGTGAATATACTTTCACAGGTTTTCCCAAGAAAGGAGACACCAAAAACAGCAACAAGTGGAGATGAAGAATGAGAAATTCATTCATTCCCTCGGGGTGTGAATGGTTGAGATTTATTTATTTTCCCTTGCTTCCCTTTCCTAGGTGCTTACATCCTAGGAAAAACCCTGGAAACTCAAGGATTTATTCATAATAGCAATAATGATAATAAATTCAAAATACACTCAGTCAAGCCTCTTGGTTGCTCCAATAGAATACTCATACAGCTCCAAACACAAAAGATGTTGGCACTGGAAACTAAAACAGAGGGAAGGGAAAATGAAAAGGAATGTAAATTATCCATGCGCCCTTCCTTTGCTCTCTCTGTTTTCTAGTCACTGTCAAAGCAAGACATTTTGCAGGAAAAGGCTTCTTAATATAATGCAGACAGCAATTTCTCTATCTTAAAAGTGAAAATTTTTACTAATACAAGGCAAGATCAAGTAATTAAAAACTGCCATTATATAAATCCTGAAGGGCAATTCTTTATTCCTGAAGACAATAAACTTTTCGCTGTCGATGCCCTGCAGACTATAACGTGCTGCATTTGTCCACACCAGTCACGTTTCATGGCTTTATATGGCAAGATCGAACACAATGTTCTCAATGACGCAACATGCAAGTCAAATGCTTGAGAAACGTGGGACGTGTCCAAAAGAAGAGATAGGGAAGTGAAAGGCAACAGAAAGTATTTCTAAAGGTTTCTGGTAAAAAATACATGCCTTTGGAACTGAGTCGAAGGACATTGACTGAGAAGGTCTGGTGCTTTGAAAGAAAAGAGTGGGAGAGTATTATAAATGTGATTTTGTCTATAGAAGTGATTACACAGATTAATAAAAATCAAGCACTGGATGACTTATACGTAGCTTAATATGGAAGCAAACTTGCTGTGAAACAATGCAAAATAGCTGGAGGCTTAATACAATTGGAAAAAAAAAACTTACAGACTATTAATTAAAAGTCAGTGAAGGAAAGAAATGCAATTGCTATATACCTCATAGAAAGCCCATCTCTGTCCTTACATTTGCAAAGCTTAACCTAGATCAAGCCTGAAATAACCGAAGACACTGGAGGTGCTGGAGGTCCCACCGTGAGAGGGATGCAGACTCCCTTGATGGTCCGTGAACTACAAAGGAAACTCACAGCACGTCTTCCCCAGATGTGATCCACTCAATTCAGCATCTCAGGAAAAACACTTCTTCCCTCTGAGGCACCCTCTTTTCAACAAGTTAAGTATGAAATCCTGTTTGCACCACTGGACAATGGCTCCTTGAGTGTTTGTCACAAACTACAAACACTATTTTGAAATAAACTCTAAGCAATGGTGGTTCCAACCAATTACTTACTGAGTCTTTTCTCTTCATTTAAATCTCTTAAGCAGCATAATCATGGTGTTGTCAATCCATTTATTAAAAATAAGACCTCAGCATCATAGGATGTGTCTACATAGCACAAATACAATTGAATGAGATGTTTTTTCTGGATACAGTTTAGCTTCATTAGCACTTTGCTCTACTCAAGCTAATTAGCCCCACTGAGAAGATGCACTTCTCCCCATAGCCTGTGTTTCAAATCTGAGTTCTGATTACAACTTCAATTATAGCTGACTAAATATTAAATAGGATGCTATATGCCACTAAAATTTTTTTCAACCCTTTTTTTTTTCTGGAGAATTGTTTTATTTAGTCGCTAAATGGTAATTAACTTAGGAGTACACTCAGCAGTTGTAAAATTCATGCTGTTCTGCACTTGTAGAGGTACAAAAGGTCCCTTGTTTGCAGTACTAGACTGATTGATTCCTACAGTAGAGCTGTTGATTCTCTGCATGAGTTTTCTCAGATAACACATGGCCTTTTAAATATTGGTGCACTGGGTATTTATAAAGCATATATTTTCTACAGATAAGCAGAGCAAAGAAGGCTTATTGAACTTTGTAATTTAAATCAAATGCTAAAAAATGATGATCAAAGTTCTATACAATTATTTTTAAATGATGAAGATGAGCCTTTTTAATGACAAAAATGTCAAATATCAAAGAGAAATGTATTTTAAATGACATTACATTTAAACATTTGAGGTACTTCAGGAATTCATGAGCTTTGTATTTACGGCAAATATACACAAGTTTGCTTTACTATATCAAAGTCTGATACAAACCCATGATGTCTCATGGTGAAAGGGGCTGCACTATAGAGCGGTATCTGCAGTCTAGGACCTCGGCCAGGCAACCTCAAGACCTTCTCAGGTCTGTGCCCAGCACTGTTGCACATACAACCTCAAACTTCCATGTGGAAATAAAAAATGTGCAGCAGCTCAATCACTGTCATTTTCCTTCGGATTCAAAGCTTTTGTCAGTGGTGGATTTCTGCTGGGCAAAGCATGGAAGCAGCCATAGAAGAGTTAGCTTTTAAAAGGGCAAACGAACAAAACCGCAGGAATATTGCTTGCCAACACATCAGCTAGCAGGATCTAGCAGCTAGCCCTCACATAGAGTTTACAACTATGAACTGCCTGTTCCATGCAAGAGCCTTTTAGCTTACACAAACTAGATAGTTTGTAAAACAGGCCAACAAGTTTCTCAGAATCTGGCAGGGAAGGAAAATACAGCTGCTATCTGATTGAAGAGCTATAAATTGAGTTTCCAACATAAATAATTTTCCCCATCTGTAGTATTAAGTTTAGGGGAAAAACACAAAGCTGCCAATTCCATTCTGCACGATGCAGACCACATCTTTATGAATGGACTTCACATGAGGTCTCAGCATGACTTGTTCCCTATGGAACAAGGCATACAGCTGCTATACCATAATTGTCCACAGCTTGCTCCTGCTCTCCTGAAGTGAATACCACTTTTAACAGTCAGGTGATGATCACAGGAGTCTTTAAAATGCAGAGAAGCAGCATGATGAGCTCCACAAACAGGATATTAAGTGACAGAAGAAGGTGCATTGTGCCACTAAAAGGTACGTGTTCTGGGTCTTCAAGAACTTCTAGCAGGATAAGATAGAAGGTCAGAAAGTAAAGTATTGAACAGAGACACACAGGTGTTACTATCACAAGAACTTTGATCAGTATAAGAGAGAGCATGAAACATCCTGTGCCATAAATAAATACAGATCTTTAATATAAAGAGCTGTTCACATAGAAAATCTCTTGTACGGAATTTTCATGACTCTGAATATGTTTACCTGGTTGCTCCAAGCAGTAGTGTTAGTAATGAAATATTTATCAGGGAAGTGCCCAATTTTGTGGCAGAAATCTCTCCAGAGCTATCTATCACAGACATCATACTACAGCATGAAAGCCCACATCAAAAGCTTAGAGGACTTTTAAACTATATTTTTTTATTATGACTGATCAAAAATAAAATTGAGCATCAGACTAAAAGCATGATGAATATTTTTTTAAATGTTATGGAGCTCAGGAAAAATACCAAAGAAGGTAAACTCTTTCCTCATTTAGCTTGAGGGATGGTAATTGCTGTTCACTTTTATGTGACTAAAGTAGGCACAACACACACACAGATCCAAAAGACGCAGTTTATCAAAAGACCTTGAGGTCCCACACACAAGATACATCTTCAATCTAGCACACATTCAAAGAAGCAACGTGGTTGACAGTGTCTCTATTTTGCAGCTTGCTTGAGAAAGTTTCATTTTCCTGGTGGAAAACAACTGGAGTTTCATTGTAACTGAAGGCCAACAGTAGTCAAAACAACAATCCTAAGAGGAGAGGGTAGATGGCTATTCTATGACTAAAAGTAAAACACACTTCTGTCGTTGAATATAAAACATGGCCAATAAATAATTGCCATAATTTAGTGCTATGAGTACAGCTAATCTAGGTTAAAAAAAACCCACATGTATTTCCAAATTGTGTTCTTCCCCAGTGTTTCTACCTTATATGAACTAAAAACTAATGAGAAGCCAAATTCACAAGATCTCACCTCACCTGTACTTCAAAAATTCTGTAATTAAAAGGAGCTCACATACTACTATAATTGCTGCAACATGTATTCTTCACAGAACTGTGTGCCCTGGTGAAATACCACAGGGTTAAACACGCTAATGTCACTTCTCTTCCTCTGCCAAATGTCCTTAAGAATTATAATTCTGCTTGGAAAATGGCTGCTGCAGTTAGACTGGTCTCCAAAAAACTGCATTTCCCAATAGGTATCTCCAAGGTTTTTGTAGTGGTCAGTTCACAACTAACGACACTAGCAACAGAGTAATGTTTATGCTTCATTGTATGTTTGGATTATTAGAATATATCACTATACCATAGTTTATGTATTCACATCATTTTAAAACAAACTGGTCATTTCCTTCTCTCCAGCATCGAAGGCATTGTACAATATCCAAGATGATGCTGTAAACTCTGAGCTTTGGTACCTAATGGAATAGCTTTTTTAAACACATCGAGGAAAACAGAAAATGATCAGGATCAGTGGATTATCTGCTTAAATTTATCTTTTACACTAGCTGAAACTCTCCAATTTGACAAACTCTTTAGTTATATTCAAGTACAAAATGTTGTCTTCCTTCCTTCTATTCCTGCCTCATTTCAGATGTTATCTTATTTTTAAAAAAGTATTTCCTTTGAATATTCAACATTTGCTAGTCACCAGTGAAGAAAAGAAGCTGCTAGAGATATGCCTATTTAAATTCTAAACACAGTATAAAAATTAATACTGTATGACAGTCATCACAGGATATGTTCTCTAAACAGCAAAAGACAGATTTTCCTTATTAAGGAAATGCAGCTTGGGTTTTTTTGATTGTTTTATTAAATAAAAATGGCCAGATTGTCTATCTGAAGTATGATTTATTAACTTTAACAAATGGTCTCTAACAGGCAGATGTGATATAGGGGCTTTTTTGCACTTGTTTCCTACTAACACCTTTGAACTCATTTCACTGTGATGCAAAAAGTGAGGATGGAAGAATGCGTACAAGCAAATAAACTCCAATGTAGCTTTAAATTCAACTGTGACAAACTTTGCTTGGGAATATTTGGCTTTCCTCTTTTATAGGTATCTTTAAAAACATGCTGAGCTAATATCGTATGGTATAGTGATACTGTATTTTATTACTGATGGGGAGATTTGGGTCATTACAAATGGAAAACTGCTGTTCAAATGCATTGACTAGCATGTACATACGCTCATGTACCTTATCTGTATGGGCCTTTCCAAATAGAACTGTGAAATAAATTGTAGGAAGTGACCCTGCTGATACAGACTGTAAACATTTTGAAAACTCCTAAGAGATAGAAACATATAGTCCCACAGAATGACCAGTGTAAGGTACAAGCAGGATATTGGCACATGCTCACCTGTTCAAATGGAAAAGCATGATTTGGGGGAAAAAGTCTGGAATTTTATAAAAAAAAAGCCTTCTAACCATACTTTTAGTAAGCTGCCATTGAAGGAATTGTAAGAAGAAACCTTCCAGTCCGACAAGGTGAGAAATGGAGATGCATTTGTACCTTAGCTTTGACTTCTTTAATGTATGTATTAGTCAGACTTTAAATACATCAGCAAACGTGATCTTAGACACTGGTACAACATTAAGTCATATCGTATACTGGAAAAGGAGTGTTCGACTGTAATTTCAAGTATGTGTCAGATGGGAATTGTACAAAACAGACAAAGCTAAAGTCATAAGTTTCCTGACCTCCAAGCGCTCCTGTTTGCCAAATATACATTAGCTTAGCTTTTATATTTAATATGAAAAAAGCTTAAGCCCTGCCAGTGCTTATTCACTGAGATCTGAAAATGACAAAGTATAACGTTATCAAAAGCCTATCTCCTACAAAAGTAAACTGCGTTAACATTTGGGTGTTATAATATGAAGCAGATAAACACTCCATTTGCTACACAAAACTAACATGATTCTCTGTGATAAACACGTTAACTCCTTCTCTCTGCAGTACGAGCAGACCCTCCAACCTCACGTGGGTAAAGCAAATTGTAGGCACTCACTCCATGCTGTACAGAAGAAACGTGCACAGCACCAGGCCCCCGGCAGTAAAAGTACCTGGAAGAAACTTTCTCTTACTCTCAAATGGTTTTTTGGCAGTTGGCCAAAATCTGATCATTTAAATAGCTGTAAGGTGATTTACAGAAGTATTTTAGTACTTTTGCCACTCTCTAATAAGTAGTTCAAATTAATACATTCACTGCACCCAACTATTACGTATTTGAGAAATTAAAGACCTTTAAAAAAAAAGAACCTTTCTAGTTTTCCTGTTCTAAATTCTAATAAGAAGTGCCTAATAAAGATACTAATTTCTAGAGTTTTACAAAAACACTCCTCTCTTGTCACACAATACCAAGTTGGTGCCCAGCATTTGACCACTGAACTCTACTAAGATCTGGGGAAAAAGAAAAAAAAAGAGGATTTGTAAAGTGACACACTGAAATGCCAAGATTTTCTGATTTGAAATGTATTTCAAATAATATAAAACCCTTTAAAATGCTGAAAACCACGAGGAAGGGCATGGTTAAGGAAACCTTGATCCTCTCTGACATGCTCCTTGATTCTCAGACCTTGTTCAACATGTAGCTTGCACTGAAGAACATTATGAGTTGTCACCCCCATCTATCAGTGCCACTCTGCACCACAGAAGTACAACCTGCTATGTAGATACAACAGTTATCTGTTACACGGAGCTCTTAATACACGTCTCCCATTCTGATAGCTGTAATGGGAAGTAGCTCCTTTTCACCACAGTCCAGGTCCATAACCATTTGTTGTATTTCTCATCCTGGCTAAGGACAGAAACTAGTCGCTTTCCACATTCTACAAGCTTGAATATTGATTCACCGAGCAATCCTGAGCCCTTCAATTAGCACATCTTACTGCTCAAGGGGAGCTAACTATTTGCTCCATTTTATTCCTTTCTGAGCAACATAATTCATTCTGTAACTCGTAAATTACATTTCTGCTCACAGCCTCCACCGGCTCGCACAAACCGCCTGCATTACAGAAACCTATGATTGTTTTCTGAAGATCCTACTGAGAGCAGCTTGACAGAAAAGGCTGCCGGTTGTGAAATCAATTCCTTTTGCCCCAAGTTACTCTCGTAGGTATAGCCACGTATTGATTACCTTTTAGATATGATTTTCCCTCTATTACGTTCTGTGTTGTATTAAATACATATTTAAATTACCGAATTCATTTAAATAATAAGGAAAAGCAGTATATACAGTTGCAAAGCTACAAATACAATTTTGAAAGGCAAGATAGAGCAACATTTCTTGTTTTCTTAGGTTTGCAAGGTATCAGTACGGGCAAGGTATTTCCAAGGACATCTTCACCTTAAAGCAGGACCAAAAGTCCACAATGTTTAAATCCTTGACCGAATGCAAATTGAAAGTGATAACTCTTTTAATATGAGGAATTATAAGCTTACTTGCAATTAGCATAAATGAAAGCTAGTATTGGACTGCCTAATTATTGCGCACCAACCAGTACAAGCCCTAAATATGACAACCTCACAAGTGCAAATATTCTCTGCCTTGTTAAGTGAGCAATTTCAAGTAGATAATTAAGAACACCGCAGAGTGGCTGCTTGGAGCAAGTATCACAAAGTCATCTGTTCTCAGGAATATTCCTACCTAGGATGCCCGCATACTGACACATTTTTGAATAAATAAATAATTAAAACCCACCCATCACAGTTATTCACTGTTTATGGCTGGGGTTGTGCCATTAATGATGTCTTTAATATATGGACACCGTCACCTTTTAGTCGCTCGTTCAAATGCAGTCCAAGAGGGCAATCACCAGCAGTATTTATACAGCTGAGCAGTGAACGACACAGAACACGTTGGGGAGTGCACGCGAAGGAGTAGAACTAAGAAATCATCATTCCAGCTGTCACCTTTGTGGGCAGCTACTGCGAGGAGGGCAAGAAATGAGTGGGGAACGAAATATGAACTGCCCTCTTGCCTGGAAGCACCACTGCCCTGCACTATGAGGTTGCTTTTCTCTGACTTGTGCCAGGAATGCTGTGGGAATGAAAGCTAAATATCACTCTAAGGATGCTTAAGGATTTTTTTCTTTACTATCATCCTTATTAAAATAGGCAAATGCTAAATTTAGTCTCACCCGTACTTCTTAATCTTTCCATGGTGCTGGGTAAAGGTCAATGGCATGGTGAAGTAAAAAGCTACATTCAGCTTTTTAGCACAGTTAACTGCACTATGGTACAGCTAACTGGAGCTCCAAGTCAGACTTAAATAATTCTCTATTTCCTTAATTCAAAAGCATTGGGTGTCCTTCTGGCTAAACATTACTGCAGTTAAGAGTTAAAAATATTCACTTTTCACCCAACTCAGCAGAGAGCTGTCTAGACATTTTTAAACTGATTTAAAATAAAAAGCAAATGCAACAAAAGTCCAACAATCTAACACCATTTCCTAGACAAAATTAAATACACTCTAATGCACCACTTCTTCGCAAGTCTCCTTTAATTCTCTGCTGTGAAGGTGGGACATTTGGCAACAGGAACAGACATCTCACACATCATCAGCCTTGGGGAATGTTTTCTTAGAAACGCACACAATCTGACCTCTCCAAGGATCAAAGCAGTTGCCTTCATCAGGTCATAAGTGTTACCAGAACACTGCAAGCTTTACAGAATTCATTTCACTATTTAGAAGACTAAAATTAACTAAATACAGTAACAGAGAAAAAAAATGATATATTTCCTCAGACTTTATGGATTTATTATGAAAGACCATAATTTTTAGGACTTTTCATATGGGAATACCATAGGTAGTCGTTTTTTGCACAGTTCTTTAAAGAAAGCTGACAAGCAGATTTATCAATTTATAATAGAACTTCATATAATGCTAGCATCGTGTTCTCCTCAATCATGTCTTGTTTCATGATTGTGCATGTAGAAGACTTCTTTGTCTGGATAATATAATGTACATTCCCACAGCCATAAAAACAAGGAACAACAATAAAAACAATAATTTACTATGTTGTCAGGAGCTAGTCCTGTGAAGGAAGGCAAGTAAAGATACAGGGACCGGGTTTTACTACTGTATTGTGTTTAAATATTCTGTCGCTGAGATTTAATTGCACTTAATCTGCTCAATAAAGTTATCTTCACTGCTATTAGCATCCCAGATTTGTGTTATTGCATAACAAGAACCTATTTTTTAAGCAGACATTTTAATCTGCTACTTAAATGTTCATTAATACGAAGTCTCTACTGTGCAGAATAGATTCCACCCTGTTTGCAAGTGGAACTTGGAATTCTTTGAAATTGCTACCAAAAGCTAGTATTGCCCTTCTTGTTTTTAAACTTCATTTCTTCATAAACTTTCATTTTCATTTCATTGCTAAATAATGAATCTTCATGCTAACTAACACAAATGCAAGAGTTATTTGCCATTTTTAGAATCTTGAGAACTGTACTTAATTACGTGCATTTTTTTAATCAACACATTAGATGCTATATAACACTAGAAATAGATGAGATATCACAATCAAATATTTAGTGATCTGATGGGGATTTTTTTTTTTTTTTAAATCTTACTTTTTCCAAGAAAACCTTGGTAAATCTCCTCTTAGTCTCACCTCCAAACCCCTGCAGCTCTCAGCAAGTTTTTAAGGAAAAAGGAGCTCTGTCTGTGCCAAAAGCAGGGGAGCATCCAGGAGATTGAAGACTCAAATTCATCGGAAACAAGAGTGCATTAGCTCCATTATTCAGGAAAAAAATCCTTTTATTAAATCACATTTCAAGCTCTATATAGAGAGTGAGAGAATCACTTGGAGAATAATAAGAAGGAAAAAAAAAAAAGAGGAGAGCTTAAGGAAATCTTTGAAGGAAGAAAGGAGGCAACACCCTTGCACCACGCAAGGTAGTAGATGATGGAGAACTGGGAGGCATTGGGGGACAGAGGAAGGTGGAGATGGAGAGAGAAGAGGAGGTCTGTAGGGCAAAGGAATCAGGAGAGCAGAGAGAAGCCTTTCATAAGAAGGAGAGGAAAGAACTAGAGTTGGATTTGTGCAGTGTGCCTGAGGCAGCAAGCAGGACGGCAAAAAATGCTCAAGCAACATAAGGGAGCAAGAAGCCTTAGAGAAGGAAGGAGGTTTTCTGGAGGCACCTGGTTCAGATGGGGCAGTAAACTGGCCAAGCAGGCCACTAATGAAAGATACAACAATGTATAGGCAAGGCAAGCAAAGACGAGAATGAGTTTGGGTTAGCTGGCTCCGGGAGATGACAGTGGTCCATCATAGCCTGATCCCCAGGGCTAAATGTCAGTGGAGGCTACGGGTTTGGAGAACAGGAGGATACACGGCACTGTCTCCTATGGAAGAGGAAAAGGGAATCTGGGACTTTCAGTTTTGCTCGACTGAGCTTTAGCACTGAATTTCGGGAGCAGAATTTAAAAGCAAGTGTGTGAAAGTGTGAATACCTTTGAGCCTTATCAGCTGCACAACAAAACTTTAATGAGAAGATGCATTTTATGGACACCAGACAATGATAAAAATCATACAAGCAGTGAATGCAGAAATTCATCTTTATTTATGGGTTTCTATTCAAATTGTTCAATATCTTCAACTCTCTTTATAACCCATCATTTCTGCAAATTTCTAGGCAGGAAGAGCTATCTCTATGCCATTACTTTATGTCATGCATCTCATGTTAAATTCTAGGTTGAGTGCAGATTGTACAAGACTGTAGCCTGGCTTTATAGAAAATCTTTTCAATGCATGATAATAACTGAAGAATTATTCAGAAAATAATTGTGTTAATGTTCTAAATATACTGAAAGCATTGTTGCTGCATTAGCTCCATCCACAGAAAATGCAATGTCAAAATAAGACCGAAATACTAATATAAAATGAATTACAGGATGAGTTTCAGAATTAAAAATGAGTATTTGTATTTCTAAAATCAGAGCTGTAAACACATTCCCTCCTAAAGTTAAAATGAAGTAATACATAGGTTAAAATAAATACTGGACCCTTGTCACAAGTGAATTCTCCCCTATGATTCAGAAATTCTTACTTCCTTTCATCCAGGAGGCATTTTACTCTTGGCATTTTTAGCATATTGTCAACTCCCAACAGACAGCCCAGGTTCTTCCAACACTGTCAAAGTTCTCCTGGAGAGTCAAACATGAGCAGGATTACAAAGTTTTAAAATATTTTAAAATGTAAACAGCGAGAGTGAAATCACCTGCCATAAACTGCACCTTGCTGTGCAGTCAGGAGACAGAGAGCTGCAGGATGCTGCTCTTTTGGCACTGCTCACTTTGCATTGCACCAGGGGACACAACTTATGGACAGGCCACTTCAGGAGCCCTCTGAAGATGACTGACATAGAAATATGGCTAATGAGCACAGCTTTCCTTTCTGCACCACTCCTCAGGTCACCTTGATCCCTGGAATGTGCTCACACTGCGACTCAAATACGTCGCAGGAAGCTCTTTCTCTCCTCATCATGTCATGTCCTCTCACAGGGCTGCCATTTCCCATAGCTTGATCCTGCAATGCAGCAGTGCCAGTAGGAACCTAAACTGAACTTCTTGGCAAGTTGTATGTTCCTAAGATCCCCTTGCTGAGCAGGGTTGTTTCTGCCACTGAAGGCCTTGAAACAGCAGCATGACTCTAATTTCATAACCAGACTGTAATTCCCTCCACGCAGTATCTAGCTGGGCTCCAGACTCTCCAAGTAGTGCCATGCACCTCACTAAAATGACATCTATGGTTTTGGTCCTACTTGATTGGAACAAGTATGACACTTATGGAAACCATAAGGAAGGCTTGGAATAATTAACAAAAGGATATATAATTTGCTATTTAAAACAGCGCACACATTTGTCTACTTGACCCACAGTGCTCCACACTACAGCTGAGCCTTGCCTAAGTACATATTTGCTAGAGTGATGGCAGTTCTCCTCTCCTGCAAAGATGTTTCTCTAGCCAAAAAGATGTTTTGATTCACTTTGTACGTCATATAGTGAATGCAAAATGCCCAGCCATGTTTATGCAACTAGTCATCCCCCAACACTCTTGTTTGAGGCTGCAAGAAAACACTGCTCTCCTCCAAGCTTCCTTTGAGATTCCTGAGTATTCTAAGCACTCCCAGCATTTTAAGGAGACGCTGAATTTTTATGCACAAATGCTGTGTGTTATATCAGCAGATACTACCCTGTTCCATAAAGCAGATTTCATCTGAAATGTCATGTTGAAACGGGCTGACAAGCCCTGCCTAGCCAGGCTCCTGGGAAAAGCAGAAACTCCACATTCGCCCAAAGCTCTGCATTTAGGGACCTGAGGAACAAAGACCTTTTCTTCTGTCTTACAGATCCTCAAGCAGAGTAATAAGCAAAAGGCTCCAGTAATCTCACCAAGAAACACAGAGCAAGTCTAAGTGATTTTCATATGCCTAGTTAGTGTTTAAAGGCCTTTCATCTTCTGCCTGAAATTAAAGGGAACATGCACTGCTTTTATAAACTGGTCAATCAGTTACTTCAGCAAGGTACTTATTTCCCCTCTCCTAATCAGATCAAGCTTCTAGAAATGCAGAAAACAGGAAATTCGGAGACCTCCAGCAAACCAACTGTCAGCAAAGTGATTGCTTCTGTGTGAAGTCCAATCTGATTATGTAAAGGCACAAGTGGAAATCAGCAACTAGGATCTATGCTCCCTGATAACTTGTTATCTGACGGGAAGCTCGCCTAGTTGTCGCTACAAAGAAAAGCTGCAGGAAGAAATGTCATGGGGCACAGGCATTGGGCACAGAATATTAAAGTTATTTTGTCAGGCTATTTTCATTTTGCTAAGTGCAACTAAACTAGACGACTGCTTCTCTTCTTGCCTTGGGCATAGGGTCACCAGAGACAAAAGAATTAGTTTATTTGTAAAGATTGTAATAGATTTGTCCAGAAATGATTATTCTGATTAATAAACATATTAACTTGCAAGGAAATTTTTCCTCTCTTTGTGACAATCCAGCTTAGGCAAAATAACAACTCGGTTTTACTTTTCTGATACCAAAAGGCTCAAGCACACATCAGAAAAATCAGAGCTAAGCCAAAAAAATTACAACAGGAAACAGAATACATCATAATCAAATAAAAAGAAATGTTGATGTGTTATGCTTACTTCAGTGGGAACAGAATCAGATTGCAAGACTTCTATTAACCTAATAGCATCTGGCTTATTGTTTATGAAATTGGGTGAATGTGCAAGGTAACCAACACAAAACATCTCTTTAAAAAAATTAAAAATGCAACAAGATGAAGAGCTAGTAATAGCATTTTAAATTATTAAAAGAAATCAAAATTATTTTTTAAATTTTGCAAATTGATTTGCCCTTGCAGAAATGTGGCATATGAAGTATTCTTACAAAAGGTCTGAAAAAGTCCCTGTGTTAAATTAGAATAGTATTTGAACCATATACATGTACTAGTATTAGAGGCCTCAAGCTGTAGGAATTGGGGAAGTTGCTTAGTATTAATTCATGGGAGAAACCACTAATTCACATACCACAAACCCCAAGAGGAAAGAACAGTGATCTGTTGGCTAGGACAGAAATGAGAACTTATCTTTTTGTTTAAAAAAAGTTATATATTGATGCTATTAAAAAAATATACACATACACACTAACATAATTTGCCAAGTAGGGAAGAAATAAATGACATTAAAGTGTCAACTACCTGCAACCCTGACCTCCATTCTTACATCAGCATGGGAATTGCAAAAATGAATGGGAGAACCATATTTATTTACTGAATAAAAGAATTTCAGGGTAATGAGAGATAGTTAAAAGAAATTATTCACTTCTAGTTCTGCATCTCCTACTTTATAGAGCTAGTAGAACGAGTGTGAAGAATCCTAAAAGACCTTAAGCACTCACACACAAAATAAATAAGCAAAGTATTTCTTTGGGTTATGGAAATTCGTTATGAAAAGACCAATCTTCTGGCATACTGGGGTTCACTCTTCCTCAGTATTGATTTTCTTCCTTGTGAAACCCAACAACACAGCTTGCCCCAAGGCTTCCAAAAGCTCAGAGGCGAGAGGAGGAAACAATTGATCCACTTCTGAGCAACACAGAGATCCCGAAAGTTGTCCCAGACCAATCGCTTTAAAATCCTTAAATGTCTTCCAGAAACACTGTGTATGAAACTCACATTTAAATGCCACCAACACGCACACCCTCCTGAGAATCCCAGCACTGTTATCTGCTTAATAGTCTTCCTATTTAAAACCTATATCCAACTACAAATTTCCAGGTAACTTCTGCAACTGAAGATCTCCAAGGTTTTTACAGAGTCTACAGCTTCTGAAGTGAAAGACAGAATCAGGGAAAACGCCTTTTGATATATAATTTTACCAGCCTATCCCTCTCTCATTTGTTGATGACACAACATAAAACACACCACATTCAAAAGAACTTTTGGCAAAATATTAATTCCTAGGTGTCCTGCAATTTAACTACTAGAAACAAGGAGTAACTAGCAGCATGTAACCACTAACTCTCCACAGGTTACCAGAAATGCCTCCACACTTTAAGAAATTTCTAATTTCCTATAGCATGCTGTTCAAGACTATGTCCAAATATAATAGACATAAAAGTAAAAAAAAAAAAAAAAAAAAAACTAGTATTAAGTCATCTTCTTTTTACTCTAAATTTTTCTATCTACACTTCACAGATATGGTTTAAGATATTCCAGTCTGCTTTAGTGGTTCTCCATTTTATGCTCAAATGAAAGAGGTATTTCAGAAACTTTTATAAGTATTTCTGCACATATAAAATTAATTTGCACACAAGATAATTTCTCATCTTCTATGGAAATGACTATTTCACTGTAGCAGTTGATATCCAAACACTAAGATATGTTCCTGTTGCAAGGCACCATGTCAAACACAATACAGATTTAAGAGCTTGTTCCCCATGTAGTTAAAAGCTTTATGCAGTTGTAACACGTGACTAACTCACTAAAGTATCAATCCCTAATTTAGTGTGAAATTCCCCTCTAAAATCTAATCAAAAGATTTTATATTTACTGCCATGGTGATGGAAGTGGAAAGCGTTAAAGTGCTTTCACCTCTGAAAAGTAGTTAAGATTTGCAGAAATGGCTGCTTTAGCAAAATCTTTACATCAGGATATCGAGCTCAAATCTGCTGCTATCAGAAACACACTGGCTGGTCGACAGTAATTTCAAGCGCTATCTCCGAGCATGAAATTCATAACCTGGAGGCAGAAACTCGACAACAGACATAATACTCCCAAAGACAAAATAAAAAATAATAATAATAAAAAAAAAAAAAAAAAAAAAAAACAGACATACATGTGTGTACAAAAAAAAAAAAAATTTATCCTTCAACTAGAAAAGCCTCACAGACCTGCATTTGGCAAGGAGAGGTATCCCAAGACTGACTTTAAAGAAGTTGTTGAATTAGGGGCTGAAAGTGTAGATGGAAATTAAGACTTAACGTCCTTAAGTACACAGGATACCTGATGAGTAGCTCAGACACAAAATCACTTTCCCATTCTCACTGTCACACCTCCAATCACACTTTCCCTGCAATTTTAACAGAAATTGAAATGCAAAATCCGTGCTTGGTAATATCTAAACACATGATTCTGTGGGTTTAGGAGCTAACACTACAATATATGATTCTGTTTTTCTTTATTTTCTATGTTGTTGGACATCTGTTTAACTTTTATATTAAAAAAATCATTTTTTTCTTCTAGATCTGATTAGACCGCTAGACCCAGTATAACCTAAACGTTATATAAATAAAATTAAATTAAAAAAAAATACACAGTGAAACAAAACTTTACTTTAATTGCTTGACCTTATCATGCATTTTCATTGCCCCAAGGAAAATGGAGAGAAATGACAAACTCAACAACAGGTTTTACCAGAATATTCCTGTGTTTCATTTTAAAATGATATAGTGTTGATATCTGACCAAGTGATGAGGAGGAGGCATTCTATTTCATTAAAGGATGCATTTTTCAACATCTTTCAATAAAGACTTAGACCAACATTAACTCCATTTTGTAGACTTCCATATGCTACATGTAGCACACAGATCAGTCACCTAAGCCAAAAACTTTCTCCTCTCCATGTACCATAAAAGACTCTACTTTTTCAAAATAAATAGAGAATATAGCAGAAAGACAGGTGGTATATATACCAAGTCCATAGCATGGCAGTGCCATAGAATATCCATTATGAGAGGCAAGGGTTAATCTCTGGTTTTAATTACACCCAAGTAATTCCAATGACAGTGAATACTGTAGCAACATCTATAAACAGCAGTGACCCTATTAGCTGAAGTGCGGTTATGAAACCCCTGCCAACTGCCAACACTGCTGGTACAATCTTTTTTTCTTTTTTAAATCAAGATCTACAATTGTAAAATTCCACTGCTCAGGATACTTGCAGATCCTTGCATAAAGCTAAATCTAGGCAGATATTAAGAATGTAACAGGTAGTAACCATGACGATAACAGGAAAAGTGATTTTGACTTTTTCTTTTAGATAATACTACTTCCAAATACTGGTTGTTTTCCTCTAGATTACTTCTGCTTGTTGCTGCCTGTCAGTCTAAGCCTACAATCCGAGTAAGCCTGAAGCTTTTATCCATGTGAATAGTAATTTGGGGTGCACTAGCCCTAACCTATATACCAGTATCCTAACTGGTAGGAACAACTGCACTTGTTGAACAAATCTGAGTTATTCAATTGTTGCACAGAACAGGTGGAAAAATATTGCATTTTAAGATAACCAGTGTGTGCAAGTAAATGAAAAGTCTTAAGTAATAATAACAGAAAGGTAGAGCATATGTAAGGTTCTTCCATGCCCACTGTTAAGGTAGGTCAAAATTAGGTCCTGGAAAGACTGACTGTAATCTTTAAGAAAACACCATGGCAGTCTTGTTTTTGTTTTTGGGGTTTTTTTTTTTGGTTTTTTTTTGCTTGGTTTCCTATGGAGTTGAGTTGTCAGAGTTTTTAAAGCAATAAAATAAAATACAACATTACTTCAGAAATCAATCTACTGTTCCCAATAGACCTGCTCACCAAACTAAGATAATGCTTTCAAAGAATATATGAGATTTGGATCTGAAGTCACTTTCAAAAAGTGACTAAGGGGCTGATTTTCAAAGGCATTAAGATACCTAAAGATGCATTAAGCACTTAGAATTTTTTAAACTGTCTGGGCATCTAACACCTACTTAAATCACTTAGGCCTTTCTGAAAATCCCAGTGGACAGTTATCTACATTTTATGTGCCTGCTTTATCTTTGAAAATCTGGCCCATTAAATACTTAATAACCTCAGTCCCCTTGACTTTTAGTGAGACTTAGGGTCCTAAAAAGTGTAAGTATTCCTGAAAATTGGTCAAGCCACTCTGTGCTCTTTCCATCTTATATCTGTTAAAGAGCAATGTAGTAAAGCTCCTCTTTAGAGAGTCAGTTCAAGGTGGCAGACTTACATAAAAGATTGAACGTGCATAGTGTAACTACATAATAAAGGTCCTGAGCACAGGCTGCATCCTCACATGGCTTTCTGAAACTATATATAAATATATATATATATGTATATATATAAAATCCAATCTGTAATGCCTGTCAGTGTCCAGGATTCACTGTTTCCATAAGTATGAAACAAAATGAGCTTAGTTTAGGTCCCATCCCCACCCCAAAAACAAACGAACTGCATTAGCAAGCAAATTATGAAAGACATCCACACAGCAACAACAACAAAATCCAGACAAAAACGAGAAAGAGAAGGAACTGGTGAGCAGGCCCTTTAAGCAGCCAGCAGGATCAGAAAAGACAAGCCTTAATTCTGAAATTTCCTTTCAAAATATGAAACTATAAGACATTCCCATATGCAAACATTCGAAAGATTGTCTTCTGATCTCTTTTAATGTCAATGGGAGGTAACTTGCACTGACCATATTCCCAAAAAGGAACCGATTTGTAAATTAGAAACACAGGGAATCAGATTGCCACCTACAGGAAAAATCAGCATTTATTGTCAAGAAAGACTCAAAAAGAACACAAATTGCCATTCTGCCACAAGCCTCATTTCAATTTTAGTTATTATATATTGCAAAACCAATTAGTATTTTTTTTTACGCAGCTATATCGTGAACCAAATCCAGAAAGCCATTAACTTCTCCTTTTACTTAAAATTGCTCCATGAGCTAAGAATTTTGATAGTTCAGCTATAAAGCAGCATGTTGTAATCATGTTTCAGTTAACGAACTTGAAATCTGCTTACCTGATACAATTGGTGCTAGCCTGAATATGTCTGACAGTCTGCTGTTAACTGGTTCGTAGGGGGAATCTTCAAGCAAATCATTTCCTAAAAACAGAAAGATTCATTTTTTTTGTTTTCAATAAGAGAATTCAGGAGAAGACTTTGTTGTTTATACACACTCTATAACAAAGTTACTCTGTAATAGTAAAGGTACTTGACTTTAATCTGTTTGTGTGGCTATTTCTCCTCAAAGCACAACTTAGGAAAACACCTGAAAGCAGCAGATTGTTTATCCTTGTCACTGTTTTGTCTCCTTCCTTCTTGGATAAAGCCATAATGTGCAGAGACAGTTTTGGACATCTCAGGAACCATCTCAACATGCCAGCAGGAGAGAAATGGTATCAGGGGCGTTCCTGCTCCCTCACACTAGTATCAGTGCTCCTCTTTGGAGGGGCAGCCCAGGTAACAGCTGGAAATTAGCATCCTTGGGAACAAAACATTCCCAACAAAATTGGGGGGGGGGGGGGAGGGGAGGAAAATGAATGCCTAATGTAGAAAAAAGTGCAAGAAGAGTAGAATTAATTATGAAAGTTGGAACAAAGATATACAGTAATTCATTAAAATGTTCCAATTAATGCCAGGGTAAGTGAGCAGAAAGGGCTGCTATAAAAGCAGAAGCAGCTACAGCAAAGAGTTAAAGGCAGGAGGGGGGGCACTGAAATGAAGGATTGCATCTTCTACTCCAGAGGTCCTTAAACAATGCAAACCATGGCCAGAATGATGTACCTCACACAAGGCCCTGACTGTTCTCAGCAGATTATGGGAAATTCAGCAATGACATCAATGGGAACACAAGTCCCAAGTCAGTCATCACGATATCCTCTCTAACTCACACTTCTGTATACCCTGGGGAGCGCCACAACTTCGTTTTTCTGTTTCTGATGCCCCAGGAATGTTGCTGGCAAATACCGTGAAAAGAAAGAACAAGCTTCTTGAAACAACACTCCCCCTCTACATTGCATTTAACTCGTAGCAGAGCTCTAAGGAACTAGTTCCAGTGCCCTGTGATCTCATTAGGCGAGTCCCACTTAAGGGGTTAAAATGCTATTTAGGAGCGTGTCTCCAAGTGACCGCGTTTTGGAGCTTTTGCACTTGTTAGCGCCCTCCTCCCTGCCTTTGCCTTGGAAAGGTCAGCTTGGTCCCCCGGAGGAAACCCTCCCCGTGGCTTTCCCAACGCGAGGAGACGCAGCAGCAGCTGTTCCCGAGCTGGATGAAAGCTCCTCAGTTTGCAGCTGAAAAGCACAACGTGAGCTGCGAGGTCAGACCCTCCACATGGGCTCCGTGGTGGTTGCTGGCTGGGAAACCCTGCTGTGTGGGGTGGCACAACATCCCCGTGCCTCGCAACATACCCTGCAAACTCTGGTACATGCTCCAGTAAATGCGCAGGCAGTTTTTCTCCTTCTTCATGCCCCTCCTGCAGCGGCAGTTGTACAGAGATTTCTGCTTGAGAGCTTCCATGGCGCTCCGGCACTCGTCCTTCGCCTCCAGGCCCGTGGCGCGGCTGAAGTTGCTCTCTTTGCCGGCTACACACTGCCTCAGCGTCCTGAATTTAGTACTACAGCTCTGCTCCTTGAGACACTGGTCGCTGGCTCTCACGCAGTCGAGGCGATCCCCCCCGGGCAGCCCGCTCACCTCTGCGGACAGGAGCACATCTAGGGAGAGAAGAGGGCACACACCAAGACAACTCTCTGTGAGAGGCGATGCCGCTTCAGCCTGCGAGCACCGGGCTCCTCCCAGCCCGGCACACGGGGCAGCCCGGCCAGCAGCACCGTGCGGACCCCGGGGATTCGGGATACACCTTGCGTGGCGCTTCCAGGGACTCGTGCAGCGGGAGCAGCGCCCTTATCAACCCCTCTGGCCGAATTAGGGCAAAACACAGAAAGAAAATCCCACAGGGGCTACTGTGGCCGGCCAAAGAGCAGTCCCCACTCCTTACGCCCACTTTGGGGGAGCAACTAGCCTGCTTGATGCAGGGGTCAAATGCTCAGCCTCACTTTCTGGGATGTAATCTCAATTACATCCACCAACAACCCGCTCACAGGGAAAAGTACCCTCCCTGATTGTTACGAGGCTCTTTCTGCGTCAGTCACTTTTTAATAACTGTACCCGCTTTTGCTTGTGTCACATATATCTCCAAGGGTGGAAACGGTTCCCCCCCTTCCCCATTTCCCTCCCTGTCCATGGCTTTAGCGGGAGAACAAAGCGGGCTGCAGTAGCCCCCTCCTCCCCGACGTGCCCCTTCTCGCCCGTGGGGATGGGGAGGTGACCAAGCATCCCCCAGGGAAGGGGGACCAGTTTGGGCTGCCACAGCTGGCAGGGCAGGTGGCCAGGCTCAGGTGGCCAGGGGCTCCTTCAGTGTCACCCTCCCTGCACCGTCTTATTGCATTAAAATGAAAAGTTTCCCTCTAACTTGTGGGAACCGGGTTTAAAGAAGCTGCGCAAGCATCTCTTGCTGTAGCCGCCCAGAGCCTGAGGCACAGCCTGGGCTAAACGACGCGAGGCAGAGCCGTAAAAACTAGTGGAAACTTCACTGTTCTGCCCAGCAATAAGGCGGGGAGCACCAGGCGCCCGCAGCCCTGCCCGCCGCTTCGGAAGCGACGCGCGAGGAGAAACCGGAGCCGCAACTCACCCGCTAAGGGCAGAGCGAAGTACAGGAGGGCGAGGAGCATCTTGCCGCCTTCGGATGGTCTCCCCAGACGAGCTGCGGTGCCGCAACAGAGAGGATCAGCATGTAGATATCCCCAGCCCGCCGGGGTGCGAGGGCTCCAAGTTCAGCTCCATTGAATCCCAGGAAATCTGGGTGGCTCCCTGCCCTCCTCGCCGCCGGCAGCCGGAGCGGAGCCGCCGCCGCTTCCCCT
>PTEX01000030.1:6115189-6159827 GCA_003342815.1 Eudromia elegans
GGCCCGCTCCCGCAGCGCGGCCGCCCCGCGGGCAGGTGCCCGGGGCGGGGGGCAGCGCAGCCCGTGCGGCTCCGGGCAGGGAGCACCGAGCCCGCGGGCAGAGCCGCGCCGAGCCTGAGCGGCGCCCGCCGCCAGACCTGCCATCACGCGCAGCAAACTGGGTTCAGGTGTTGCGTGTTTCACTGCGACCAAATGCTGCCTTCCCCTTCTCCCCACCCCCCCCCCCCCCCAAAAAAAAAAAAAGTGGGTCTTTTTTTTCCCCGGCAATTCTGTCCTCCATCTCTCTGGCCTGCTAGGCTCGAGAAATTCACTTCCCCTCACGATTAATTTTACCTGGAGAAATGTGCCCCTCATGGGACTGGCCTCTGTCCTAGTCAAAACTGAATGGCAAAGTCTGTTGTAAAGTACTCCGGTACTTGAGTACTATTCTTAAAATGCTAGCATATGCTGCAAAATGCAGAAAATAGGACTTACAGAAGCCCTTTTTGAACAGAAGCTTTTTTTAATTATTATTTTTCTGCTGCTTTTTCTTAACCGAAAGAAAAAAGAAAGCTGTCCAGAGTACTGACTCACACTATGGAGTCACAGTAGTGAGGTAAAGTTTTGGCATCATTATCACATATTCCTATATAACTGTAGAAGTTATGTGTAAGTCTAACACAAGTAGCATAACTCTCCAACTTACAGGTATATATCAGGAACTGCTATCACATTCACAGCAGACCTAGATAAAGAGAAGAATGAAATCAGACCAGTATTTACAGAAGCACCTGTGCATAATATATAAACTATTTTCTGGCACATAAAAGTGACACATAACAGTGTAAGTCACTAACCCAGAACTTTGCAATAAAAAACAACTTAGATTGAGTTGTCAGGTATTTACTACTATGGTAAAATTGAAATAATATGTTAAAAGGCAAAATCAAATAAAATTACTGGCAGTTACTGACAGGTCAGAAATTATCAGACAGCTAGAAGTGGTCTGCACCAAAACTTCTGGAGGCTGTTATTAAACACTGCTCTTGTCAGTATTTGGATTCAGCTCTGGAAAACTAGAAGCCAAAGTGGAGGAGGGAGAAAAAAAAAAAAAGAGGTTGAAATTTGTTAATTAAAAAAAAAAAAAAAGTTTTAAACACAGTGCCGATCTGAAGAGATACCCAGGACAGAACCTGCATGCTAAGCAGAGCTGCACAGGACATCTAACTGCTGCCCAGTCTGTAACAGGACAAGTGGATGGGAGGAAGCTGCTCTGCGCCACTGCAGGAATAACCACTGTGGGGTTATTTTTGCTCTCTTTCAGAGCTGGAATTCTTTCTTGCTTTTGTCAACTCACCTCCAGTATGCTTTTATCTCTGAATGCCATCCTCGCCTTTATGTTTTATTTTATTACCGGGACAATGCAAACACTTTTTGCAGATTGGGATGGTTGGGGACAGCTGAAGTCACCGGCAGGTTGGACTCGTGCCACGTAGCACTCAAGGGACACTGTGCTCAAGTGAAGTGCCTGCCATGTTCTCTTAGTACTGCGTAAGCCTATTCTACCACAAATTATATCTGCAGATCATTTTCTTTCTTTCCTTTTTAAGCATTTAAGAAAGTACCAGACTCAAAACACTCAGAAGTTTCCCTTGTGTGAAACAGAGCACTAACCACCCATCTCCCCCGCTGACCTGTCTGCCGGCTGTTCTAGTCCTTCCTCCTTATCATGCTGAGTCCCCGGTGAATTAATTGTGGACTTATTATGCAAAGAATCCAGCCCAATCTGTAAATTCAGCAATTAACTAGTCTTTGTTTATCCTGTCTCACTGAAGGCTGGCAACAATAATATCAAGTTATAGCACCCTTTTATTTTTGTTTGGTCTTTTAGTTTGAGTAAACAGTTGTCCCCTACAGGCAAGCTAGACGAATGACTCTGGGGAGCTGCAGTTTGCAGTATGGCCATCTACTATTTCTGGATTGAAGATAGCTGGAATGATGAGAAGTCAAGCCATTTCTTAACGAATGTAATCTTGAGAAAAAAGATCAGTTGATAGCAGCCTTTAATTGATATGAAGACACCAAAAAAACCCTCAAACACCACCCTTCTGGGGATGGAATAATAATCTCTTTTCACCTTCTTTTCCAAATGCCTTTTAGCTCCTCTGGGATAAAACGAAGTCAGTGGGTCTACTTTTTGAGTTATATCTGACATCCACTCAAGCCATAAGGCTCTTCAGTCAAAGAAATAGAAACTTAAGACCTAAATGTGATAATTTCAAAGATATTCAGGCTGATTTTCTATTCTATTCTATTCTATTCTATTCTATTCTATTCTATTCTATTCTATTCATTTTTTTAATAAAAACTTGAAAGAACAGTAAATATTATAATAAATATAAAGTATACAGCTGATAGGGACACAAACATTTGAAGAAAAGAAAGATGACAACTTAATCATCATTGAATTATTGTTTAAATACCATTACAATAAAAACAACATGGAAGACAGTATAATTATTTACAGTGTACAGCATAAACAGCTTATACTTCATTTTTCACATAATTTTAGCTTCTTAATTATTTCTAGTCACATGAAGTGACTGGCATTTTCTCGCTACAATAAAGAAAGAACATTGTGATGATGATAGAGGGGCTATTTGACATTAAGCCTTTAAAAACAACGCTTCAAACTTTGTTCTTGCAAAATTAGATCCAGGTAAGAGAGCTCCTTACTGTGGATAGTTCTAAGGCTCCTGTTATCTTACAAGTTGAACCCAAGCGCACTGAGTACATCAGTGATATCAAAACACATCTGCAGTCGGGGTAATATGACATTCTCGGACAGTTGTACAAAACATGCACAGTTGGAATACCTTTAATTTTCTAAATCCAGGCTTAGTACATTTCCTTCTGCCTCCTCATTTGTGTGTAAATTAGTGGTTGACAGCAAATTTGCAAAAGAGCGTCAAGTGCGAGAAGAACCAACTGCAATGGGAGTTAATGCTGTTTTGTAGGTCGTGCCATGTGTGAAAGCTGCAGAGCTGTAGCAGTGCGTGACGTGGTCATGGCTGGCAGCAGTCCAGACAAGAACATAAAGGTAAAGACACATGAAGCATGAGTTAATATCAGCCTGGGCCATCGCTAGCTTGTGGATCCCACTTGCTGTCACTGACATTGAGCTCATTTTAAAGACTGCAACCTGTAAGAAAACACTGAGCCAGGAGAAAATTAAGATATATTATCTGTGGGTCTGGGAAAGCTGTGGAGAGGAAGTATGCTGAGAGTAAGAACCATGCCATGAACTTTTGAATGGAATTCTTCTGGGAAGGAACAGGTGAAGCAAAGCTGAGGCTGAACTAATGAGCCCAATATAACAGGTGGGAAAGAACAAGCAACTAATGGGAAAAAGTCTGTTTCACAAGAGCACAAGAAGTAGTGTTTATACAGGAGGTTTTATTGAATAATGAGAGAGGGAGAATAGGCAAGTTACTAGGGGCTGGGGGAAGATTTTGAACTGCTTTTTTTGTCTTATGTTTATCTACTTACTATGAAGTCAGAGTGGTGGGAATAAGGCAAGAAGGATTTGCTCAAGGCATTAAAGGTTTTGTAAAGGACAGATTAAGTAACAATGCTCACACACACACACACAAAAAAATCAATTTTGAGGAGCTTATGAAGCCTTGAATGGGCTTTTGTAGCAGAGAAGCAAGATTGAAATTTTACTGAACCTGTCAATTATTTGAGTTTACAGCTTTCAGCAAATGTCACAAAAAACAGAAAACAAAAGCAAACGAAGCAATGCACATTCACACACTAATCAAATAAAAACCACGTGGAAGTGCAATCCAGATTACTGAGTGACTTACTTCATGTAAAAGTATAAGGTTTCCCTCTTTCCCCTGAGCTTTAGCCAGGCCTGTGATTGAATTCACACAGCTGTTCCTGGCCAGGAAGTTTTTCCTAAAATCTGACTTCTCAGGCACCGTCCTCAGAGAAATTTTGTTTGGTGTCTGATACAACTATCAGACCACCTGGAAAAAAAAATAGGAAAAAGGAAATCTGCAGAATTCCTCAGTGATTCACATTTAACATGTGTGTGACCTGGTTTTATTTCAGAACAGAGACCTAAAGAGCAAAACACTATGATGGCGCTGAGAGAGCAAAACATCTAGTTAGATCCGCTGACCATCAGAGATTTGAAAACATGGAGGAGATTGAAGCCAGTTATGAAATTCTGTGTGTTGTAAAAATGATTTTGTTCAACTTGGAGCACAGGCATCCGCGTGGATGTTTGTCCAAATGCACTTGAAAAGTGGAATGATGCAGCCCCCTGGCTGCTGGGAGAGGCAATTCCTGCTCCTAGAGCAAATTAAATTCCCAGCCAAATTCTCAAGCAGAAGAGTGAGTAGTCAGCAAAGAGGCTCAAAGTAAAGTAATCCAGAAAAACAAAAAAAGGAACAATATCAAGCATAGTAATACAAAGTACTAGTAATTCATGTCTTCTGGATTCATAAAATCTAGAACAATACAACCAAATGCTACAAATAGCATTGTTTGAAATTTCAATATCAGTCCTATGCCAGTGGCCTGAACCTTTAATGTCCTGAGGACACTGGCAACTAATGTAATTCAATCAGTATCATAATTTGGTTTGTTATCTTGTATGTGCACATGGCAACCTTCATTTCATCTTTTTGAATTTCCATGATCACCAGCAACATGTCCTTGATGAAACTTAAGCACAGGACAGGAATCCCTATCTCATACTATAGAACATTGAAGTCAGATTCTTTGACAGCCCCTGAGAAATACTGTGTTAAAAAACAAAACAAAAACAAACAAAAAACAGAATGAATATGTTGGATCTCCTATTTGCATATTGTTTAGTTTAAGTATATTTTTTTCTCCTACATTTAATTTACAGGGATAACTTTCTTGTATACAACAGTAGGTAAGAAGTGGTAAGATTCTGTTTTCAATTCCATACTGCTGTAGTTAGTGATGGGCATTAAGCTTTTGCTGTTCATGGTACAGTGGATATGCACACATTTACAGAGCACGGAATATTAAATCCTAGAGGAAAATTTTCCTTTCACTTACTGTATGTATCTTATTCTAAACTGCGGGACCAAATCTGCACTGACTCATGCCCTATGTAAGGAAGTCAAAAATGATGCATGGAGGTGAAAGTCATTTTAGAATTCAGTAACCAAAGGCAAAATTATCATGTTGGATTTTCAAAACTGTATTTTTTATACAATTGTTACAATAACACTGCCTAATCAAATAAACTCTTCCGCCGATGGTGAATAGCACTAACTTTTTTTAAGGGAAATCTCTAGAAAGGTTAGGGACTCTGAAAATGTTAATTCCTCTGGTCTGTTCTTTCTTCCCTGGTGGTGAGAAATTAAAGGGATTATATTAAGAAAATTAATATTATATTAATTTGTGTATTAACTCAAGGGAGTTATATCAAGAAAAAATGTGAAAGAAATCAGGATTTCCTTGAGATCTCAGCTGCCATCAGCAGGCTCTGGCTGTTTCTCTACCCTAGCTAGAGCAGTACCTGGGTTTTTGGTTTTTGGTTTTTTTTTAACAGTTTCCTGAATAACCACACATATATCAGAAAAAAAAAATAAGTTCCAGAAAATAATTTAAACTTAGAATTTTTGATCTTAGTCCTAGAAGACATTCAATAAATACATGATGAAGAGTAAATATCCTTTGTGTCGGAGACAATAGTTAATTAACATATGCAATTGCATTTCCTATTTCTAATTTTACTTTAGAAAGAACCATATAACTGACATAATAATCTTGTAATCTAATTGATGATTAATTGAAAATAGTGTGAAAAACCAAGACTTTTGTCTTTTTCTTGACTAAACCAACAGATAATCCCATTAATCATTTTCTCTGGCTGTTAAGCCAGTCTGAGAGGCAAGTTTAAAGCTAAAGTCCCAATGGATATTACCTGCAGTTTCCTCCCCAAGTCTTTCCTGCAATTATTTGGTACATCACCTTCACCTGTGTCTCCTCAAGGGCATTTGCTGGTATAACCCTGGGAGATACAGTTAAATCTTCAGGCCATCCGCAGCCTGTATTCACCTGCTGGTACCACTGGGTAAAAGAAGGTGTTTTTTTTTTGTTTTGGTTTCATGAAACCCCTGAATCTATGCTAGTTCGAACTAGCAATAATTCACACATAATTCAGCTGGGAAATGGTGGTGCCTACTTTTAATCCCTGAAGATTCCCTATTCAGGCTTTCTGGATGCTGCCTCAACTTGTTATATGTAATGATGCAAGTCAGGACCTTCGTTTTATATCCTATACTATATCCTATATATAGGATATGCAACTTATATCTTAACCCAGCAGCTCACTGCCTCACTGTGTGGTGGTGAAGGTGATTTACTTTTTTTTTTAGGTATGCGTGCCAAAGGCTTCCAAGCTCCAGAATGTTTTATTAGAACAGAAAACAAGAAATCAGATTAATGGATTAAGGGAAAACTCACTTCACTTGGATGAGCCAGATTAAATAAAAGGGGTGGGGGAGAGAAAATGCAGAAAGGGGCCAAAAATACTTTCCTCCACTACTACACGGTTAGATGTGAGTCTTTCTGCAGTATTATCCAGGAGACTCAGAAAACAGAATACAAGACTGTATAATATCCATTTCTTCACTTCTTTTCAGATATGTTTTTTAAAGACCATTCCTCATAACACAGTCATTTCTGTAGGCATGACCAATTGCACTGTATGATTTATTTTATAAAGCACGAAAAATCTAGAGATCTACTAGCCAAGTGAGGAAAAGAAGGAATTTTCTGATAAACTAATAACTTGGAAGTTCCTATGAAAAATTAGGTCATGAAAGCAGAAAAAGATAAGACAAAATATTAAGATACAGTGTAGATAGTTCACAGAGATCCAAAGTTGTAACAAGTTATTTACACTCCCACAGTGCGAGTCCTCCAGGTCTAGGACTTGGCTAATTTTCAACAGATCACAATTCATAGCAAAATAATGCAAACTTTTTAATAAGCACAATAATGACAACTTGCTAGAATGAGATATAAGCGTAGCATTGCCTAAACCACAGAAATGCAAGATATTTGTGACTCTCATAAAATTTCTGAACAATCTACAAAAGTAAGACTGGAGCTAGTCAAAGCTTCCTGACAGATGCATAGTCAGCAATTCATGGAACACCAGCATAGCACATTTGAATTCTTTTTCCTTCTTCTCTTTTTTTTTTTTTTGGAMAAAAAAAAAAAAAGAACAGGAACAGAGGAGCTTGCTGAAAACATCAACCAGAATATCTTCTCCCAAAACATTTTTTTAAGATTTTATAAAAGACATAGAGAAAAACCCCATCTTTTGTCTTTTCTTCTGTCTTGTTTCCTGTTTTGGACTTGACTGTATGCTCTATAAATGCTTTGAAGCCAGAGCTCCTTTTCATGCCTCTTGTTGAAGTAGGCTAGGGACTTGGTCAGAATTACTGTAAAAAATCATAAATAGTTTTGGTGAAGACATTCTGAGAGAGGGAGTCTTCATCTTAAGTGTCAAAAGAAAATTGGTAGGTGTCAAGGCACAGTAAATTGCTTTCAGAATAGTTAGCTGGGCCACAGTGATTTTTGAAGACCTCAAAAACAGAAGCAGAAGGAAAAAAGCATTCTAATGCATCTATTTACTGCAGTCTTATTTGAAAATGCACTCTGTACATTTTGATGGAATGCATTAAAGTGTCTAAACATTGAGCCTAAATGCTTATGGTTCTACAAGCATTTTAATTCACATTCAACTGGAATACTCTGTTTTAACTCAACTTTCACTTTCTGATGCTTCAACTTCTTCAAAGTTTATTTCCTGGGGGTATGTGGAATCATTCCATTATCACTAAATAGGCAATGATCAAAATCCTACATTTATATAACGTGCATTTATAAAACAAAATAAATAAATGCCTCAAGATGCAGGCATTTGTGTAATATGAATATAGAACTTTAGTGTGATGGAAAATATGGCACCTCAAATTCAGCATCCTTTTTCATCTTAAATACAATATGAATTGTTTGTTCAGTGTGCAATGCTAAAAGTTTATGTGATGGACAATACTTCTTCACCAATAATTTCACCACCTAATAAGTCTTTAAAAAGTATTTCTCCTTTATATGTTCTCTAACTTCTCAAATGTTTTGAAGAGAAAGAAATGCTTGGGTTTAGTTTAATTTTCCTCACTTTCCACAGGTTATATATAGCGACCAAAAATGTTAACTCCTATGCTACTCTGAATTTGCACTTTTTGCAGAGATTTAATAAAAATACAGCTAATATTGCAAGTATCAAAATTCTATTTGTTCTAGAGTATAAGAGAATATTATATGACACGCAAACGTGCTCTGTGGCAACTGTTCAAATCACTTTTCTTCTAAAGTAAGCAGAGTGAATTGAAGTGATATGCCAAACTTAAAGTACAAATAGCACAAATTTTAAAGTTATTGATTTCTGACAGTGCTTACAGGCATTAAGCAATACTTTTCAGTAATCTGTAATAGCTTACTTCACCGCAGAGACACTATATTAAAGGAAAGCTGAAAATGTGTCAGCTGCCCAGTCAATATTAATTTAAAACTACGGTTTAGAACTTCTTAAAAAATAAATAAATTTAACTTTTAACTTAATTTTTCAATCCTCTTTTTTAGCCCATGGCACAAAATAGTAGTACTTAATCCCTGCATTAAGAGAAAGAAATGTCACAATGTTTTTTCAGAGGCCTAACCACAAGTGTTTTGGATAGGAGCTTTGTACTTTCTGTGCGGTTTCCACTTCATGTGGAAAGGCAGAGCTGAGGAATATTCACTAACAATGCCTAAAACAAGTGTCAAGCACACAGAAGTTTCCGTAGGTCTGTGTTACTTCTCTGTACTGCATCTTGATATGATACTTTTAACTGACAATGAAACTCAACAGCTGATGGGATTGGAAAAAAGACTTAGACTTATTCCTAACCGTGGTTCTGAATCCAGCTGAGATGTGAAGATCCACAGTCTTGGGACTTATTTCAAAAATGTTGATGATGTCAGTGCATGGCTGAAGGGCTACAAAAGTCTCACTCATGAGGCAGGAAGATGCTTGTCAACACCCAAATTCATGGCAGGGAGGCTCAGATATATCGGGCTGTCTTTTATGAGGCCAAGCTGACAAGGACCGATCAGAGCGGGCAATTTGACTCAGGCCCCCTGGCTGCATTCCTGAGCACGATGTGCAAAGCTGGCCCAGATTTGGCCTGTAAATTTGGCATATATCCAACCACAAGAAGTGGTTGGAGGACTAACAAGGTCCTAATTTGAGATTTATCACAAAAAAAAACATGCAGAATTTTTCATAGTTTGAGTGATTAGTAACTGGACTGAGCTACCTGTCTACCACTGTTTTAAACACTAAATCTATATAGCTTCCCCTTTGAAATAAAATTATTTTTAAAAGGCAGCACTTAGTTGCTGAACTGAGTTTCCGGTATTTTAAAGTCACTTGAGAATGTTTCTAATTTTGTAATGACTGGAAAAGAAGTCACATTTCCCCCAAAAGGACAGAAAATTTTGAAGTTGAGAAACAACTTGACATCAAGGCAGAGTCACCGCTGTCCTATGTAAAGTTCACAAAACGTATGTGTGCCTGCACTGTGGGAATGCAGCTCTTATGGAATAAGTCTACCATGTACATGGCCCATCATATACATATGATAGTCAAGGCATTCCTGTGCAGAGGAATCTATCCTAGCTGCCTAGTTGCCTAGAAGCCCAGCTGAGGCACTGACAGGGCTACTAAATATCTAGAAATACCAAAGAAATGGAAAACATACTCAAAATCCGCTTCAACAAACTCCAGAGATTAGTCTAAGAAAATATGGGCTTATAATAACCCTCTGTGTTTAAGTAAAACCTATAGGTATTGTCTAGGGCAAATATAAGATGGCCACAGCATCAGGCCACAGAGTATGCCTAAGCTACTGGAATGATACTGTAGTTTAAAGAATGGTGCTATTTGTTTATTTATTTTGATTGCATGCTCTGATCATGAATCAGAAGGAAAGTGGATGGCTTATCTTAGATACATTTCTTATTAGGAAAGCAAATCCAGAGTCCAGTGAATAAGAACCAAGAGTTCCCCAACACTGGTGACAGGAAACAGCTTATCTGGAAGCTGAAGAGGGAACTCAGAGTGGTGAAAATAACTGCTGTGTGAGGTAGGAAAATCAGACAGAGAAATTGGAGAGCGTTACTGGGAAAAAAAAAAGTAAAAAGAAAACTTCCGTCAATCATGTACTTTCCAGTTCCTGATTGACTAGTACTGTAATCCTATTCCAGTGCTTCTTTGTTACGATTCACAATCTTAATGGTTTTAGAAACCACTCAAAGACCCTCTCTTTTATCTCCTTTCCCAACACTAGCCAAGCAAGTTCTCCATAGGCACCAGGCACCAGTGGCTCAGAAGCATCAGAAGGAGCCCCATATTGCACTTAGTGCACTTTCTCATTCGATCCATGTTATTTTTTTGATATATGGTTACAATTGAAAAGTCTGGTCTATAATAAACTAAGAATATACTGTTCAGATATAAAAGTGGAAGTAGCATTCCAAAGACTGTATAAACATTTTGCACAGTTACCAGATAAAAATAATCCTGGAAGCAGACTGTTATAATCATTAATAAAAACTGCACAGCACATTGCTTGTTCTTCTTCTCTCCACTTAACTCCTGTACTGTTTGCTCTTTAGAGTCCCAATCTCAAAGAGGTGCCTGGTAATAGGTTAGGAAATTAAGGTTTTAATTCCCTGGTGTTGTGGGGAAAATGGAATCACTTTTTCCCTTTCCTGGGCAGATGCTCTAAATACCTCTGCCATAACTTGTTCTAATTGCTTCTGACTGCATTTCAGGATCTCAACAGAATGCTTTTGCAGGTAAACCCAATAAATGGTTAACTGATAAAAATATTAGTTTATATAAACTGATATATAAAATATTAGGCAATTAAAATTCACACTGAAATACTGTTGAACCTTCTTTACAGTAGTGCAGTAGACTTTCTGTTTTGCAGATATCAAATGGGACTATAAACTCTGTCCTGCTTTCCAACAAGGACCTCAAAACAAGAAGGCTTTTTAATTACTGAGGGAGTCTGAGAGAAACATACAGCGCGTAATTAAAGGATAAGTGGGTAACCAACAGAGACTGGTGGCTCTTGAACAGGTGTTTTTTTTGGCATCAGGCACCTAGCAGCTTCCCAAATGGTGCTTTAGGTATGAAAGTTTTCTTGTGGCACAAAAGTAAAACAAAAGCCAAATAAAAATAATTTAGATCGCAGTAATGAGGGAGTAAAAAAAAAAAAAAAGACTATTATAGATGTCTAAAATGAAACAAAAAAAGAACTACAGATGAATTTATAGACCTAAGTTGTTGAGGGGGAAAAAAACCCCACTTTGTTTTATTGCTATTTCAGATGGTAGCCAAGAGGCACTGGGAAACATGCGAGTAATCTTTCTCCATCTTTGGAATGCAAGGTTTGGATTTATAAAGATACATATGTCATATAACTGCCAACTATTTCTTAAAAGTTTCCATGGTTTTGAATACTGTGCTCCACAAGACAGTGCTATGAAGAATGGGGAAAGTGAAATTCAGTGTTTTTGCTGTTAGCATCACTAGCTATAGTCAGTTCAATGCAAATGCAACCTGAGGATTTGTGGAGGATTGGCAGGTTTAGAGCCCTTCATTTTCTATCTCTGAGTCAGGCCATCTCTTCACTGAAAGGTAATTTATCTGAGTGTATCAAGGTAGGACTGAAGAAAACATACAGAGTAGATTTGACCTGACTTACGAATCTGTTATTTTATTTCTCTGACAAGAAATGTTAGGCGAGGGACAGGCTGAGCTGCAGTAGATTATACTGCCGTTTTCGTGATCCATGCTTTAAGAAAGACCTTCAAACTCCAGCCTCACGGATTGCAACAGATAAGGCACATCACTGAACTGATACATTGGTGCCTTTGGGCAGACTATGAGAAATAAGCAGCCCTATTTCACAACTCACTTGCTCAAAATTCAAGACACAATTCAGAGATAAGTGAAATATCTTGCTTACATTAACAGCAAGAAAAATGTCAGCATGGACACTACACACATGGACATCAATAACTTAGATTGTATGACCTAGTGGATTTTTAACAATACATGTTATCTGTGGTCTGAGGATCAATGGATGTGTAGAACTGAGCTTTATAAGCACAATACATTCACATGCCATCTAATTTTATCCATTTAACTAAAAAATGAGTTACAATCCTAGCTGTCATAGTTGCATCTATGCATAGATACAATTAATAAGAGAAATCTTCCTAAAGGAAAATTAGCTTCCCAATATTCTTAATTATGTTCCCTAGACCTGTTTATCTGACACCTCCAGTGCCTCGTTGCCTTTAACTGTATGTGTTTAGGTAGAGCAAAACTCATCTTGTGCCATCTCCTGTGTATCTGCAGTCTGCATGACCTACTTGGAAAAAGTCTGCTTCAATGTCCATGCACAAAAAATTATGATTTTTGTGATTTCACCACCTGCTGTTATGTTGGCTTGTCTGTTACTCTATGTACACTCTGTGTTCTGATCATATGGCTCCATACTAGATAACTACAGTTTCTTCTAGCGAAGGGAAATGTTTAACAGATGAATACTACCTATGAAGGAAGATAAAATCACAACCTCTATATGGCAAAGTAGCATTATTTGCACTTTTCAAATCTTTTTTTTAATGGGGAACCAAGAGACCAAAACAGGAAGAAAAACAGTGTGTCTGTGATTACCATAAAAATAGATTTTAAAAAGATTTAAGAACAAAATGATGTAGTAATAAAATGAGGCATCCATAAGCATGTTAGTGGAATACCTAGGGTATTGCAATTATGCTGAAAAATCCCTTTGTGCTGCTTCTGTTCTGTTGGAATTCGTTGTCTTTTCTTAATCAAATGAAAAAGTAACTCAAGCCAGATTAAGATTTACGTTTTTTCCCTTGTTTCATCACCTTCGCTCTGAAAACTGTCATTTATAAACTGTGATATCAAGTAGTAATTTTTCACATATTCCTCCCCCGAAAAAAGAAATATTACAAGTTTTGACATCCTGAGTGCTTGTTCCTCTATTTTTGAAAATTTCCAAAATATTTTCAAAGATTGCATGTTCACACTCAAAAGTGGCATCATTTGGTAAAGTAGATACATATGGGCTTTGAGCAAGGAACCTTCACTCCTCCATAGCATGAGTAAGGCACCATACTAAAAGAGCTTATGCATGCTGAAAATCTGCAGACAGTTTTCAAAATGTAACATGCCCATGATCTGTTCTGGAAAGCTCTGTGAATCCTAGCTAACAAAACATGACCATATCTTCAAGATATATATATATAAATAATTCTTTAAGATAGAACTATCAATTAAAGGACTTTTGCAACTGTAAGGTCTCAGGAAGATCTGAACCACGAAAATGATCAAATTTTTCTGTCTTGAAAACTTACCAAAATGAAGATTCTTGACTGTCTCTCATTTGGCTCCATACATCCTTCAAAAAGTAAGGTGTTCAGAGAAAGATCTGAAAAGAATCAGTCAATCAATCAATCAATCAATAAATGAGGACATCAATAGCCTCAACAATGCCAGCCAAAATGACATAGAGGAAAATTCCTTCTTAGTCCCCATTGGGTGATCAGTTTAACCCTAGGCTCGTGATCAAGGTGCATCTGGTTAACAGCTAACAGGTTCATCAACGTTTCTAGGAGCTCAAACACATTCTAACCAATAGCCCAATTTTTATCTCCTGCCATCTCTTGTCATTTCAAAAATGGCTGTTACCTTCTATGCTTTGCACCAAGAAAGGATGTAAAAGGCCTGGTCTTCACAGAATAGCACACGGACCATTTAAAGATACTCTTGTGTAAGGAATGTGTAAGAAAAAGTTTCCTGTTAAACTTCTCTGGCAATGTCAGTAAGTTAAGTATCCAAAGCTCTATATCACAAACTTTAAATTCTGACTCATGATCATCCTCAGTGTGTCACGCAAATCCTTTCATTATTTATGAAGTTCCATCTTGAAGTAGTTCAGCTGCTTGCCACCATGACCCTCTCTGGAAAGCAATTCCAGAGCATTATAAACATTGTCAAGAACCTTCTTCTAATTTTCCATTTATTTATAATTGCTTGTATGTATCAGATCTTGAAATAGTGTTATCCTTTAACACGAAAGTCGTGCTCGCTCACGTCTACCCGCAGGTATTCATACAGATATGACCATATGCCCTTTCAAGTTATGTTTTGTCAGATCGTTATATTCATCTCAGCTGGGAAAACAGGTTCTCATTTCTCCTAATCATCCCACTCTACTGTGGATCAGTGCGGGCCACCAGAACTGTAGAGTATTCTGACAGTTGTCTTACCAATGCAACATTAACACTTTATTATCTTTACTGACAGTACCATCTTCTGTACCATAAACCTGCTTCATGGCCATGATGGCATACAGCTACTATTCAACTAATGCATTAAACCTCTTCTCTCTACTAAGAGCAGAAGTTATCAAGTCACCAGATTATACTAAAATAACATCATATTAATCCCAAAACATCCAGCTGTATTTTCGGTACTATTAGGTTTCTATTACATCAGTCCATATTTTTTCTGAAATTATAGTCACATTCCAATTTTGTATCATCTGTTAATGTTATATCCATTCCCCTACTCCCTACTTTTTTACAAAGATTAAAAAATTCAATCAGTTCCAAGACCAGTCCTAGAAGAATTCTACAGGCAACCTCTTTTCATCTTGATATTTCAGTTTGTAAGATAACCCTGTTTCAGGGTTCAGTTTCTCATCCACCTTACAATTCTTGCATTAAAACTCATCTTCTCCTCTTCTCCACCTTAAATAATTTCCCACAAGGAACAACATAATGCCTTTCCTTGATCAAGGTAGATTAGGTTCGCTGCATTACTCTTCTCTGGGACAGTTATCTTATCAAAGAAAGATATTAAGTTAGTCTGACATGATCTACCGTTGATAAAAGCATGTTGTAGTTTATCCCACTTTCCATTTATGTCCTTGACTATTATTTCCTTCGAAATCTATTCTAAGACCTTCCTTTTTTGCTGAGATCAAACTACCTGGCCTATATTTCATTTGACCACCTCTTTTGTTCTGAATCTGAGGATTACACTTGTTATGATTCTGTTGTACAGCACCAGTACTGAAATGAATAGCTACAGCAAAATCCCTGCTAATTTATTAGCTTTTGATCATTCTTTCAGTGCTCTGAAGTGAGTACTTTGTAACCCTTCTGATCTCATCACAGTAATCAAGTTACGTTTAGTTGCTGTCTCACATATGGAAATTTTTATTAGTCTTGTCTTCCTTTTAAGCAAACTTCAGTTTTAACCGCTCTGAAAACACAGGCAAAGTATTCATTTGCTATTTTGATGATCCCTAGTTAATCCTCCTTTCATTCCCAGTATTCTGTGCAAGCAAACTTTACGGTAAAGTTCTTGGGCATGCTCATGCTTCTATGTTGCTTCAGAGAAAATTCATTACAAAATAAGAAAGAGTGTGGGATGTGATATTGAGAAGACTGATACATTTCTGTTCCTTATCAGCTTCACTGTACCCCAGAAAAGTGAAGAGTATCTTGATGCACAATTATACTATCTTTAATAAGTATTGGCCACAATACAAAAAGAACAGGCTAAATATTTAAGGCTTTTTTTTTTTTTTTTTGTCATTTCAATAGAGTCTTATGTATTTCAGCTTGAAATCTTATAGAAATTACTCAGAAATATTTCTGAATTGCTAATGCCTATGTTCAAGAGTTTATGGAGAGTAGGTTAAACCTTGTGCTTGCGTTTAAAAGGGCAAAAGGATATGGACAGAATTTTAGACCAGTTAGGTTAAGTTCTGTAAAAGGTACTATAACAGACTTTTAAACAATGAAGTTGTAGATACTTAGAAGACAAACAAACAAATTTAAAACACCAGTCAGCCTTGGTTTGACATGAACAGATTGTGCCACAGTATTCTAATTCCCTTCCTGATGTGGCAGCTGTCCAGATGGATGAAAGTGAAGCAGTAGAAGTATTATACTTGCACTTTGATAAGAGCTTTGACAGTGACATTCCATTTTCACATTGTATTATAGCACAGCCTCTCATAAGTAAACCGTTTCCTAAATCCAAACCATTGGAAGATGGAAAATCATACGAAGGAGGTGTCATTTAATACCTTGTTTCTTCTTGTATTGTTCCCTAGGCCTTCAGGTTGGCCACTGTCACAGAGAGGACAGCACGCTCAGTAGCCCTTTCATCTGAGCCAGCAGAAACATCCTCATGAGCTCACAGATGTTCTTCACTTATCAGTATTGTCAGGGTGCACAACAGGTTGAAAACTTGGCAGAAAACTTTGATGCAGCAAAACGCACACCTGAACTATCTTTAAGACTCCAAAACACTGTTAATGAATAATGTGAGTGCCTATGTAACAGCAGATTTTACCAGTCAGCAAAGCAAGCAGGTGCTGTGTGATTATAAGCAAAGACAGCAGAAAGCTTAGATTTAGAAACATGAAAGACTAAAGGGTTACAGAATCCAGCACAGCCTTTCCAGATGGAATTACACAAAATCTTGGATATAAGACTCAAACGGAGATATCACAATGCAAATAGAAGGCTCTCCTTATAAAGAACATCTGCTGTGAAGTTGTTTACATTCCTACCGAAAGGGAAAAGATATAACTAATTCTCCAGGGTAACCAGCCATGCTGTTTTTCATATTGTAAATATATATTTATATCTACAGATTGTTTTTTACATAGTCATGATTTTTTAACATGATTATGGCACCTGAAAGAACAGAAAACAGGGGCTTGGGCAGAAAGAAACATGCTGTATTCATTTCCACATAATTTGTAGGGGCAATTTCTACATTTTTCTATACTTTAAATTTTATTATATTGATTTATGGAGTTTATTTCCTGTTCGTTAAAAGGAGGAAACACAGCATGTCCCCTCCCGAGCCCCTTGCTGAGAAGTTTCCCAGCAGTGGAGAGCTTTCAACCAATAGGCTAGAAGTCTCCTCTCACTTTTAGAGAGAGAACTAGACAGTGCTTGATCCCAGTTCACCAGAAAAATAGAGCTAGGTCATCAATTATCTATTACTGAATGTTCCTCATCTCGGTCATCCTGATCTGGGTTTTTTCCGTTCTTTTTTTTTCCTTAGGAGCTCAAGCATATTCAAGGAGAGCTCATCAAGTTGTTGTACTGCTATTCCTGTGCCCCACTAACTGAGAAGGAAGGTAGCAATGGAAGAGACAGATGACTCTGCCCTCCCTGGTAGTGCCTGGGTGACCAGCAGGAGGGAGAGCACAACTACACCAAATGTTTGTGACATTTCTTACAATTCGTCTCTGAAAAATAGATTTTTGCTTAGTCTGTTCTATCAATGAAGCTTTAAATAGCAGAGCTAAAGCTTTGATTCTAAAAGGCATGCTACAAAATTAATTTTGAATATTTTGTATTTTTACGTACAACGCATTTTTAATCAATTTATCACTATTGGTGGTCTCTCCTAATCAGCGTTGTTACTCAACAGCACACTCCAGGTGGCTAGTGCTCTTGCTTTGTACTGTATATATGCTATTTCCCAGTAAAGAACATTTCAGACTTCTGCTCTGAACTCAAAATATAGTTGTAGATTTTTGCCAACAAGTAATTTGGCTTTATTCCTCAATGCAGGGTGGAAAAAAAAAAGTAGAAATAGACAGATTTTATCAAGGAAGATCAAAGAGATATAGTTTAGGTTGCTAGAAATATAACAGTTCAAAAGTAAACAATATCTGCAAAAGTAAAAAAATAATATTAACGGTATTTAAGATCAAAAAATTATTTAGAAATATAATTCTGTAATTTCTAGCTTCTATTCATACTTTCACAGTGAACACCATGCTGCATAGTCTAATACTCTTGTGACTCTTCTTTCTCTTTGCCTCTAGTGTTTTTGGCTTTCAGAAGAACTATTTTGAAACAATCTAAGAGTATATCCTTTAGAAATACTTTTATATGGACTTGAAATTAGAAACAAAATCTTTCTTTTCTTCTTCCTACACAAAAAGAGAAGAAACTTGCAGAAGAAACTTTACTATTAGCACAGCAGCCTGATTACAAAGGGCAATTACTAATTTTGAAGTACACTAGAAAGATATGACCTGATTACAGCACAGTGATTAAGATACAGATATAGATTAAGACTTGGGTGTACTGATATGACCAACAAAATAAAATTAAAGTCACCTTCCTAGCAGTCAGTGATTTACTGAGGATGTTTTTCTTTGTAAAAGTTGAACATAGGTAAATCTCATTTTACTTTTGTTCTGGAACATTTAGCTTCGTACCATCTCATCCATTTCCATGGGATACGGATGTCCACCTTTAAAGAAATGGCCCTAATTCTAATTCTGAAAGCATTTTTTTTAACGTTTCACACACGCATCATTCGCTTCATAGAATCCTGAACTTATTTATGAGTTATTTGACATGGAAATTGAAGCACATGGCAAATATCTGCTGGAGTCAAAAGCTATCGAGCCGCATTTCAAAGGCTTGTTCCACTTTGAATTTTTCAGTCTCTCAAGGAATCTTTTACACTGTTAATAGTGCTCAATGGTCATTCTCAGACAGTGAGAAGTATAGCTGGAGCCAGTCTTTTCTTTCTAGGGAGAGCAGTTCCTGTATCATAATTAAAGGCACTGAAGAACCCTTCACGGAAAACAGTTCTTTCTTTGGTAAGTGACACTGAACACTATCCCAGCCTAGAGCAGCTTTCCCTGAAACACAAAAGCATTCAAGTCTCGAGAACATCAAAGAGGTCTTTTCATTTTATTTTCTCCTTGATCCACTGATAGCGCAGTTCATTTACTCGAAGTCAGTAAAACGACTTTTTCACTCAACAGACCTGTGTAACAAATCACTGTCTCAAGTGCCAAGTGTTACCATTTGACTCATCTGCTTTTCCTTTGGCCTTTGGGAAGGAAGCTTCACTTCTGAAACATTTTCTAAATTCATTTTTGTGAACCCTTCTCCCTCGGTTGCGCTTTGTTCCACTTTAAAAAATAATTACATTTTCTGCAACATAATGTGCTAGTTTCAGGTTTTAAATTTTGTCAGAACCCACATTTTCTTTCTAAAATGGAACATTGACTTCTTTTAAAAAGTACCATTTTATAGCATCTATCCCACAGTACTTTTAAGGAGCACCACGTTATATCATAACATTTTTCCAGAATTCTCTGTATCATTCTCGTAACTGACAACAGCCTTTTCACTACTAAGTAATTTTTACTCTCCTTTTCTGTATATTGCTTTTTATTTTTGTAATCAAGGATTTTTTCTCCTTCTAATTTCTAAAGATCCCTCCTGTATTCTAATCCTAGGCAGTACCTCCACTGAGGAAAACTCAAGACAGGTCTGTCAATACTCCTAATCTTTTTCAGTGTTTAAAAGGCTGGAAGGATATAACGTTACCTTCCTCCAGGCTTTTCCCTCCTCAAAGCAAATAGGTCAACTTCACACAGGTAAGACTTGCAAGGGATGGAGTTGGGCCTTTCCAAGATGCACAAGCAAGTCTTGTAGTACAAGTTTATTTTGATTCTTTATTTACACTTCTGTAAATTTCTATTTCAGGCAATAATGCATGAACTAAAAAGTTGCAGGAGCGCATTGCATGGTCAAACTATATGCCAGGGTATTTCTGACCAGTTTATGATGGGCAAGGTTCTGGTCTTTGTTTGCAGAGCCCATCAGTGCTAGAAACGCTGTCGTTTCACATAACCGCGATGCCCCTGCGTTGAGTTTGATCACTGTTACTTAGCTTTTAGGCAGTCAGCTTTGTCAGCTGCCTGGGGATTGCACGAAAATAGAGGATTTTAGCCATAACTGCCACGGTTATGTATCAGCCTTCAAAAGAGAAATAAAACAGCTGGACTTAGGCTTATTATTATATTAGGCTTATTAAAAGCATATGGGGGACGCTGTAGAAGGAAGAGCCCAGGGGAGGCCGGGGCAGAGCAGAGGTCTGGGGTGGCCGAGCTCTGGGGGAAGGCGCCTGCCCTGGAGCACATGGGCCCTTCACCAACCAGCCCTCCAAGAAGGCCACGAGCCCCAGGGTCCCACGTGCTCCTGGAGCTGCCCCGAGGAGGCAGCCATGAACCTGGACACCCTATTCCAGCAGATCCAGCGCACGGAGAAGCAGGCCGAGGAGAAGAGGCGCCTCATGCACCAAGGTCAGCGCCCGGCCGCCATCTCGTGCCCCCGTCGTGGCCTCTCCCGTCTTCACAGGGCCGTGAAGACCCTGTGAAGACCTTCACACATTCCTGCTCAGGACCGTATCCCGTAGGGAACGCAGGGCTGCCCCCCGCCTTCTCTGTGGTGCCTTTCTCTAAAAAAACCAACTTTTACAAACTGACTGCGCGTGCTGACAGGTTCGTGTTGTGTTGCAGTTAAATTGGACATCAGCAGAAGTTACGAAAAAATTGGCCAAATAAAAGAAGAGCTGAGCAATGCAAAAATCACCTTAGAAACTAAGGTAAGCTGGCAGAGTTTATGGTATATGTAATCATGACATGGAACATTTTTACAAGTAGATGATCTGTACCTTTTATACATGAGCTCATAAACACTTTAAAGAAGTGACACAGTCTGAGCAGCCCCGACTTCACAGTGTTGGAGCTCATTGAGGCCCTTTCTTTTTTGACCTGTGCATTTAATTCGGAGGCCAGGAAATGATTCCTTCATTATTATGCTTTTCCTTTATCCAGACTGCAATCATATTTTTAGATTAAGCTTCCAATTTTGCAAACTTTTGCAGCATTAATACCTGTCACTACAAATGATTTTAAAAATCCATTTGCTTGTGCCTGCAAATGAAGACATCCCTCAGGGTTTTAAGTGTCTGCTCTGCCAAAATGCACATGCAAAGGGACAGCAGATGGAGCTTCCTCTGAAGCTGTGACTGTTGTGTCCTATTGCTTAAACATCTACAAGAATACTAGGGTGAATTACCTCAGTTAATTATGAACCTAAGTGTTTGGGGGGGTGAATGTCTTTTGTTAAAAATCATGTATTGTGTATAATACACCCCAGGATCACTGTGATGGGGTCAGAAAAATGATAGAAGCCACTTACAGTATTTTCCAGTTGCAAATTCGTTCTATGATCTTGTAAGCACTTATTCACGTGCTTACATTTATGCATGCCACAAGCACAGGGCATAGCAGAGTTTTACAATAGTAACTGCTATTTAGCCAACACCAAATTGTATTTAGATGGTATTTGTTAGGTAAAATAATTTATGAACATCACAATTTTATTTGTATACTGCTAATTTGTTATTGATTGACTCTGATTTATAATCAAGATTTGTGTGGTAGGCATAGATGGTCCCAAGAGTAGAGACATTATTATAAATGACTAATGTGAAGAACTGAAGAACCATTCGTAATTAAGTCTTCTGTGCCATTCCCACTAAAATTAAAAATAATCTTACTGGTGTCCACAGAAGTATATGTTGTTTGCCTGTTAATCTGACATTGATTGATGTATAAAAAGAAAATGATACCAAAAATGCAAAAATGTATTTCAGCCAGACTCTCTTTTGGATTAAGGCTTCAATATAGTAAGTAATTTATTTTTCACTGCTGGAATTAACCTTTCTATTTACACTTTAAACACATGTACAGTAGTTAATACAGTTCAATTAATACTAGATTCCTGCACCAGATAACTGCACATCTTCTCTCTCGGCATACGTACCCAAGCACATGCAAGCGCAGGGCCTTGTTCCTGAGCAAGCAGATGAGGCTGAGTTCAAAAGTGTTTTGACATCTATTTCACAGAGACTGCCTGTGGTCAATCACAGGTTCCCAGGAAATGCTGTTTTCTTCTTGTGTTCTGCAAAATCAAGTAGCATGTAATTAGAATCTGAATTATAGCATTTTTCCTTTCATGGCTCAGTGATTTCGTCAAGAAAATCTGTTGCAAATGCATGGATTATATATGCACTGTATGGATGAAGAAACTACACTGTTGCTAGCTATATTCGGTAATATAAATAGAGTAGAATAAGACCATCTCCCTGAATTAGTATGTAAAATAGATATTTTTGAGGCAACCAACTCCTTGGCACTCTGCATGGCAGACATACCGGGGCAAAGAAATATCTGGTCACTTCCTTTCCAACATTTATTCTAATTTCATCACATTTCCTCTGTCCTCTTTCTTTCTGATCAGCTGTACTTCATCTGCACTCTCTCCAAAGTCATCTATATTACAGGCAGATCCGTTGCGGGCTTTTTTTGCCTCTGCAGTATTACTAATTCATCTTTTCTCCTTCTGCTAACATGAATGATCATGTATCACTCCGTGTCTTTATGGTCTGTGGACGGTTCTGCTGCTGACTTTGGTTTTCCTACTCACTGATGTGATTCTTACAGGTTGAGTTATTCTCTTGACCTCATCTTCTCTGTTACATCAGATGAGTGCTTCTCATCATTTAAGACTCTTCAGAATTTAGCTCTTTCCTGTTTACCTGCTGTTGGAATTTATCCCACCATATATCTTAACTTAGGTTAAATAATAAATGGTATAATGGAAAACTAAGAGGTATTTTTTAGTAAATTTTGAAAATGCTGGTTGAACATCATAAACTACTCTTTAAAATAATCAAAACTAATAAATAAATAACTGCTATTTGCAAGATAGCAGCTTCAGCCCGTGAGCAGTCCTTCCATACTTCCTTCACTGACAATTCCAGAAATTGGGCTCAGAAAAATAAGAGCATCTGTCATTCAGCTATACAATACCAGCATTGCAGGGTTGGTGCAGCCATTCAGACAATCTCAGTCACCACAGTGATCTTGGACCCCTGCCTCTCTGATGTTATTGTCTGGTTTGGTACATGATGAGTAGGACCATGGGATTGCGTTGGGATTCAATGTGATCACTTCCCCCTCCTACACACACACACACACACACTTTTAACCTGAGAATATTTCTTCTAAACTGAATAAAGTTTAAAATGCCCTTTCAGAAAGTTACCAGGACTAACTCTGGCCTTTAAAGAGAAGATATGTCTCCAAGTTTTTATGGAAGATTGGAAGCTAATGAGGGAAAAAAGAGCCGTTATGTTTCTGCTAGCTCAGCAGCTATGCTGGCTGTGTTCTAACTGGACAAAGATCCTGTTGTTCCATATCAAAATATATGAACCAATAAAAACAATATCCTCATTTTATAACTTTTTTTTTCTTTCTCTTGGAAGGTTCAACATCTTTCTGAAAAACTCTTCTACTTAGAACTTCTGAAGAAACGAGAAGACAGCTTGGAAAAACAGAAAGTTGAACTTAGTAATCAAAAGAGCAGTCTTCTTAAAACCTTGGTATGTTTCCAGCTACAGTATTCTCTACCAAACTGCATGAATGTAGTCAGGTTTAAAATTTTAAAATTAATATGAAAAATTAAAGGATTAATTGAAGAATTAACATTACAAACCTCTCCAATAAAATATTTTTTAGCTCTAGCATATTTAAAAATATAAATGTAAATAAATGGTCATTTGTAATTTAGGGTATAATTTTAGGTAACATGTATTCTAGATTACTTACAGAACTGATTTAACATTCTTAACTTTAATTTCTAATGTCTACTGCTAAATGACTAAACTCCAATTCTCCTGTATTATCCGCATTATTTCCTCACAAAGGAAAAGTAACAAAAGTAATCTTAAATTGAAGCATCTCATTTACAATAAGATTGAGAAGGATCCAAGGAAGATCTCATGGAGGCGAGAACCATATTTTAGGAATCTTGAGATTTCATGCGACCATTTAATATTAATCCCACCTATCCAGAACTGCTTGGGCTGCTCCTGAAAAGGGAGCTCTTCACAACATACACAGGTGACAGGTTGCCTGTTGACTCTTATGCTAGCCTGCACCTGAATACTGATCCTTCCTCCATTCCTTCCATGTAGCTCTTTGGATATTTAAATACTAAGTAAGGCTACAGATGAGCTGCCTTTGCTGCATATGTGGTAGTACTTTAAATGAGGAGAGCTGAATTTTGCAAATTTGATATGTTTCACTTGAAATTGAATTACCCCTAAGTATTTATAGAGCTATCATTTTAATTAAATAATATTCCTTCAATACCCAAAATATTCTCAATTCTTAATATACAAAGAAGAAATACTATTAATATCATAGTAATGTTATTTAATTGTAAGAGCAAAATTGCTGTCATCTGATGAAATGTAAATTTTCTTCTGATTATAATCAATGAGCTTTAATGTGTAGGTTATCATTTCTTTCTTCCTATATATAGGGTCATTTCTCTTTATTTAATTCAACACTTAGTTAACTCTTTAGAGTTTAATATTATCCTTGTCTTTAGCATATTTATTCCCAGAAAGTGAAACAGCTTTCTTGGGAGTTATCAGGAGTGTTACTGTGTGTCTGCATTCTGCAGTAGAACAAACAATATCTTATTTAATATAAAAGGCATTTTAAAAAGAGTGGCTGTATCAGAATACTAATTTGAAACTGAATTTTCTACTAATTTCAATAAAGATTTGATCTTAAAACCATCTGTCATTGAATCTATAACATAATTTAGCACTTTTGAAAATGCTTGCATATAAAGAACATACCCACTTTGTTTGAAAAGCAAGGTTAAAATAGACAAAATGATAGCTGTAGACTATCTCCCTGTTATCACATGTCAGGAAAAGTAAATATATTACTTTTATCAAGTGTAAGGATAAACAATGAGAGTATGTTTCAGCCTGCCTCTCTTTTTTTCACCTGAACATTCAATATCCCCCTTATTTTTTCAGACAGAGGCAAAGAGAAGGATGACTGAAGAAGAGGATAAGTTTACTAGGGAAGTAACCGAATTTAACAATGAATACGGACTTACAAGTAATAGAGATCTTCTGATTAAAAATAAAGTCAAGACTGAAATAAATGATTTAGAGAAGGAGGCAGCTCTTTTAAAAAGTGGTAAGTCTTACCCTGAAGGATTTTATCTCAGATTATCAGAATATAGAAATCAGTAAAATAAAAAGACAGATATGGACCAGTTGGCCAAGAGTGAGAATGATCAGAGATCTAGAGGAGATGACAAGGAAAATTGAAAGAGCCAGGACTACTCAACCTGGAGGAAAGGACTGAGGGAAGATGGATAGTCTTCAAATCTCTAAAAGGCTTCTGTAAAATGTTATATATCTCCACGCTCTTAGTGAACTGAATGAAAAGCAACAGGCATGAACTCCAGTAAGGGAGTGTCAGCCTAGCCATTTGACAAATGTTTCTAGTAGAAACACTGGAAGCAGATTGCCTTAGGAGATTGTAGGATCTTCATTACTGAGGGTTGTTAAAAACAGGTTGGAAAGTATCTGTCAGAAATGACAGAGGTAGCGCTGCTCCTGCCTTCAGGAGGAACGCACTGGATGACCCTCCAGGTCCTTCCCAGTCCTATAGTTCCATGATTCATCAAACACCAGTGCTTTGTACTGCTTGGGTGCTGTTGCAAAGGCACTGAAATACGACTGTCCATTTGAGTCTATAGCTAACAGCACTTTCATATCTATTTGATATGGTTCTGATACAGATCTGCAAATGAAAAAAAAAAAGCAGTCTGTATTTGGTGGAAAATGTTATCTTTAACACTTTATTTTGATATGATTACATATTCAGACAAATCTGATCGGTCAGTCTTTCTGAGGTTAGGTCAATGGGGCACAAAAGGTGGCTAACATCTTTTTTCAGGGTCAGTTTTTGTCTTGATTCCATCCTTTGTATATTGCTACCCTTTTGAGTTACAGATTGTCTGGTTTTGTGTTTGAGAGTCCTGAGCACACTAGCAGCACTAAACAGAAAATGATTAATAACTAAAAACAAGTAAAGTACGTGAGGTCAACGAGTTGCGAGAGAAGCAACCATGATTAACTCCATATGCTGTCACTATTCTGGTTCAAATGCTCATAACACTAAACAAAATATGATTTTTATGTGATGAACAAACACCTTTCAGCAGGATTGTTTAATAATTCATCTTCTTTTATAGCCAAAATAAAACTAAGCAAAACAATTATTTTTATGTTCAGTCAACAAAACTGTCAAGCATCAAAATAAAGTAAAATAAATCTTTCATGGTAATGAGTGTATTATATGACAGATAATTTCCTATTAAATGGGTTTTATAAAGTAATTTTAGTTTTATATTTAATGTTCTTTCTGAGTAGTTAAAGGTGACAAGAAGTAGTTAAGAATATTTAGAAGTATATAATGAAAACTAAAACTGTAATGCTTTTAGATTATATGTATTTTTTTTTCTTAGAAATGGAGTCAATGGAACATAAAAATGTCCAGTTAAATGCACTCCAGTTGCAGAAGAATGAATTAAAGCAGGATTTATTTGCTCTCCAGAGCAAACTCAAAGGTATTGGTGTGTCTGATAATCACCTGTGTATCAGTTATGATAATTATATACGATTTGACAAATGCATTTGAATTTTTTTTGACAAGTTATTTTTGTCAGTGAATATGAGTAAGTCATAGAAGTAAGATCTCTATATTTTTACATTATGTAGCCGATCATTGTAAAACACGGCTATAACAAATATTGAATTCTAATACTTCTAATTGATTTCTAATTCTAATTGAAATCTAATATTGAGTATTAGATACTGATACTGAGATACATACAGGTTTGCTGAATCACAACCTGTAAATATGAAAAAGGAATTTCTATTGTGGCTGCTAAGATGTATATTGGGGAATTCAGTGCTTAAAAGTGAACTTAAAATTAGCATAAATATTTTTAAACCCATTAAATTATAATTAATATCACTAACAATCAAGTGTTTAAGGAACAACTTTTTTTTGCACAAATAAACACTAAAGAGTTAGACCTCCATAAATGTGTAAGTAACAGGTCATAGTAAGTGAGCCAGGAGAGAGATATACAAACATTTTTTTGAGAAAATTATGAAGTTGTTTTTCCCAATGTTTTTAGTAAAACAGTGTCTCTCATTCCAACGCTTTTATGCTCCAAGTAGTTTTCATAGCAAAATGATTAAAAATATAAATTCAAAACATATAGGATGCTCTGGAATACATATGACTAAAGTAATTTCTAAGGTCTTTGTCATTTTATGTTTAGAACTTGAAAACACAGTCAGAGAAGCTAAAGGAATTACAAAAGATTTAGAAGCAGAAAAAGTCCAAATCACTGAAAAACCTCAGACTGATCCTGAATGTTTAAGGTAAGAGTGTCATTTCAGTAACTTCCTAAAATAACTTTTAGATCTGTAACTATAGATCAGTCCTAGGAGCGATGCCTATTTTACATTAACTGTACAATATATGGGGACAAGCAGGTAATGATTTACTCAAACGTACATTTACCTTTTCCCCAAACACAAAAATAAGTAATAAAAGAAAATATTCTTCAAGAAGAAATATTTCAAGGCAAAAAACGACTATATACCAGAGTTACCATCCTTTTCCTATTTTATGGCGTCTTCTATGAAAATAAGTGCAAATATCTAAAACTACTTAACAAACAATGGAAAAGAAATCTTCCTAACCAAGCTGGTCCAGGATACTCTCTAGTAGAAATTTTCAGAGCAAACAGATGTTTTGTTGACATCACATTTTTCCTATGCTTTTCTGAGTTTTTTTCTTTTTGAATTATGATTGTATTTCTGAAACCCATTTCTGGCTGAAAACTAATTTTTGAAAGAAAATGGCCTATTAACAAGTGTTTTCAAATCTTATATGTTGTTGAGACACGGCCAAAGTTTCCTCAGCATAGAGATTATTTAGCTTACAGTTCTTCATACAACAACAAGAACTTTACATTCAACATATACACAGAGGACACTGTAAATAACAGTAGTGAATGTAGTTCCATAGGAGAGTCTGTTTTAACTCACTCTCTTACATTATTCACTCCACTATGATGTATTAGGCCTTAATGCTACTATTGCTATTGCTACAAAAATCAAGTGCTCATAAATATATATATATATGTATATTTCATTTCAGATACTGGAAAAATTGAGAGTTGCCTAAATCTTATTTTTAACTTGCACTTGCCTTTGATCTCTGTATACATGCAAAAGCACAATGATTTACAGAGCTAAAGAGCTCATAGCTCTCACACAATCTAGCTTAGCTACCAGAAGCAATTTGGCTGTGTTATTGCACTTTACTGTTAGCCCATATAGATTTTCCTTTTTGATACCGCTTAGCACATGAGCATAGGTACCACACTTTCACTGCCACCCTTATTTGCCCACCTCTGCATGTCATTGAGCTGTGGCATGCTAAATAATCCCAAACATCATCAGGTTCATACACTTCTATCAGTTTACATCTTTTACAAAACCTGCTCATCACTTTTTGGGTTGGATATCTGAATTAAAAGAAAGAGAAATACTGGCTTAAGAGAATTACATAATTTAAAGTATTATATGGTATTAATAGCCTATTTGGGATCACAAGACAGTGAAAAAGAAAACTAATTAAGTAACTGCAAATGGCACCTTAGGTTATGTTATCTTGAACTCTCTGCTGACTTGGTCATCTGTGAAATAATACAAAGGGAGAAAGGAGTGAAAATTAAATCTTAACATTCCTCAGTCACATATTATTAAACTACCTTAGACTACTTTCTATTCTGAAGTTGCATATTCAACAAAGAATATGACTTCTTGACCTTCAAAATGATAAGCTATTTTACATCAAACAGCTTTTAACATTAAATGAAGGAGATGTAACATCAGTATAGTTCATTCAGAGTTGACTCAGCAGGAAAACAGATTTGCTTACAGATTAGTCAATGCCTTGACAAAAGCCACATATTTCAGTTACTATTTAAATAATGAGGAAAATGCCTTAACATTTCTTCTCTAAAACTATTTTATTATGAATTCTCATTAATAAAGCAAAGGACAAAAATAATGCTATGTCTCAGTTCAGTTTCAAAGTTTAAATGGTATGTTTTGCTTGTGGATTATTTCAGTGTTGCCTAAAAGGAAAACCTCTGACTGCTGCTAACCATCTCTTTTGAGAAAATTTATTATTATCTTCCAAGAAAAAGAAAATACTGTTTTTACCCTACTATTGCTTCTGTTCAAATGTAAGGATGTTGCCGAATGGGACAGGTGATTTGGTGACAGTGAACAACCACAAATCTAAGCTATTCAGTGCCCTCTTTACCAGAGGGCACTCTACCAGAAAAGTGAATCAGGGATTATATATTATATATGTTATACTCAGTGATTATTTACAAGACCTAGGCTCATACAAATCTGTGAGACCAGGCTGGCTGAACCCAAGTTTACTGAGAGAATTTGCTCCTGCAAGGCTCCCGGATGCTGGTAACTAGTGGAGCAGTGCAGGGATCTATTCCAGGACCTACCCTGTGTAAACATCTTCATCAGTGACCTGGAGGAGGTCACAGTGCTTGTTCATTCAATTTTAGGCTTATGCCAAATTGAGAAGACCAGATGATATGCTCCAAAACATCACTGCTACCCAGAAAGACCTAGAAAGCCTAGAGGAATTGGTCACAGGAACTTGTTAAAGTTCAACAAGGAAAAACAATGTCCTGAACATTGCAATGATACAGTCTAGGGAGCAGTTCTGAAGAGGACCCGGAGGTCTTGGTAGACACCAAGGTGAACATGGGCAATTTTCCCCATAAGGAAAGGCTGAGGAATCAGGGATGTTAAAGAGAAGGCCTGGGAGGAAACCTTCCAAAAACCAACAAGGAGGTTACTAAGCCGGTAATTCCACAGTGATGCATGATGTGAGGACAAAAAGCAAAAAGCCTAAGTTGAAATGACAGAAGTTCATGCTGCCTTTAAGGGGAAAAAAAAAATCATCATGAAGAGTGTTGTCCAGTAGAAAAGGTTTCCCAGAGAGGCTTCATCCGTGGTTGTTTTCAAAACTTGGCTTCATAAAGGCCTCAGTAACCCAGTCTGATCTCATAGCCAATGCTCCTCTGAACAGGAGGCACATTAGCATATATTTTAATATGGATCAGTTTTGGTCATCTTAAATCAGTTTGATTGCATGTACTCTGTTTGAGAAAAAAAAAAAAAAAAAAAGATCTTTTTTAGGCTAAAACAAGGCTTTTCTTTAAAACAAGCTTTCTTTCCCATACAAAAGCTTTTGCAGAAGTATCATCTTAGTTTTCACTGAAAATCTTATTTAGTGCACATTATGCAGAGGAAGATATTTTGACACAATACAGGCAATGGGAATCAAAAAAAATTTTCTTCTTCAATGAAAGGACCACAAAACTTCATTTTCTCGCTTCTTACAGAGCAAGAAACTACATCACTTTTTACGAAGATAAAGTTACCCATGATTTTAATGCTTCCTCAGAACAAATATGAGACAGTATCAATAACCTTATACACATAGCTCCCTGGCCACCCTCTAAGCCTGTTATCGTATGACATAACTAGTCCCAGCTTAAAAATCAATATCAAAAATAGCTGGCAAGGCAAGAATCTTCACTATAATTAAGAATATATCTTCAAGTAAATTGCATTTCAGCTGAAGAATGTAGCCAGATAATTCAAATTACAGCTATTCATCTTTGATCTGAGAAAAATACTTTGTAACATATCTACACATTCATAAAATTTCTCCCAAGTCTATCAGAGAATTACAAAAGGTCAGGAGAAGTGTGCATTGCTAATGTTCACAGCTATCCATGCTGTAGTTACAGATATGCTCTAACACATATAAGACCAAAGGGAAAGCTAACTACAGTTTGAATGTTAAGAACTGATGTGCTGAAGGGCTAAAATTAAAAAAACCCTCCAATAACCTTTGGAATTTTTTTTTTATTTTTGCGTGTATACTTTTCTAAAAAGGGCTATATTTGGAGAAAAGCAGATTATCATTTATATCGCCCTTGATAACGCTTTTCCAAAGAAAAAGTTTTCCAAATACAGCTTGTGAATGGATCATCAAGACTAGAAAGAATGTTTTTCACAGAACACTGCCAAAATTCCTTGAGGTTGGGGAGTGCAGTACCTTTTTGCTAGTTTGAGGAAACCACTATTCACAGTATCAGGCAAAAAAAATAATTGTTTTTGCTATAGGCTGTCTTCTGAAATTTCAAAATTTTGTGTCTACCATCTTCTCTATTAAATTATCATATACTATAAATGACTAATCTACCTCTGCATATAATAACCCCCACCACACCTAGAAATGTTCTGAATCCTTCAGTGGCTAATAATTGTTTTTTGTTTTCTTTTCTTTTCTTTAAGATCAATCTGCACAAAAATATTTCTTTCACAACTGTTCAGCGTTCCTCTGTCGTCTTCAAAAAAAAATAGCGTTCACACATTCATGATAAGCTCTAGTGTATTGTGCATTTTGCCTATATATCTTATTTCAGAAGACCCTCTTCTTTCAAGTGATGTCAAGTTAATCTGCGAGATATGCCTGTTCTCCTTGATATCCAGGCTTGTATATTGATTGGTTGAAAGAAGTTGTTTTATTTTCTGAAGAAAAACAATGTTCCATCAAAAATTTGCTTTTATGAAACATGTCATTTGAAATTTTTCTACTGCAAACTTCAGTGCTTTTTTTTTGTATTGAATTAAATTCTAATTGACTTCATCATTGAACAGAATGACAATGAATTATACTTGCAGTATTCCCTAAGCTTTTCTCTACTGTTCTTGAAACTTTTTTCATAGAGTACTAAGAACTTACTGACTGTAAAAAGAAAAATTAAAATGTTGCAATTCTGCCATTTTGTTCACTGATATTTTTAGTAACTAGTAAAATTCTTAAAAGCTAAATTGGGGGAGTTCCTTTAAGTCAATCAAAGAGTTTGAATGAGAAGTAAATATTCAAAGTTAAAACAATCTGAATCTCCTCTACACTCATGAAAAATCTGTATCTAATTAAAACCTGCTGTGATTAAGAACACATAACATTTTACACTTTCAATTCATTTTCTTTTAATTTTCACTCATTCAGAGAAGCTTTGGGGCATTTATTGATGTGGCCATCTTGATTATTAATGTTACAGACTAAATTCTTCATGCTTTGGTCAGCTTACTTTGTGCAATTCTTGACAGCATAATGCTGGCTCTATGCCGACCTAAACCTGAAATGTTTTTGCTTCAGTAGTACTGAATATAACTGGTTATAAAGTGCTATAAACAAGAGAGTGGGTTCAAAATATTAATTACATTGCCTTACAGATTTCTATTTTTTATTTTCTTTCTAAGAGCCTGTGCACCCTCTGCCTTCGTGTAGGCACCCTGCACATCATAAGTCCTGTGGTATCAGTACATAATTCAGGAAAGAGGGCATTTTTCAAGGAGATCTGTCATTAAAATCAAAAGCTTTATTATAATCACCTTCTCTGTCAACCCCACAGAAGAAAACTTTGGCATCGTCTCTCTAGAGCCACCTTTCCCTGGCAGATAGCAAATACCTCCCCTGAGCGGTACAGCACAGGAGTCAAGCAGGACCTAGCAAATTCCTAGCTATGGCATTCAGCTCTTTTATATTGTAATTACTAACTATATTAATTATTTTCCTTCACATTTTAATGTTATATTTTTGTTGGCTTATATAAAGTAAACTGGAAATAATTTTAATTAAACTTTATTTAGACTAAGAGCAGACAGTTTCTGCCTAGAATTGGTGTTTTTCACACTTCTAAGGGTAGGCTAAGGATAAATTTTCTTTAAAGCCTGTATTTCTATTCTAGTTCAAAAATACATAGAAGGGAAATGCATGAGGCTAGCTTGCTTTGTAAATGGTTTAAGATTTTGTTTACTTTCCTAATTCATAAAGATATAGCATTACTTCAGATTCTCCATAATGCACAGAAAGAATTCCATTACCAAAATTATGAAGGAACAAATGATGCTTTCTTTCATATGAATTATACAAGAAATATGTTCATCAGAGCTAGACAAATCTTTCATACTAACAGTGGACTGCTTAAGGCCAAGATTCTGGTGGTTTTGATAAAAATTGCAATTTAATTTCATATTAAATTTTATATGCAGGAAATATCAATCTCTGGAGTAATGTATGTGATTCAGAATGAGTTTTTTAATGACAATCTGCTTATTGATTTTTGAAGCTTTTCTTCTTAATAGTAGTGCCCAGCGGAGCTATTACAGTTTGAATTATGTTAAAACAGGTTTCCTGTATAAATTAAATTGTGGATTTATAAAAAGTAGATCAACTCTGACTTATATCTTTCTTTGATATCAAAACTGACTGGTTAGACAGAGAACGAGAAAATGTCATTCAACTGGACTTCAGTAAAATTATCCCAATGAGAAATAGCGAGAAACTGTTAGTTAACCTGGAGAAGAGAAAAATTTTGAGTATGATGGCAAGAGTAATAGAGCTAAAAAAGAAGGTTTAGGGTCGGAAGGTAACTACACAGATAGCTGATCAGCTATAATTTTGTTTAATAATTTAAATAATAACTTCAGCATAGAAAGTGTGTTAAGACAATGCTTGGAAAAAAAAAAAAAAGGAAGAACTCTAATCCTTGCAGACTGAAGTAATTAAAATGCTGAAGAATACAACCATACAAAGTACAAGCTCATATATTGGAGGACAACTAAGGATTAGGTGCCTGGAAGCAAAGAAGAGAGACCTTAGCACAGTATCTTAATAAAAGATAACTGTGTTAGTAAATATATTGTTAAATAGTAGACATATTGCAATTTATTAGTACACATTAGTATTAGTATAGGACAGCTGCACTAATACACTCAGATTGAAATCTACATTGCCCTGTGCAAGTAGAATAAAAAAAGACATTGAGATTAGAATCAATGCTCCATACATTATTTTCCCTGCCTTTCAGTAGGAATCATACTGTCCCGTATTTACATGTTTCAGCTTTGATGTCTGTGTTGCTTTTCCATATAATCCCTTACACAGTGCATTCCTATGATAAGTAGTGGTGGTTTCTCTTTATACAGAAGTAAACTTCATGCTAAATGTACTTTTTCACACTTCCCCACCTGTAATAATATATTCCTTAAAACTTTCCAAACACCTAAAACATCAGAAGAAAAATATAAAAATACTTCCCAAGACCTGAATGTACTTTTCAGAGAATCACATAATAGTTGAGCCTGCAGGAGACCTCCATAGAGCAACTAGCCCAACCCACCTGCTCAAAGCAAGGGCAGCTAGAGCTCATTGTCCTGGACATGTCCAGTCAATTTCCGAGTATCTCTCCTAACCCTTCACAGCCTTCCACACTCTTTCTAGGCAAGCTGTTCCACTCCTTGACCACTCTCACTGGAAAAAAAAAAAAAGTGTTTTTTCTTACAATAGATTTGTAAGGTGGATTTTCTTAAAGTAGTTTCAATGGATTTTCTTCAATTTCAGGTTGTGCCCATTGCCTCTTGTCTGCTCACTGGATACCACTGAGACGAGTCTGTCTATCTTATCTTCTTTATAACTTCTTTGGAATAAAGATATATATAAATAAAATATACATACAAACTAGTAATTTCATATAGCCCTCACAAAAGACAAAATTTAATCATTGGTAATTAGTAATTTAAAATTAGCATATTAGCATTTGATCCAGAACAGCAGAAGCTGAAGATTTCTAATTTTACCTAAGGTATTTCTGTATCTTTTCATTTATTCTCATTTTCATATAGCCTTCTACCCTCATTGATTTTGTTTCTATGTTGCATTATTTTGTTATCATTTATTATTGCTACCAGATCACTTTCTTAATTTGTTTCTTGTATTTCTGCTCCATCAAGCACATATTTTTGTAATTTGTTCATCTCAAGTGCTCAAGTTTCTACTATGAAATACTGACTTCTATTTAGGACTCATTTTCTCCCTTTCTCAATCAATTGATAATAGTCTGAAATTTATTGATTTCTTCAATAATAACATTCTCTGTCTGGTATTGCCAGCAGATTGTGGATACCCAGCAAAATCCTGCTGTCAGTTTAGAATTGCACATTAACTTAGTCCCAATAGTGAACTGAGGCTGGTCTCATTGCATTAGCTCTACTTGTCTCAAGACAATAAACCAAAATCTTCTAAATTTTTCTTCAAGTTGAATCAGGTCTTCAAACCTCGATAAATATTTTTCCTGACTTTTCTGTTAAATTTCAAGTAAAGCAACACATATGCTCTCAGGTTTATAACATTTTAGGAAACGTCTGTGTTTGTAACAAATTCTGTTTCCTGTAAATCAGCACTGAACATTTCCTTTCCAGTTGTAATACATTGTTTTTCTTTTCTTTTTATGCTTATGGTAAAAAATACACTGATGGGTATACACAAGGCAGAAGCAAGACGGAGAATAAGAGAAAATGTTCTGTTTCTTTCAGCAAAATGTAAGAAAGGAATAGTCTGCATCTTCTGCAACTGAAAGAATAACTGAATAGGGCCTCCTATCTTTCACTTATTAGGAAAAAATATATAAGACACATATTCATCCCATCTAAGACCAGTTCTTCTCTGAGACCTCTGTACATAAGATCATTCTTAGATTCCTATTTTAGCTACTGGAGACTTGATCCAGCAGTATGAATCTGGGGATGATTTTCAGAGAAACTTATGTGTCACTAACATTCCTTTCATTGTACTCCAGTTCCATAATAGCAACATCTATTGATTTCACAGTTTTTATTTTTTCTCCCTATTTGCCTACTGCATATACGTCTGAATTGCAAGAGTGCTTATCAGCCAGAAATGACAATGACATTTAATGGCTGTACTCATTTCAAAGCTGCAAAATATATCGTCCCTAGCGATCTTCTCCACCTCTATCTATTTCTCACTTCTGGCACTCACAAATAATGGAAAATGGATCATTGATAGCGTAGCCTAGGAAACCTACCATCCAAAAATAAAAAGTAAAAAACAAACAAACAAGCAAAATTCAGCTGATGCTCTTGACCCTCCTACTTGATAAATAATATTTTTCTTATATAATATTTTTCAAAGGAGCTGTCAAACCACCTGTCATAAATTTGGCATTTCAAGCATCGCTTTCTTTTTAGAGCCTGGTTATAACTGACTAAAACAGTGTTAATCTAGTGCAATATCATTTTTGAAAGATACATTTGTCCTCAAAGAGGACAAAATGCTAAAATAAACACACACACACACCAAAAAAAAAAAAAAAAAAAAAAAAAAAAAAAAAAAAAGACCTGCAGGGCCAAATCTTAATTTGATGTTTTGGATTTTTTTTTTTTTTTCTACAGATATTGCCGTTTTGTCAGAGATAGGCAGGGTGTAATGGCAGGATTTACATCTCTTTCCATTTCTGAAGGTGACAGGAAACCTACCCTACATGTAGACCCTAATCTCCATATATAATTGATTTGCATATTGCCTCTGATAGTAGAAGGATAAGCATGAATATCTGCCTTATATTAGATCTAAAATGAAAAAGCTAAGTCTTATTTCCAGGTCAAACATTATTTTGAATAATTCTATTGTCTCACATTCCTTCTGGTAAAACCTCATAATTTATTCAGCAACTCAGGCTTCTCTACTGCACTAATTGTGGAGACTGTAACCCCAGAGCCAGCCCTTGTCTTGTGAGCATAATATTCCTGGCACATACTGTAATTACCTAGCTTCTAAGTAAGAAAGAAGATCTGAAAGGAGAATCAATTGATTAATGTAAAAATTAAACATCACATCCAAATGAATTTTACTACTGCAACCTCACACTAGAAAAGCTGTGCTGTCACCACGCTTAAAGTTTTCTGAAGTATTTTAAATAAAGTTAAATCCATCAGGAGAACTTTACAGTTTCAAAGGACATCACTAATAGTAATTAATTTATAATCCCAAGAGACAGATAAGCAAGTGCTACTGCTTATCTTCTGGTTGTTTCATCCTCAGCCTGTACCTGCCCTGGACTGGTATCATTCCTAGCCGACAATCAGCCAACAGGCCGTGCATCAACTTTACAGCATGCAAGACAGTGAGGGATCGTTTCCTGAGAGTCACAGATTGTGTCTTTTCCTACAGTAAATAAGACAAAGTAGGGCTTTTGTTTGTCTTAAATAAATTACGAGTCTAATATCACACGAATAGAGAATATATATAGAAATAAAAAATGAGGAGCCAGGGCAATGAAGTAAATCTAATTTAATTCGCATAACCAAGATCAGAATCTGATCTTAGACCTTGAGATGAACTTCGCTCAATGAAGAGAGTCTGTAAACTAGCACAGTAACCTTTATTACAGTAGGGTGAAATCTAAATTTCTTAAAGTATAGTTTAAATTTTCCTTTTACTGGAATACTTGTATATATTGCAAATTTGGGGTGAATATTTCAGAAAGAGACATTTCTCCCTAATTCACACGCACAAATATGTAGGTCAAGCTGTTTCCATATTCATGTAGGATATTTACATTTTCCAAAGGAACAACAAAACAAACATAAGATTCAGTGTTATACTCCTATGCTAACGCCAGGTTGTGGCTAAACTTTTTCTGCCTAAGCTATATGGTTTTCCATTATTGAAGCCATTTTGATATAAAACATACATTTTCTTGTATAGAAAAAAAAAAAGTTTAGTATATTTTAGTTAATAAGAAACAGAATATATGCTTCCTTTCTGTCAACCTCTGTATATGATCCACATCATCACATTGATTGCTGAAACTATATTAAGGGTAATCAACTTTAGCTTTCTCATGATGCTTTTCTTTTAACTGACAGCCATGGAAAGACTCAATATAATCTTTTCATCTTGTATGTCTGGGACTCCTAAAAACTCTGGCTAAGATTTCTCTTCTCCTATTGAATATTAATCTAAACAAAAAAAAAAAGTGACACATAAAGTTCAGATGTCTACTTTTAGCAGAACTAATGACTTACAGGTGTCCTAAAAACTGATATTCCACTTGAGAGTTTGTTTGTTTATAAAGGGCTTTTCTCCTAGGTCAACTTTGGGTTTTTTGTTTGTTTGTATTTTTGCTTTTCAAACTCTGGATACTTAACTGCTTATGTGATAAGTGACAAGGAACTGTAAGCTTAGGTTGTTAGAGCCTTCGGTGAGCCAAGTCCTCTGCCTCTCCTCATACCATGAAAAGATATGGAGAGGAGCTGCAGTTATGAGGACTCCTCTTGCTGAGAAGGTCTGTGGCTGAATGTAAAATCAACAGAGAGAGGTTTGTGAAGCTGCTTAAGTGCTTGTTGCTGAGAGACAGAAGAAAGTTTTATCCGTGCAAGCACAGTTGTTATGAAGATCTGCTCTCCGTCAGGGAAAACCAAATTGCATGCTGTAATTTTTTCTAGCAGACAACTTCTTTTGGGCCCCGAGGTAACTCCCTGCATATAGTGCAGCCTATACAAACAACAGATTTTAATGTTAAATTACCAGTACCTTGCATCACAAATTCAAGCAATAACTTCACAGGTAATAGCTGCTAATGCCACAGGGGCTGGCAAACAAACCAGGAGCAGAATAACCATGTGATGCTCAGTGAGCATCAGCTTCCAAATTCCTATGTTTAAATACGGAAAATGACGACTAAGGGCAACATCACAGTCTAGAAATGTGTCTAATACAGCACTTATTGAAGATATATTTTGTAAAACCCTAGACTGTAGTTTTCTGAAGCTCCCCATATTACTACCAAAATGGCCAGGAATGAAGAAAATCCAATGGTTTCATAGGAGAGCAGGATATTAGGCTACCAGTTTCAAAACTAGCAAAATTAAATCCTGATCATGCAAATATATGAATGAGAGTTTTCTCACATAAATCAAATAGACAATTGAGATCGAAGCCAAACAAAAAACTTATCTAAATAACAACTCTCTGAAATCAATTTCTTTTTATTTTTGGACACAGGCTTAAGAAAGAATTGGAAGACTGCAGAGATGATCATTGGGAAAATGTCTGCGAGACTTTTCAAACAGAAATTGAAATTCTGCAAATGGTATGCCATTTTCACTACCTAAGTGTTTGATAATTTGAGTTTGAAATGTATAGTTTATAATGGTAAGCTGTGCTTTGACATAAGGAAGGAAATATTCTTAGAGGAAAGCGTACCCCCAATTCTCTTTTTCTTTTTCAGCTTCTTTTGTTCAAATGTCCAGGAATATAATTTCTTATATAAAAGAGAAGTACAGATGATGTTTCACAGACACATTTTTTAGCACAAAAGGTCTAGCTGTAGGGCTAGCACTAATCATTAATTTCTTCATTAGTTGCAAAACATTATGCAGTCAAAAAACTAATTCAATCTTTAACTCCAGCTATCAGTCAAATGCAAAATGGAAAAGTGGAAGTATGCCTTTCTGTAAACACTGTATTTTGTCCAGTCAAAAGTAGTTATGAATTTTTTTTTTCCCTCTAAGATCAATCTTAATCATGAATTTCTTAATCATCAGTATATGCAATAATGAAGGGGTTTTTTTTTGAAGTTCAATTTTTCAAATTAAAGAGTTTTAAAATATTCATTTCAGAGCCATGAGTTGCATTTCCCTGCCAAGAAGTCAAGGAAAATTTTTACTGATTTTTATCATCAGTTTTAAACTTTTGTTGGGAATGTAACTTTCTTGCATTTCATCCATTAGTTTTATTATGCTGTCATTTTCAGAAGCAGAAAACAATGTTTAAGAACTTCTCCATGATGAACTCATTAGATTTGATTTTCTCTAATTCTTTTTTTTTTTTTCTTCCAGAAACTTTCACAAAAGAAGTCTTCAGGCAACTGAATAAGTGACATCTTATCTCAAACGTCATAGAAGCCAGTCTTTGCATACTTTAAAGACATGTTATTCTGCCTCTATAACAATTGCTTTTCTTGTTGTTGTTGGTTAAAGTGAGGTTTGTCTTCTTCCACGTCTCCTTAAAACCATATTTTATTGCTGCCCATCCTCCCTTCGCCTGTAAATGGTCAGTGCAAAGTCCTGTACAAACACAGCAGCCCCACTCAGTATGTGCCACTTTATTTTAGACTAAGCACTCTCCTATTTTTAAGATAATGATTTTATCTCATTTGAGAGAAAAAAGGATATTACCATAAAGAACTGCTTAAAAGGAGCTGGGTCTATTTCTGCCTTGGCAGTTCTCTAAAACTCTCTGAAAAGGTTCATCTCAAGCTCATCTCTCTACTGGGTGATAGTCCAGAATTTTTCCCAAACCTACTGAGAAATAGCTGACTCCAGTGAGGTTAAGCCTCTCCACACTGTTACCTAGTACCTCATTTCTGATTGTATCAAAATACTTCTCTTCCTCTACCACAACCTCCAAAGCACTGAGCTTCAGCACTTGGCAGCAGTCACTAAACACTGCTCTAAATGGAAAGACTGAATTTCCATGGAATAAGGGGCCTCCTCTTTTGTACCTATATGGTCTATAACTGCTCCATCAGATCCCAGACTCATTCTAGCATCTGACTCTAAAACCCAGGTGCTTATAGCAAGGCCACATAAAAACATTCACTGAGCTCAACCTCAGCCCAGTCTGCAGCCATCATCAGATCCTGAGTAACTCTGCACACAAAGAATTTTCAACCTACTTCCCACTCAGGAGGATGGCTAATATCTTCTCTGCTACTTCTACAGCCAGAGCCCTCCAAGCTCTACAGGTGACATCCATCTCAGAAAACTATAACAGAGGTGTTATTAAGAGGGCAGAAATTGATTATTTTTTCCCTCCTTTGGGAGTTGATCAAGTTCTGCCTGAGAAAGTTTTCCCTTTTTAGGACATAGCAGCAATTTGAAGTCTGACAATATTTGATCTGCAGCCCTGATATCAACAAAGACTCCTATCTGCTGTGCTAATCCTCAAATAATCCTACAAGGTTGCAATTATTACTAATAACCAGTCCTGTTACTGCTGACTTCCTATGTTCTATTCACTCTCCTCTCTGAGGAGGATCCTCTTAGGATGTGCTTGACTTCAGGTAACTGAGTCCCTCTGACTTCTATGAGACTGTCTAACCACTTTAAAGTTAAGCAGTTGCTTGTGCCCTTCTTGTGCCCTTTGATCAAATCTAGGACACATGAAAAGTAGTAAAAGTTACATATCTGACTGCTAAAATAGCTACAATAGTCCCCTTTTAAAATTCAGAGGTTGGAAAAAAGTATAATTTGATGTTTCCTAGGAGGCCTGTTTCTCCTGGTCATTTAATTCATGTTGGTAACCCTGCTGATGTGACAGGTATTGATTAATAAACCAAGAAAAAAAATGTTTTTGAATATCCGTCTTATACACTTAAATTTGTTTTTATTTGGAAGAAACATTTTTACTCTTCTGTAGTGCTCTGTATTTCTGCGGTTATTCAAGGTTATTCAGTTCACACCTAAAACCATTTCAACTGTGACATGAAATAGAATTCATTGACTTATAATTCCACATTCACATTTCAGAAAAGTAAAATGACCAATAGCGTCAAATAACTAAATTGGATCGATAAATAATATATGTTAGTTTGCCTAAAGGAAGCAGGAATACATAGTCAGCCCTTTTCAAAGGTATTTCAGATTCCAGGAAACTGGTTGCAAGTTGAGATTTTTTCATTGCTGTGAAACAGTCTAAATTCCTGATCATTTTAATAGAATTACAACATAAATAAAGCAAAATTTGTAATAACAACTCAAATGGCTAAGACACTGGCTCAATAGAACAACAAAATGAGAATAAAGCTCACCAAAAAAGTGAAACAGAAATCAATACAAATCCTCTTGGACTAAACAAATCCCTCAACAGCTCTGAAAAAAACATAAGGCAAGATTAAACCAGCTCTTGCAGGGTGAGTGTAAAACATACTGATTCGCCCAAGTATAAAGCAAAGTTTGTTACCCCTGTCTCATGATTAATATACTTGGGACTAATTTTTCTGTATGGAAAGCCCATACTGTATTGCTATGAAAATAGATATCACAGTTATTATTAATAAGTTATAGGTGTCAGAAATAATCTTATTTTTAGTATATATACATACACATAAACCTAACCACAAGCCTACACACACGTACACATGTACTAGAAGCTCAGAATCCAGAGGAAATAGTTGTCCTTCTCTTAGAAGGAGAACTAGAGACATAGAAATAGCTTGTTGCAGTTAAGAAAGATGAAGGTATTCCCAGGAAAAAAAGAACATTAATCCAGAAAGAAGGTATGAGGAAAAACTGGCTGGTTTTGGGTCTGAGAACAGTTGCTTTTTAGTATGACTAGAGGAAATACTGCTCATTTTTGAGGAGATCTACAAAAACACTTCAGATTAATAAACTCACCCCAAAAGGTCAAGATTTGGTAGGTGTCAAGTCTTCTATCTTTTATAAAAGATTTGATGAACTGGAGTTTCACCTCAGACTTACACCCTGGCAGCAGCATCACGGTGTCTCTGCTCCCCTCGCTGACCCCAATACCTGACACAGTTGAGCAGCCCGAGTTAAGCTGTGACATTTGCGCATTACTTCATTTATTAACAATCTGAATCAGAGATTCTATATAAATGAAACCCACTACAATATTTGACCACAGAGTAAAATCACAGTTAGTTAATGCAGGACTGTGCACACAAGTTCTCTCTAATCGGTTGACATAAACATGATTGAACTAAGGGCAGAACCGTTGAGATTGGAAACTACTTCTGGAGATCATCTGGTCCAACGCTCCTGCTCAAGCAGGATCACCCAGACAAGTTGCTACCACACTCAGGTGGGTTTTAAATATCTCCAAGGATGGAGACTCCTCAGCCTCTCTGAGCAACACGCTCCAGGGGTCAACCACACTCAGAGTAATGTCTTCATAGTACCAAATTAATGCTCCAAAATGAGGAGATGAAACAAGAAGTCACAAACATGTCCCTGTAAGCGAGTGACACGCTGAGCTACTAAGCAATGCCTCGTATGTGTGACCTGGGGGCAACGCACCGGTTAAGGTCACAGACCTTTGTTCAGCTCATCTGGTTAATGGGCTCCTCAGTCACAGCAGTGACTGACAGAGCCCAGCTGGTTGACTCGTTCCCCAAGTAAATTCTGACAGCTTGGCAGCTGCCTACTCTAAAAAGATTAGGCCGCAAGGGAAGGGAAATATTTGTTTAATACCTGTGACAGAATTATATCTCTATAGATCAAAAATGGATAGAAAAGGTACCTGCCATAAAGGTGTAGCAGCATCTACAACCCAGGTGATGGACGGGAGATGATAGCAGAGGCCTTGAGACCATCAGCACTTGGCAGAAGCCCCAGGAGATGAAGAGAGATGACAAGTAGAGCACACAGGTCGCTTGAGGAATGCAGCGCTAAGAGCTGCATTATCGTTTGAGGTTGTTTGGGGGTCTTACCAGAGAAAACGTTTCCAACCCACACAAAACAGCCTGGGAGAGAGAACAGGGAAGAACAGTGGAGAATCCCAGTGCTGCCAAGGAAGGACAAAGAGGGAAGATGTGCTCCAGGCCCGTCTGCCGGGCAGGGATCCTCCTTCTCCTGCGCCACCATGCTGCTTTTGGACATGCCACTCACTGCACTTGGCTGCTGCAGAGTCAACAAGCAAGCGCTGCAGAGTCAACAAGCAAGTGCTACATCTTACTGTGTAACTGGGTAAAATAAATTAGTTAAAAACAGCGTCTGTGTGTGTCCACTGTCAGTCCGGGTGTTCTGTGCTCCAACATTCCCCTTACAAAGCAGTGGTTGGTACCACAGCATCAAGTCTGTGTTAATTTGGATGCAACACTGGGTACACCTCTATATTATCATGCTGGCCCAAGTTTAAACCCATATTAACCCAGCTCACGTGCAGAGTGAGCCACAGTCTCCTCTGGAGTGAGAGCAGTGTGTAATAACATGAAAAAGGGTTTTACCAGTGACTGAGATGAAGTGATCGATATAGAACTGACCTGGAGCTTTCAGTAAGAAAAAACAGTTTCATGCGATCTCCATAACGAAAGATTCAAGTGTTAGTGAATACGAGGTGTGCCCATTTCCATGGATGACAACACAATAAGCAGATACTAGGCAAAGAAAGCTAAATAACAAAAGATTTCCCGTCCTCTGCTTGAAGCTGGATGCACTACCACAATATGCTAACCGGGTGAAGGACCCGATTCACAGCCTAACGATTGCTGCCCTGCTTGTCAATAGAGTGTTTAAGTAGTCGCTCTGCTTCTTTTGAAGTGCTTGCTGATCAGAGCTGACAGGCCCTGCTAATAGATCCAAGTGGTGCCCCAAGCATCCACATTCTCAGCATTCTCACTGTATCTGCCAGGATTTGTCAGCCTCTTATCTGAATGACTTCTGTAATTCTTCGGTTGTTCACTTGTTAGATTTTGGGGCTGCTTTTTATCTAATTTCTAGAGGCTTCTTTATATTATATGTATAGCCTTTTGTATAGCAAGGCATTGATAGCCTAGGCTAAAAAACAAGTAGTATCACTTTGTTCCACAGAAAGACAATCTTGTCTTATCTACCAGTAAGTCTCCTAAAGCCCAAACTGTCAAAAAAAAAAAAAAAAAAAAAAAAAAAAAAAAAAAAAAA
>PTEX01000030.1:6159899-6207140 GCA_003342815.1 Eudromia elegans
CCCTGACTTTCCTGAGAGCAAAGCTCTAATCTAATTGCATCCATTCACCCTGCTACAACATGTTGGTTTTGAACAGCCTTTCTACGATGAGGCCGTCATGGGCAGAAAGCTTGTATTCCATTTATTTTCTGGCTAAAATTGTATCAGAAACTACCACGCTGCATCCCTCATTTTCAAAACATTAGATGTGTTATGGTGAAGTATTTACTGGCTGCAGTTCTTCATCCAGACCTGTACAGTAATTCCTAGATATTATCAGCTTTCACCACTCCTATGATCCCTCACATCAGTACAAGTCAGTCATTCTCTGATATCTGAGAAGCTTAAAATTTTATTTGGAAATTAGGAATGGCAGCTGCTTCTTTTCTTCCACTTTAATGTCTTGAGTATTTAAAGGCTGCATCTATTTGTCAGGAAGAACTTCCTTTCATTAGTGATACATTTTTATGTGTAAATAATTTATTAAATGGATATAATTGAGGAAGAGTCTTGTTCCCCAAAGTCTGTGCAAGATACCTCAGATACACACTCTTCAGATACACTAAAAAAGTGAACTGTATATTTTCTACAAAAACCAAAAACAAAGAAAATGCCTCTTGTCCAACAACAGAATTTTATACTGCTTGCATTCTTCACACTAGGTTCAAAAATTCTTGTTAGTCTTGTTTGAAAAAATACAGATAATCAGGCTGCCTCGCAAAGCATATTTGTAAAGGAACGTTTCACTGCCATCTAGTGGTCTTTTCATATTAATAATAAACATTCTCGTGGGACGATTTTCGTTTAATAGTTGTAATAAAAATACCTACTACTACATACTTATTTTACGTTTATTTTTTCTTCTCAACCTGCATACACATTGATGTTGGAGATACTACTTTTAGCAGTATTTCAATCAGCTCTACCTATGGACACACTATTTCTGTGCAAGAACACAAAAATATCACGCAGAGGGGAGGATGCTGAGCTGTATTACAAGCAGGAGAAGACGTTGCACTGTGGAGCTGAGCTCAGTAGCTGAGCTAGGCTAAAGCAGCATCACGAAGGAGCACGGCTCACACCTGAGAGAGGCTTTTGAGAAGGGAAAAGCTTCATTTCCTCGACCTGTCCTACCTGGCACACTGACCTGTGCCTAATTGCTAGTTTGATTGCATTGCCTCCAGCTTCTAGCCCTAGGTCCTTCTTATGCTTTTTCCACCCCCCAATCTGAAGTTAAAAAGCTTCTTAATGCCTAGTATACTCTCCACATGTTGGTACTTCTGTGCTGCTGCCCAGCTGCCTCCCAGTCTCCTCCCTGAGGGAATCTCGCTCCTGTCCTTGACAGGAAGACGTTTTGCAGCATCCTGATAACCTCAGTGGCTTCTTCTTGCCCCCCATCCGCCCCTTCGTTTCTGCACTGCTGGGAACCCCAACACTCAACTCCTCAGCAATGTTCTACCACTGCCCTCATCCACGCTCAGACACAAACTAGCCTCCCTACTCCCACGCATGGCCGTCCTGGAGAGATTTACAGGTTCTTGCTCATCATTTTTGTACTGTATTAATTTTATTCCTATAATTCAATTCTTTATCACCACGTTTCTATGCTCTTTCCTGTTATTTTGCCTATTTTTTTTTTAATGACCCATTAGCACTTTTGGGCTACAGACCAGCACGAAGCCTGTCTAACAGCTTACAGATACTTATAGCAGCAAAGCACAGGGGTAGTTATGAGGACAGAAAAGAGGAGGATGTTCAGAGGAACAAAACAGGTCCTTTATGTTACATTCTCTTTGTAACTAAACTGTGTTTACTTCTCCGAGAATGAGGAATGCATTATGTGTAATTTAGCTATCCCATAAAGAGAGCTGCTATTAATATATTTGTATTACGTCGTGTAGTTGAATTGAATATAATTTTTTTTACCTTTTCAAAGGTAAAAAAAAAAGCCTTTGGAAAAGGATGAATATAGCTAGTTTTAGAGATGCAGTTCTGCTGCACATTCAGTTTGTTTGGAGTACATTCACCTTACTTACACAGCCTTAAAATAGGGCTGGGAAATTAAGCATATTAATAGACAACAACAATCTGGCTGACTTCCTTAAAGAGAGAGGAGGATCACCTCCACCCAGGCTTCCAAAATAATTTGGAAAACAGACAAAATTCAGATTCCTATTTTTTAAAGAAAAAAAAGCCCTTTGCACATGAACAAGGGTTCTTAAGTATATTCTTTATTCTGTATTTACCAGCAGCAGGAAACATTTTGAAAAACTATCCCATGATTATAACACTTTTTACTTCACTACTCATTCTGAGAAGGAAAAAAAAAGTTCTAAAAGTTCTGCTTTGGTTTTGGTTTGGTTTCTTTCACATTTTCAATGTTTCTATACAATATCTGGAAAAGCAAGGAGATGAAGATATATTTTTCTCTCTCAAAAACTGCCTGTTTGAAGAATCGGCGAATACAGTGCTCAATGGTGGAAATGGAAGGAAAGCATGTAAGGAACTACGGATGGAGCTGGGAAGTGGGGAAAAAGTCAAATGGGAAGCCAAGAAGAGAGAGGCAATATGGTAGGAACGACTGAAGACGACAAATAATGCAGTCGATAGGGAAAGGCAAAGAGAAACTGGACGATGTTTGTGTATAGAAGTGAGACGATGCATATTCAGTGACTATGGGAAGTAGATCATCATAGTACGTATGGATTTGGATGTTCTCTCCAGTTATCCGAGTGGCATTTTTATTATGTATTCCTTGGCACTTCCAAAATAAGACGTATACAGCATTAACATGCAGAAGAAAGCTTCCAGGCGCTGAGGCAGCACAACATGCATTTGATCTGCATACAGTTTAGAAAAGCAGCCACATTTATAATTAGTTCAGGCCTGTCAGGAGTTATCTGTGCAAATATGGAAATATGTTTTTGCACGTAACCCAATGTAGTGACATGGACTAGTACAAAAATATTTGCATAAAAAATGCATCTAATTTCATGGAAAATCAACTCTATTCTAATAGTCAGAATATTGAGACTACTATCCAAAGCCACAGAGGGTGTCCTATTTCCAGCAGAAATATGTAACAAATTATGCAGATGTGATTTATTTGTAAATGGGCTCGTGTGCCTATTTTTGCATTGACATGTTTGAGCAGGTTTCCCCCTCAGCTTCCTAGTTCTTCTTTGCTGCTAAGGGGAAAGCTGCAGATATCTCCAGCTGCAGTTCCTGATACTGCAGGATCAGGAAACCCAGAGGGAGCCACTGTCCCAATGTGAAGCAGCAGCAGGAGAGAGAACGCTCTGAGTCATGTCCCTCACTGGGCTTGCCCAAGTCATGAAGATCCACATGGAAGAAGGATGAACTCCACATCTACGGGGATATAATCCCATAAACAGCTTGGAAAAAATATCAGAGTAGACTATCAAAGGATAGAGCTCTCCATGGAAAGGGGAAGGTTCCCAGCAGCACCACTCAGGGCGCATGATGTGAGTGAAGAAAGGAGGGATGCAGCTGCCCACAGCCCTGCGTCAATCCTGGGCATCCAACCATCTGTCCTCCTGACTACAGTATGAGGAAACGAAGCAACGTTTATGGTGCCTCCCACAGTACTAACCGTGAGGTCAAAACATATCAACGACATAATTCAAACACAGAGGACCGTTTCTGGATGCATACTGGCCATATCTTTGTAAAAGCTGGACTGTCTCACCATAGAAGAATACTGATCCACAGCAGTAGTTACCCAATAGGAATGAGCCACATTTGCTGTTTCATACCTACTATTTGGTAAGGTTGGAATGCCAATACGGTCTTACAGATTTACTGTGGTTTTACCTACCACAGCACATGGGATCAGGACAATCTACTAAACTGCACTACCAATTTTAATAGGGTGTCCTTACAAACCAACCACTGTTTGTTCACATTCACCCACAGCCGCATAATTCAGCAGAGTGTGTAGATGTGTACTAATATGCTGGGGAAATGATTACTCTCTTGAAAATACTAAAACGTGTGAGGAAAATAAGCCAATAAAGTAGGCAAGGCAGTGCACTGCTTGCATGGGGCTTAGTGGCAGAAGACCAGTTATATTCTGTTTCCATTTTCTTTCAACTAGGAGCTATTACTGCGGTCAGCAAGCACATCAGTGAGCTTAATCATTCAGAGAAACCCATTAATAATAAAGATTTCACCTGTCATACTGCACAGAGCTACTGCACTGCCATGTGAATTGCACTAGATGGTAGTATGGACATGTGCGGCATCAGAAAATGGTCTAGAATTAGATGTAATAGTTGTGATGTCCATTAAAAAAAATCTGCAGTGCTTTTTCTTTAACTGGAAATACTTCACCTAGGAGAAGCTACTTGTCTGGGCATAGAAGTAAGTATAGAAAATCTGAGCGCTTTTTCAGAGATTAACTTCTCAAAGAGGAAAAACATAGCCTTGCCTGTCGTATTTCTGTCCATAGTGTTATAACACCATATATAAATCTGTAAGATTATTTTATTACAGGTATTGTTATAACAATACTATTCCTAATATTCTTATTATTACTTCCTTAATATTAAAAAACAATAACAACAACAAAAACTAACAAATGAGGGAAAAAAAAAGGGGGGGGGTGTATCCTTTTTTCCCCCCCAACTCTTAATACCATTTTTGTTCCTTTGAAGATATTTTTCCATTTTAAGTTTTTTCAGTTTGCCCACTTATTTTAGGGAGCTTCTCTATTTTCTTGTGTCTCATCTGTATCATTAGCACATTTTTCTAGACATCTTTGGAAAACCATTTATCATGAACAAATTTCCAAACAGCTTCAAATCCCAGAAAACAAACTGGACTTTGAAAATCCTGGTGCTCGTTCCGATGGCCCCAGTTTGCTTTCCTCGTGACTCAGCTCCATCTACCCTGCAGCATTTGCAGCCAGGGCAAAGCAGCTCCCTGCACTGCACTCTACATGTGCAGAAGGAACGAGTGCCCTCCCCAAGGACACCATGCAAGCTCAGCTGGTATTTTCATGCAAAAGTTACCAGCTATAGATTCAGAGAAACGGCCTCGTGGCCCACAAAGAGCAAACAGATCCAGCTATCAGCAGCAGGAGCTCATCAGCAAGCACAGTTGTGGAAGCAGGTGGGGAAAGAGCAGCACTAATTCCCTTCCCACTCAGGTCACTAGCAAAGAAAACTATCAACACACAAACAACACACAAACCTTACTCATGAGCACCAGCTCATCCATCTCCCTTTCACCCTCAGAACTACAACATTGGCCCCTGGCCAAGACACTGCCAGAAGCTGCCAGGGAAAACACTGCTCCAAACCACGTCCCCACTCACACTCATCTACCAAAGCAGCACCAAAAGAAATGGGGACCCTCCTGCAGTTTCCAAACTACCTTAAGCAACAGATCAGTCAAAAACATTTTGACTCAGTTATCTCCAGGAACTGTTGGTAGTGTGTCTTAAATTTGTATCTTAAAGACTATTTGTATCTTAAACTCAATTATTTAAACAAAATAGCTCATTCTAATGCTTTTTGAAAAACACTCAAAATTGAAGGAAATATAAGCACTAAATAAAACTTCAAGCAAGAATAAGATGAAAACAGACATATTTGAAGGACTCCTGCTTTATTCCTGTTGAATTGAATGCACATAAATGGAGCTTTTCAAATGCTTTGAGGGCCAAAATTACATAAACTGTAATTTTGCACATACTTGAATCGGTCACTTTGAAAATCTCAAGTGTACCAATATGTATTTATATCCTAAATTATAATGCCAACATGCAACTTCCATTTGTACATTTAAATATATTTATGGGCAAATATTACTCTCCACTTGTGAACAGCCCTATTTTTTTATATTCTATTTTCTTTTAAATAAGGTGCTTCACTAAAACCTGAATACCACTGAATGAAACTGTTTTGCTCTCAAACAAGCTTTGCTTCCCTACCAGAAATGTAGTTTCCTGGAAAGTTTTATTCACAGTCATGGGGAAAAGGAATATACATAACTCAGCTAAGGCTTAGTTATCATTCTAGAAAAATATAGCTAGCTCTAACTTTCCATATATAAGAACACAGATATAAGCTTGAAAAAATTCACAAGAAAAGTCATATGAGATAGTTAAAAAACTAAAGTTTTACCTCAATTCCTTTAACTCCTTCTAAGAGACACTGCAGCACAGTTCTATCTATAAAATCTCATTAAGCAGTGACTGCTGAGGGAGTAGGTATTAATGACTACTGTCAGGTGGCTCATGTTTTGCTTGATTTACCACACCTTCCTTCATCTCCCCTGTTTATTTCACCTGTTTATTGCATGGGCATCAAGGCCTTTCCATCTGTAGAATGTAGAACATTCGCCTCTAGGTGCTGCTGTGATGCAAGTAACTGGCACTGTGTTGGCAAAGACACTACTATAAAATAGAATTCACGGGTGCACACGAAAGGTGCAAGCAAAGCTGCCCTCATTTTCCTGACTCTGTGGATTAACAGCAGTCTTGAAAATACATATTGATTAAAACCAATTTCATCAGTGAAAGAAATCAGTTCAGGGACACTCATCTTAGAAAAATATACCTTAGAAAAACAAATAGAATACTAACACCCACCATGATCTAACACACAGATGTTAGATCATCTCACATGTGCGATGGTTTTATTTATTTATTTATTTATTTATTTATTTATTTTCTTTTTGGCATTGTGAACCACACTTTGCACATGCTCCTCACAAACTGAGGCTTCTCTATTTGCCTAGTTTTGGAACCGTGACTTTATAGTCAGCATTTATTCAATGGAGAAAGGAATTATGTTAGCCTTGAAAATGCCTACTTAACACTCTCCCATTGTATGCAAATTTTGTAATTGTCCCAGGACACTTGGTTTATTTCCAATAAACTTGGTTACAATGACGTAGAAAAGTATGCACAGTTAATGTGCTATCCATAAATGTTAAGGTATACAGGGCAGAATCTGATAATTATGTTTAAAAAAAAGGCATCTACATACATAGCGTTATGGATCCAATAATTCAACTGATTGAAATTCAAGAGTTTGTAATATTAAAAAAGGAAAGTTTCCAAGATGAAATATTGCTTGGAAATATGGTTTAGCAAAGAAAACTACGGTGGCAAACCCATAGAACTTATCAAGTGACATCTCTACTAAAGATTTCATGCCATGGAGTACACTCCATGTATTTAGTGTGAGGACGGGTAGCCCGGATGCCTCTGAAACCTGCTGGCTCCACAAACTGGGCCTGTTTGGCTGACAGCACATCCTGGTCCCAAACAAATGTTCGACATCGGAGCTTCCTTAGCCGTCTGCTGAGGCAGAGCTGGTTTAGCAGGTTCCCTCCAGCAGAGCAGGACAAGACTACACGCCTGGCACACTAACCCCAGCAGGGCAACGCAGCTGAGCAGCACATTTGTCCCTGTGGTGCCCTTGTCCCTGTGCTGCTCCTCAAGCTCTGCAGGGGCACATGAGCTACCACGGCTTGCTCTGCTCGCTGCCTTGGCATGATTTGGTTCTTGCTTCCCGTTACTGATGATGATCCTAGCATTGTCCATGAGATGTTTCACATTAACCCTAACCAGCTCAAACTGCAATGTTTATGCTGGTAAGAGAAAGTAGATAATGCTTTTATACACTCTGATATTAACATAGGTTGCTCATCACTTAATGCTACAAATGGCAAAATCAATCAGGGCCACCTACCCTCCACATACCCGCACTGTTCAGACCAGGCTTCCCCAGGCTGGGAACACCAGACTGGTGTCTGCAGCAGCACGTTGGTGTCTGCAGCAGCACATTGGTGTCTACAGCCCTTGGTCCCTCTCCTGAGGGCAGACACACACCCCGCCGTGCAGGTGCAGGACACAGCTGGCCAGGGCAGCACCGTAATTTCTCATATGCAGTTTAGAAGGCTGCCTAAACAGCCATTTCTTTTAATGAGATTTAACTATTGGAGGATCCTGTGTCAGAGCCTGTATCGTTTACAAGCAGTATGTCCACAAACCGCCCAACCCAACTCGTTTCCTGAAGCGTGAAGCCAGCACAGAAACCACTCCTAAAGGTTGTGACTCTCCAGATCCTCATGCTTAGAAGGTAGTTCACCCAGGAACAGTTCACTGAAATATTATGGAAATCCAGTATTTTTTCAGATATTTCCTTGCACCTCAAATACAAATCACAGATATATCACTAGATAAATCACTTATCGTTTCAATCAATACTGAAATATAGGCTCTACCTTTGTTTTTTGAAAGCAATGGCAACAATTTCAAGTGACTTCAAAAAGAGGCTGGGTTGGACTCGCATTATGAAATATTCCAATTAAGCTTAGTACATATAATCAGTGTGGAAATGTCTTATATGTTGCAGGCTGGCCTGATTGCAAAATTCCACCCCCACATTGCTTAGACTTAGGTGACTCTGAGCTTTGTGATCATGCTTTGCAACTCTTATCCAGAATTTAAATATTTCAGCTATTTTCTCTGGTCCTCTTGTTTCTTCCAAACTTTGTAAAAATATGTGTGCCTTTGTAACAGAAAGCTGGCAACTTCAATAGGGAAGCTCAGTTTTGCAGAAACAGTGATATCAAAACCAGAATAAAGACGCCTTCCTTTTTTCAGACAGCGCTAGATTGCAAATAAATATGGTAGAAGTTGCTTCCCTGTGCACATCAACCCTGTTGTATGAGGGATGGCAGTGCAGGTCTGAGACACTCCAATAGTCCTTGGGAACTATCCATGAACACCTGATAACCCAGAGATTATCAGGCAGCCCAAATGGACATTCAAACTCCCATTCCAGGCGAGATACAAGGCCTGGATATGCACAAACCCCCAGCTCAGGCTACAAACGTTAAGGATAGTCACAGAACAAAATACAGTTATTAAGTCATTATACACATTGCCACAACACAAATAGTTAAGAAATGAAAGGCAGTATCACATACGTAAGAGCACCTCAATGTACACCTGGTTACTTAACTGAATTTAGGCATGTTCAATAGAACAAAAACAGTGCCTGCAAAATAACAACCAAATCCTCATAATTCAAGCTACATAAAAAAAAGTATGAAATCACTTAAATATTTTATAGATATTTTAAAGCAGCTGACAGATGGCACAAAATAATATCATTCCATTGACTTCATCATTCTTTTTCAAACAAGGAAGGTTCTGCTCCAGCGATTGCAGTCCTTGTTTTATAGCTCTGGAAAATAGAGATATTCAGAGACCTGATTAAGATTGAAAAACACATGAGATCTGCTAGACTGTTGAATATAACAAATTTACAGGCTATGTCTTCACCTTTAATGTCTAGTAGGAAAAAAAAAAGAACAGAAAAAGACGTTATCAGGATATAGAAAATAAATCAACCACCTGGCAAAATGTTACCTATATAGCGTAAAATGTAGCATCTCTAATTTTAATAACAGGAGTAATACTTTTAAAAGTCATGTAGTATCTAAAGGCAGCACTCCATTATTTATGCTACCAGATGTATTTGTCCCGTAACCTCAGAAAGGCAGACTTCTAACTTAGCTAATGATCACCAAATTTAATTAACATAATTTAAAAGTACAGGAAAAGTACAAAAGTTTAGATATTTTTTCATAATTTTTGCACTGGAGAGAGCTAATCCATATCTTGAAATTTAGGTTAATCTATGAAGTGCCCTTAGTTCTTAAAGTACTTTGATATAGGAAATTTAAATTTCTCAGTTTTATTATATTCTTCAGTGCCCTAATTTATACTGCAAAATTCAATGTGCAAAATGTGCACAAAATGTAGATGCATAAAACTAAAAATGTGCATAAAGTACAAGGATTTTTAACCACAGTAACGATAAAAATCTACCTCAGTTGTGATTCTATCTGTGACATAAGCTAAAATATAGCTGCTGGAATCAATTTATTGCACATATAAAGCCACAAGTTTCTGGTCTTAGCCCGTGTAAACCAACCTCAACTCCAGTTAACTCAAATATGTAGCCTTGGCTCCTACAAATTGCAAGCAATTGCTCTAACCAAAGTCTATTACTAATCGTGATATTATTTGCAATTGCACTACTATTATGTAAAAACCAACAAAAAAGTGCCTCGAATCACTGCTTTCATTCACTCCTTGCTTTCCTGACGCATTTCAGTAAAAGGTTCATATGGCATTTTTTTTAACGTGATTTTTTTTCTAAAGTTGATGTGATTTAATCTTGCCAAATGAAAGTTAAACAGTATTAGGACTGGAAAAAACGCTTATTTCTGCTCTCTTACTTTAGCAGGACACAGTTACCAAGTTTTCTTAGAGCTCTGAACTCGCACTGAATAAATAACTTTGTAGTGTGGTAGAAGGATGTGGTAAACAAACCCAAATATGCCACATATGCCCAAGACAGACCATGCTGGAGTACCTCCTGGTTTGGACAGTAAAAGGCCAGACAAAGCTGATGGAAGTGTTGCCTATTCCTTAATCATTCCTCATCCAAATTCTCAGGAGTGCAAGTAAGGACTGTAGTTAACAAAGCTGGAAAACTAATAGTTGAGTGATCAATACAGGATGGCTAGGGAAAGAATTGAATAGCTGAAAACTATTAGTGCTGTGGAGAGCATAGATAGGAGCAGATGCTCCTAAACAGCTTCTTCACTCTATTTCAAATACTGAAAATAGAAAACACCCAACAATATAGCCAAAATACAGCCAAAAGCAACACGGTTCAACTCACATGGTATCTCCATGCTCACCTCAAGAAGCAGGAGGAAGAAGTGCTGCTTCTTTCAGAAGTATAAGTCACTCAACAGCTGTTATTTTAAGTGGTATTAAAATGCAAAGAAAGTGGAACTTAACATTTTGTGCCCTTTCTCATACTAACAAGCATATTATTCTACAAGTGATCCCATAGAGATTGACATCAATAAAGATATTGGAAGCTGGGTCAGAGTGAAGGAACAGAAGATAAAAACGAATAACAATACCTTCATATCTATTTTAAAAGCCAAGGAGATCGGTAAGAAATGAAAAATACACACTAGTATTTAAGTGTTTTTTTCAGGAGTGTCACTTTCTTAAGGAAACTCTTGAAAAAGGCATGTTGGAAAAGATTATTTTTATGCTACTGCTACTGTTAACAAAAAGGGTTCAGACACTACCCAAAACTGAGTTACACACCTCACAATATGCAGAGGTAGGTAGGCTGGTCCCTGCCCAGAGAGATTACTATTCAAGTTAAGACAGGACAAGTGAGTACAACTGCAAATAAGAAAACAAAGACATAAAATAGCATAAACAGCCTTGCACAAAGAAGTTAATGAATCATCCATCTTAGTCCCATTTTTCAATGCTAAGATAATAAATACATTACAATTCATCACGCCTGTTTCCCTCTTACAGATATTTCTATAGGCAGGACTTCCCAGAGCGATCCCTGAGCTGCAGAAAGAACCTTCTTCCACCTTTGGCCACCTCTTCCCTCAGGAAAACACACGTGCACTGGGAGACAGCAGGAACTTTTCTCCCTGGCTTTGGTACTGAAAAGCAAGAGACCATCTGTTGCCTAGTGGAACAAGCAGTCATTTCTCACCTACTCTTGAACATGAAAGAAACATGAAAGGGAGCTTGGGAAAGAGATGAGGGGATGGACAAGATCTATAGAACTATGTTATAGAGAAGGCAAAAAGAAAAGAACTTTGTTCACACTGCTGGAATATGGCATAAAATGAAGCTAGCAGTTGCACCAAAGCAAACAGAAGGAGATGATTCTTCTCCCAGTTGCATAATTCCAGTGCCCAACTGCTTGATACGGATTGCTGTGCATACTAAAAGTGCACGCGAGTTCTAGAAAAGCTTGGACAAATTCATGGTAGAGAAATTTGGAGACAAACTGCTTATTTATCAAGAGCTGGCAAATGCTCCACCATTTTTAAGGAGTTGAGAATCAGTTCTTTGTGACTTGCTCCTTCTTACACAATTCTCAACTAACATGGAAGCAGTTAACCAAATTAAATGGAAAAGTTTTCTAGAAGAAGCTGACATGGAAATGCTGATATCTAGCAATGTTGCTGAGCTAGGAGCTTTCCTGGCATTAGTAAATGAGCGTTGAAAATCTATTTCACGCTTGTCAGCTGGAGTAAATCCTCGGATAAACTTATTACAAAAGCCAAGATGCCCCAGTGCTTTCCTGGTAACCTCGTCTTAGCACTGAAGAGAGCTGTGGTGTCTCACATTGCTAAAAGGCAGGAAGGATTTCTCAAAACAAACACTTCTTGGGCTCTGCAAAAAGCCTGTAAAATTTAAACTCTGACTGATGCCTGGTACCAGCTGAAATAATTATACAGCCATAATACTTATGGCTGTATAATACACATCTTTGCATCCAGGACACGAGCCAGTGATCTCTCATCACAGGTAAAATCAAACCCTTTCAACACCTTAGCATCCTAATTATATCTTGACAAAGTCATTAAATCTTGTAAGTGATCTAAAATCTTCACAGACAGACTGCTGGTGAAGCCCATATTGCAGCAAATGGGTGAGGTAGGGTTTGGGATGAAGACTGGGAACTACAAGGTATAATGTCAAGTTTCTCAACGCAAGGAATTCCCAGAGAGCATATGCACCAAAATACTCTTCTTATAGGTAAAGTCTGTGAATTTGAATTAATGAGAGTAAATTATTGACTTAATTAGAATAATTTAATCGCTTGAGTGACCTGCTTCTGCAATAAACTCTGCTTCTAAAGTGGGAAGAAGCTATGATGACAGAATGAAATAACAGTTTAGTCCAATATTTTATATAGTAGAATTAAATCAGAAACAAGTAATGTAGATTAGTTCTTAATTTTCCATGGGTCATTTGAAATCTAATGAATTCATTTTTTTCTGTTTATCTGTAAGTGCCTAGAGGTATAAACACAGAAGCATCCACTCCCTTTGAATCACAAATCCAAGCACCTATTTCACTTAATCTTTTTGCCCATGATGATTTATGGTAATTTGGAAGTAGATATTCTTGGGGTTCTGTTAAACAATTTTTCCAAAAAACAGGATTTTTGCTTGTTGTGTTCTACTAATGACTTGTTAACTCATCAATTGACAGCAGTTTTCACTTACATGAGCAGAAGACAACTCATGTTAATCTGAACATGAATAATTCAGCAGTTTTCCAGAGTCTCTTAGATAGTAGGATATGAAAAACGCAAGCTACAAAACAACCTTCCTTTTCAAGGTTTTGTTAGAGTTGCAGAGCACAAGATTGGAGGATCTATTTTGTTTCTACAAACAGTACCCAAAGCGATTAATCTGTCTAGAGCAACTAAGAAAAAAGAGAAAAAAAAAGAAAAAAAAAAAACCCACCAGAAATATCTTTGCATCTCATACTCTTAGAAATTGCTTTAAGCCAGTTCCATACTCATATGTGCTAGATATGTGGAAAGAGTCGACACAAGCCCTGGAAAGGATTATCCAAAGGGAGTCTCCTCTTTCTGCACACCCTGGTCTTAGGTGGTGCCCAGCGTACTTAAAGGTTTTAGCATTAAAATACCGCAATGCAAGTTATACATTTTGTGTCTAAATACTGGGAAAAAATATTTTTTGGAAAGCCTAATCAGAAGTGTTAACATAGTAGTATGACAAAAATTCACTACGATGTGAAATAACATTATTATCAACACACTTAAAACTAAAATTACTGCAATTAATACAGTTTAATTATGGTGATGGTATGGTACAATAGTTTGTAGTGACAATGTGCCCAAGGCATTCTTCTCCCCTATTTAAAAGTATTTCTGCTTTTTTTTTCAAAGAAAAATCTACAAGACGAACATGTAACAAATGACATTTTGCATTTTTTGAAATATTTCAAACATGAAATACTTGCTTTGAGTACTTATCTTATTTTGGTTGCCTTTTATATTATTTCACATTAAAAATTACCAATATTTTCAGTCCTGGGTTGAACAAATTGAACAAATTTACTATGGAATAGATGAGGCTGTGAACTGAGAGACCCATGAGCATGGTCCTAACAAGAAATAAACCAGGGATAATTCAAGTAATTAATGCATTCAGAAAAGAGCAATAAGTTCTTTCATATTTACTGGTTACTATAGCTCAACTATTGCAAGTGTACTTGCTGGTAGGTCCCACAATGCCTTATTTGTGTGTTCAGTTTGTAATAGCAGACTCCACTGTCAAATGCATATTTGAAAATCTTGCTTCAAACTATAAATTATTTGAGGTAAGAGTCAGCTGAAGGAAGGCTGGGTTTGCAGCAGCTTTGCTAGCCTCCCTGTGTGATGCTGAGCAAGTCACCTGAATCGAGACTTGGTAAAATACTTAACAACCCAACTGATAAAGAGAGCCCGGTGAGGAAACCTGAGAAGTCGAGTGTTTCTGCAGTGTTTACAGCATGCTGCCCTGGCCTTTTTGGTGATGAGTGACAATAGCATCCTGTTTGAAACTTTGCACTAAAGATTAAATAGGTGGAGTCCTACAAAAACTGGTTTGAACTGGTTTATGTCATCTTAGATGAAGCACTCCTAGCCCAATGAAACCTCTCTTGGCACTAGCCAAGAAAGACAGATGCTGTTGGGAACCTACAAGTCAAGGAGCGGCTGCAAGAGGAGCCTTTTTGGCTCCAGAGGGCAGACACGCCATCGTACCAAAGGCTGACAGGGCTTCTGCAAAGCTTCCAGGGCTGCCACGATCACCTGAGCCCTGCCAAGGTAAAGCGGGATACGTAGGAGCCAAGAACATCAAAGGAACTCAAATAAGAGGCATCATGAGAGGGCTTTAGTGAGTGGCTTGAGATGCCGAGCTGGAAGCAGGATGCAGGATACAGCTGCAGTGAGTTCCACCTGGATGAACACTTTGCTCCAGACAGCATTTTATGGTCTTCAGGGGGTTGTGGTTCTGTGGTGGGGGTCGCAGGGTTGGGTCCATGCAGGGTCTATTAGAGAAACAGGGCCAGATGCAGAAATTCTCTAAGAATGTCCTCTCAGCTTCGATGTCAATGTGATTGTGCACTTTTTTTCCTTTCCCCATGTTAAATAGTGCTTGATAACCAGGTCATAAAACCAACCTGCATTTACACTGTGTCACTGACTAATGGCACCTGATTGATCTTTCCTCTTTCCTTTAGCTTAATGATGAATTTACTAGTAATAAGACTACACTTAGAAGACATTACTTCTTTCGCAGCAGAGAATGAATGAAAGGGCACTGGGTAGATGTTATTAGACTTGTTCTCCTTACTCTGTAATCTCTTGTAAAATCTGCCATTTTCTAATCTTCGTTGCAAATTATTTCCCTACCCAAGATCTCTCAGTGTTCTTTTTTCTGGTATCATTAAAACTAAAATATTTTTTATTATTATAGTACCATATTCTTGTCTAGGGTTTGGGGAATACAAGACTCATTTCGACCTTTTGTTGTTTGCCAATGAAATCAAGGTATATACCTTGATATACCTTGATTTTTTTGTGTGTAAATCAAGGTATATAAAATTGTAAAATTGTACTGTACAGCTGATGAAAATGTATTAATGTATTTTGCTTTCTATTTTAAATATCACCCACCAAAGAACTCATAAATTAAGAAAGTGAATACTGAGTCTGTGTTCTAGAAAGCTGATTAAATTTTCTTGATTCCTTGTTTTAAATTTGAACTATAATAGCCAATCCACAGCTATAAATCCATATTTTATGTGTTTAGATCAATCAGAAACTCAAATTTAACATGTTCAAGATGCATGTAACATCTTAAAATCAGACGGTAAAATAGTCTTGAATTTGACCTGTATACTTGCCTTGGAAAGGCGTATGAAATATTGCATTTGTTAATTTGTATAGTATGATCAGAACTAACTTGCATTATGGCAGGCATTTCAACAAGCTCAGCAATTGATTAGGATTCAGACCCAATGCAACATCTCAGCACATTTACCTCGAAGTACATAAGTGGTTCCATTAATTCTGATGTTAACATATTAGCATATTATTAAGTGATCAAGGAAACCAGCACTGATAAACACACATGGCTTATAACAAAGATCAAAATGACTTTTCTTGATTATCCCTACAATTTATAAATATAAACTAAGCATGATACTTAGTCCTTTCAAGTACAATTGCTGAATAGCAAATCTGAGCAACTTTTCTATTAAATAGTAAATGAAACTGCAATTTTTCAAGAAAATATGCTGCTGCAGTTCACTAAGATCTCTTTTGTCTGCCCACAAATTGCAGCACTAAAGGAAAAAAAAAACCCTTGTTTGTGTCATGGTGAGGAAGACGGTCTTTAAGAGATGCTCAGAGGATATCCTACACACTCAGAAACTCCATTGCAAATGAAAAGAATTCCTAAGGTATTTTTTCTAAATCTTCAAGGAAATTTTAATTCTTTAGGATTTAATTCATAAAATATCTGAGTTATGCTATGGCCAATATGACATTAATGGATCTATGCAACTCTTAGTTGAATCCCATATGCCATTTTTCACTAAATTTGGACTGTGTTCTTATTTTACTTTAGATGTTTATGATATGGATTACTACTCTCTTTCTTCTTGATGCAGCCCAAGGTAAGATTATACATAAAGGCAGATAAAGAGCAGTAAAAGTTGTGTTCAGCTTTCACCAGAATAACTAGACCTGTGAAAACTTTCGTCATGCCAGACAACGTTTGCTTTTCGCACTGTTAGACAGAAAACAAAGAAAAAGTGGTCCTGGCTTCACAGTGGTCCTGGCTTCACAGGAAAGAAAGAGACATAGAGACATAACCCAAGGAAACATACACAATCCAAGAGTTCCCTGCCATCAATGGAACGACTCTTTGAGATTAACTAAATCACTTCAGCACTGCCCAACTGCGGGGCTACAGTGATGGGTTAATATGACATTTTAATGGCAACACCCTTGTGCCGGGTTTGCATCACTGTCACACTAAAGCCACAATAGAAAGTGGGAAATTGGGCTGGGCACACAGCACTCTTCCTTAGACTCTGGGCTTCCACTAAAATTCAACTGGATTGCTTCACCTAAAATCTTATGATGATAAAATGGTAAGGGAGATGTTTAATGTAAGATGTAAGAAAAAAGTACTTTAATGCTTTAGTTTCTTTCTACTGCTTCATGAGTTGTTGTCCGTGAAATAACACTATAAAAACTCCAGAAATATTAGCTCTAATTTGAAGGGCTGCTCTGAGATGATAGCAAAAAATTGATTTGTTCTCTGTGTTCCCCAGGAAGACAAGTTTGCTACAAAAGGCTTGGATGTTTTACGGATGATCCTCCTTGGTCTGGGATTCCAGAAAGACAACTGGCAGGCTTGCCTAGCCCTCCAGAAGCTGTGAATACCAATTTCCTCCTTTACACCAGAGACAACAACATGAGGCATCAAGTAAGAAACTGCGTAGTTTTAAACACTTATAGTATGCACTAAAGAAAAATACAGGTTGTTTCTTCAATATTTTTGCTCACAGGTCTCCTAGGAAAGGTCTCAAGTCCATCTTAAACACCTGATGAACAGTGCATGACAGTTTCTTTTGCCTCATTTTCCCTCATTTCTTCTGTTTTACAGAACAGATAATATTAACAACATATTAATTATATCCTTCTAACACAAGATACCTGAGGTATTTTGGAATATTTTATATACTTTTCCACAATAAGCAAAAGGCTAGAATTCCATTTCAGTCATATATCATTATAGTGCGAGAGCTAGGCATAGGAAAGGTCAATTTTGTCTCTTCTCTGTCTCTAGATGAAAAACGTATTTCAGGACACAACCCAGGTCTCAGAGTTGTATCATTAGGTCCATATGGTTGCTCTCAGAAGCTCTGCTTATGTCCTGAAAACAAACATATGGGCAATAATAAGACAGATGATAAGAGAAAGTAGTAACATTCAACAGAGAAATGGTTCTTTCGATACGTCCTCATACTTCAGAAGTACATTGTCCCAGCAAATCTCAAAGCATTGTGCAAAGACTGCCAGTATTGTCAGGCCAGTTAAACAGACAAGTGAATCACATGTGGAAAGGATTAACTACTTTTATCTAGCCAAGCAGTTAGAGCCAGGAACAAGTCTCATCTCTGCAGAGCCCAGAATTACCCTCCTACCACTGAGATACTCTGTCTTTACACAAACACATTCACTGGTACAGAGCATTCATATTGTTTCATTTTGCTTTGACATAGGAAATTTCCGCTACAGATCCTTCAACTATCAAAGCTTCCAATTTTCAAGCACACAGGAAAACTCACTTCATTATCCATGGCCATCTGGCTGGAGCAGACCTCTCCTGGATAGCAGATATGTGCAGGGTATGATGTGACTATTATTTGACAGCCATGTCAATTGCATTTGAAATTTCATATCTCCTTCCTCATCCATTAAATGGCTTAGAATTCCCAGCTAAAATTTACACCTCTGCTTTCCTGTTAATATTAAGAACACAGGAGCAAAAAAGCACTGAAGCAAAGTGAGTTTCAGATGTCTGCCATGCTGTTCTCAGGTACAACTATGGGGTACTTCAACCTCCTATTAGTTGTTGAATTCACCTTCATAGTGAAAGCTGTAATTATTTGATTTTTTTCAATTCCTTCACTGAATTAAAGACACAAGGCACTTTTCCAGCTTTAAGGAAAGGTTGAATTTCAGATTGAATAAGGCATTTGATATAATAAGAATTTGTTCAGGTTATTAGTTATACTTGATTTAGGTACATTTCAAAAATGTAATTGTTCAAAAATGAAAAATCAAATATTTCAGTGGCTAAATGGAGTATATTATTTTAAAAGTATACAGTTGAGGGCTGAACTATTTGACCACCTCAACACAAATTTGTGGATCTTTTCAGATGACAGAAGCATATAATTTTAGAGAAAAAAGTTTGGAGAGTAAGTTTGGAGAAACTATCCTTTTTTCCTAACTGTGGTACTGATATTAAGAGAATCTGATTCCCTAAAGGGAACCAAGATATGTGGGAGGGGAAACAATTGAAACAAGCTATTGCATGTCTCAATACAAGTGTTCAAATCACTACCTCCACTCTGCCTCCTTGTGTTAATTCTGCAGTATCAGTAAGAATAAAAATGGACAAAATGGACAAAATAAAACATCATTTTACCTTGTTACTTTTTGAAAAAGAAAATAAGGCAAGGTTTGATATCCTAGGAGACTAGGAGAAAAACACACCACCAAAAATGACATTAGGATCAGTATAATTTTCCTTCAGAAATGGTCACTGGCTAAATCCTGTTCATGCTGTAAACATCCTTGGTTTATCCCCACTCTTCCCCACTTGTGTTCAACCTCACTGACAAAGATAACTAATTTGTCAACTACTCCAAACTAGTCTACTCTATAGACTTACAGACTACAAGTCTACATAGTCTACCTGTGCTCCGTAAAGCTCATGTGCCCACAGAAGGGAGCAGGAGAGCAGGAGTGGAGCTCAAGAGACTTCTGCAGAAGCAGTCTGACACTTGTACGAGTGGGATACAAAAATCAAACCTGTCATTATTAAAGTGAGTTAAAGCAAAATGAGTTATTTGTATGCAATCTAGGACAGCTAGGATTTGCATATGTTTTCTTCCCATGTCCTGTTTCCATACCCACCAGGCCATGTTCCACGCTGAAGATGTGAACTGCATCTTGACTGACTGGAGAGGCGGCTCCAGCGGTTTGTACACCGAAGCAGTTAACAACGTCCGCATAGTGGGGGCTGAGCTGGCATACCTGGTGAACCTTCTCGAGGTAAAGGAACCTGTGGGACACAATCAGTGCCCTATAGTCTGTATGACAAATGACATATAAAGGTATCACCTTTCCACCTTTGCATCCTTGGTGCAAAGCAATCAGAAAGCACAGAAGTCCTCAATAGTACAGCTCATAACATTATCAGATGTCTCCAATTCTGCAGGAATTGAGGTACTAGTTATGGCCTTTCTTTTTATGTTTTTTATTTTTTTCTTCATATATCTTCACAGAAAGAATATGGCTACTCTCCTGCCAAGATTCATTTGATTGGCCATAGTCTCGGAGCACATGCTGCAGGGGAGGCCGGGAGAAGGAAACCTGGCATTGGAAGAATAACAGGTAGTGAAGCTATTGCAGTCAATAAAGCTTAATAGCAGGAGGAACCAACACAAAAGAGCTGAAGAAGCAACTTCTGCCTAATAAACCCACAGCACAGGGTGCACTGTGCAAGGGTTATCATGTGTATCAATATATGGCTGGCATAACCACACATAAATGAAGCCATGTCACATGTCCTCTGAGTGCCAGCAGAAATGCAAGCACATACCCTGTAGGCACATTGAATATGACGAGACATACATACCTTGTTTACACAATCACACACATCTTCATTTTACCTAGGTTTGGATCCAGCTGGGCCTCTTTTCCAGTATACACCAGACATGGTTAGGCTGGACCCTTCAGATGCGAATTTTGTTGATGTAATTCACACTCATGCTGGTCATCTGCTCTTTGACTTTGGTAAGCTTTCCATAGGAAACAACACCTAAGCTGAAGTTTGCCACTGCCTTTAGAAACAGCCGTGTAACTTTTTACATATTTCAGCTCCAGGGATCCTTCAGACTTGTGGACACCTGGATTTTTACCCAAACGGTGGGAAGAAAATGCCTGGATGCAAGGAACTTCGTGCACCTCCTGCAACTCGGAATGTCAATGACGTTATGAGAGGTAAATATATCTTAAAGTAAGGCCTCATTACAAGCTACAGTTTGAAGTAAAGGACAGTTTAAGATAAAGCCTGGCAGATCTAAATATTACTAGTATATAGATTTGGAGTGGGAAGAAATGATCAAATATTAAATACTTAAAGCTGCCTGTGAAGTACACTCTGATTTTCTTGTATACAGGGAAATGTAGCGTTGTATATCCCTGAATTCACATTCAGTTAAAGCTTTCAGGCTTGTTTCTCATACCCTGTTTCTAAGAGTCTTCTGCTACGCTGACCAACTTCAGTGGGATTCCATCAAGGAAAGACTGGTAGAATTGGTAGTACTTGTATAATGAAATAATGAAGTGATATGAAAGTGATTTTAAAGCCTATGTTAAATCTCCCAACTTTCCTGATCTTCCTCAAACACTGAAGACCTATTCCCTTTCTTCTCCTTCAAAAAACAACAAGTAAACATACCCAAGAAGCCTCCATGAGCCCTATCATTTCCAAGAGGAATAGAGACAGAAATACCTTTCAGAGTTTTGGGTTTTTACTTCTTCTCATGTAAAGAACAATATATATCAACTGTTAGTATCTACATGTCTCCCTTTAAGGTGCATAAATATTGACTGTAGATGAAATCCTGATTTCACTATAGTGTGTGCTAGCTTGCAATTACCTCTGTGCCTCCAGGACCTCACTCTAATTGGATAAGGCTCCTTTTCCCCACTGTAGCAAACTACAGCCTATTTTTATACAGTCTAATTTCAGTTCATTGTGCTTTGATAAAACAGAGTCTTCAGAGACACCGAAGACAATAGCTGTAGCAAAGGACCTGTAAATAGAGTCCCAAAGGCACTTTCTTCTTCCCAGAACTGAGTGCTTATAAATTTCACTCTAAAGGGAAAATGTACATGTTTCAAATAATTCCGACAAAACCAAGGACAAACTGTCAAACATCTTGTGATTTACAGCATTTCACAACATCTCCCATGTCAAATGATTGCAGATTTTTTTAGAGTTTAAAAACAGCAAAGCCCACTCAAGTTACAATTACTACGATTATCTTTAATTCTAGAAATGAGTGAAAATTATGGTTTAGAAAATACCATGTTGTGACAATGCTAAGCAAATGACAACTACTTCATGGCCACTACCATATGCTTTGCAAATGCTGTACCTATGAATTATTCCGGTCTTTAAAATATCAAAGGAAAAGTTTATCAAAGGAAAAATGCTGAACTAAAAGCAGTGCAGGACACATAGTAGGACTGGAGGTTGCAGGAGTTCAGCATCTCTGCTCTTTGAGGCTCTGTAGGAGCTCAAAGAAGCCCTTGGGCAGATCTGAGCCCAGCTCTCCCCCATCTAAAATATGTCTGTAACAGTATAATTTCTACCATTAACCAAAAACTTTACACTTTAAAAGTCTTTCTAATTCTTCCTTTTAAATTTTTTTTGAGATTTCACTCTATGTGTGGGTTTTTGTTTTTAGTGGACTTTATGGCTTTAATATTTCTTTAATATTTCTTTATATATATTTTAATATATATGTAAAATATATATTTAATATTTCTTTAATATTAAATATAGGTTTAATATTTATTATCTGTCTTTTTTTTTTCTTTTTTCTTTTTTTTTTTCTCCAGAATACAGGTCTATTGGATGTGGACATAAAAGAAGCCTCTGGTATTACACTGAAAGCATTATCACTCCGGATGGATTTGTTGGGTATCAGTGTGAAACATACCAAGATTTTGTGTCAGTAAGTACCAGGTACAAACTTATCTAAGAGGGACCAAGAAGGTTTAAGCTCTTGCTTAAAACTAAAGGAGGTCCCCTGAGACCAGCACCTGGTTGCCCTTGGGGAACCTATCACCAAGAGCTGTCACAAGGCACAGCCTCAGGTTTCAAAAGTGCTTAAACATTTGCACAGAACCAACAATCACAGTATTTAGACAAGGCGAGACAAATATTTATACAGCACCGCAGTGCTCACAGGCACACGACAACCCTTGGGTGCCTCAAGAAAGCTCAAGAGAATTTCCTGGTCTTTCTTCTGCTTAGAAGTGGGGTTTTGGTGGACAGATTCTGGCAGCCCTGGCACTTGAGGCCTAGCTAAGGAGGAAATACTTGAGATTCATTTCCATCTACTTTCAGAAGGAATGATTACAACACTGCTGAAATGTTGTTGTTCCTTGCAGCAATGTTGCCACATAACTTGAAAGTTTGACGTAACCCAAATTTAAATAAAAAGCAGAACCGCACAGTTTAGCGGTGAGAGGAAAAAGATTTGTCAATTGCAGAATAAATTCAACCATCTGAAATGCAAAGCTATTTTTTTCTTCAACTGAAATAAAATCATCTGCTCTGAAGATGTACATTTTTTTTCCTTTTCTTTTTCTTAATGGACATCAGGCTGGATCCCGATGTTCAATCTACAGATAGATTAGTTTTAAGTTCTGCATGAGTTTAAAGCCTGAAAAGCAGACAAAATACAGTCCAAAATGAGATCACAGGTGTAAACTTATTGTGATTATATAAACAAATAAATAAGAGTGAATAACAAGTAAATAAACAGTAAATAACAAGCCTAATCTTTCAATGGGCCCCATAAAAGAGGTAGGTTCCATCTGTATTCCACCTTTTTTCAGAATAGGCAGTAATGCACAGTAAAAAATGTGGTATTTACTCATAACCTCTGCTGCAACACAAGGAATTAAACCAGGTTTTCAACTTTTTTTTTTTTTTGCTTGTTTGTTGTTTTCTGATTTTCAACCTACTGAATTAAACAGAGCTTACCACCTGAGCTCCTTTTTCCACTACAGCAATAAATACTGAATAAATAGACTGAACTCAAGTACTTTTTCAGAAATGTGTATTTTTAGCTGAGTTAAGAAAAGAAAAAAGAAGCTGAAATGCCCTAATTTTTGATGCTTGGAGAATTGGGTTTAAAATAGGTAATCTTTGTAATGGCCTTTTATTCCTCCAGGGAGACTGCTTCCCATGTCCCAGAGAAGGATGCCCGCTGATGGGTCATTATGCTGATAAGTTTTCACATAGACCTGGGAAAGAACAGCAAAAGGTGTTTTTAAACACAGGGCCCCTCTCTCCATATGCTCGTAAGTGCTCATTTGGGTGATGCGATGCTCATTTCCAAGGTGACAATGAATTCTCTATGAACAACTATCTCCCTTGTCTACAGAAATCCACTACAGTTAGTGAGTGCAGCTCAGTGTAAAATCTGGAGTTTTGCATGTGTTAGGAATATGCATTTACCAACATTTTCCAGGAAAGGCTGAGATAACTGTAGAAACAGATCAACTAATGGTGACCTCGTTGGAGTTAAAAGCTCTGCTAAATCTTGATTAGGTGAAGACTGAAAATTCTATAATGCTGTAGGTGGGAGGAGGTTATGCTGAAAGCACAGAATTTCAAAGCAAAATGTTACATTTCTCTCCTTGAAAAAAATATGTAAGGGTATTTTTGCAAAGCTCAAGTCATAATGGCAAGCATACTGAAATATAGTTTTAATCACAAATTATTGTAGAAGAAGCCACCGAAATGGGAAATGAGAAAATTCATAAATAAACTATTATCTATGATGAACTGCAAGGGCCATAGGTGAGGTAAGGCCTTTGAGGCCCTTATTCACTAAACACTAGAAAGTGAAAGCAAAATTACGAAGAAAAAAAAAAGTCACATCTTGAGAAGAGCAAAAATAAAAACTAAGGGAATTTGAATGCAGAGAATTTAACCATTTCTTCAAACTAAATAAACATACTAATTTCAGTATCTAAACATTTTTGAGTTTAAATAAATTATAACCTGAAAACAAATACTTTTTTTCAAGAATTTTAAGAGATTCTCCTTTTAATAGCCTGAATTAAAACCAGTGCAAAAGCTTTCTAAACCTGGTTACTTGAAAATAATATTTACTGTTGCACATCAGACCCTGCTTCTGATTTGGAAAAGCATTTCCAAAGAAGACAGGATCTTCTGAGCAGTGAGCAGGTATACAAGAAAACCTTAAACACTCTATATCAGAACTATTCTTGGAATGTTGCCAGTGTTGCTCAGTACACCTTTAACAAGAGTTATCCAGTGCACATCAGTTTATAATTCAGAGTTAATATGCTCTGAATTATGTCTTGAGACCCTCTAAAATGCTTATAAGAAGTTATGAGATTAATACTGAGATCAAGTGGAAGAGTGAAGTACATATTGGCCATCACAGCAGATTTAATTCTTAGTATATCTAGCAGGCCAGCAAAGGTTGGATCTGTGATTTAGACCAGTGGCAAGGTAATTAGTATGACCAGAAACCCTGTTGACCCAACATTTGCCCTGATGGAGACTGACATTTTGTCTGCTCTCAAAACACATTTCTACAATCCTCTTTCCCCCACTGAAAAACATTGAAATGTATGAAACATTTTACCACTAGGAAAGAAAGCTCTGCACAACCATAACCTATTTCTTTGTTTTGAAAGGCTGGAGAAAAGAAATATATGTAAGAGTATCTGCAACAGAAACCCTGAAAGGAAATATAGATGTAGCCTTGACTGGAACTAATGGGATCAAGAGAAAATATACAGTCGTTAAGTAAGTTTAACATGACAGTTGAAAAAAGAAGACTCTAACAACATTATTATAGTGAATGCACACATGGCAATTTTAACAAGCTTTATCTTGCTCTGTTTGACCTTACCAGTGGTTTACACTGGTAGCAAAAGTAGCTGGTAAGTGATCAAAGCTCCTCATGCTACAGACTGAGATCAAAATGTGCAGGCTGATCTTCCTCGTTCTACACTTTCTTTTCTGAGGATGCCACTTAGCACAGAGGGCAAGAGCAAAGACCTAAGAGCAGGCAGCTTCTGGACTCAAGCATGTCATTTGGTGATCTTCCTCGAGAAGAGTGAAAAAGAGCTCTGTGATGTCTGTGGTGTGTAAATGAAGACCACTGACCCCTCCGCTAGTAAATTAAAACAGCAAGTAGGAAAATTGCACCTTGCCAAAGAACTGTGCTGGGCTCTGGAATTCCTCTCTACTTAGCCTGGCCTTTTCTAGTAAATGTGAATTTAAATCTAGCAAATAGATAGTTGTCAAGAGCACAGTTTAAATGTTGTAAACTCAACCTTTTCTTTATTGGAACATTGCCCTCTTACTGGTCTATACTGGTATAGTACATTTGGTTGCAAACACAGTGATAAAACTACAGGCAATGTCTGCAGTTTTATATACACATGCATAATATGCATTCAACTGTAATGAGCACAGGTTCCACAGAAAGAAGAGAGGTAAATTTTATTCTCCTATTTCTTTCATGGCATCCCACCCCTCATTTCCCTTTTTACCTAGACTGTTTTATGTAGCAACTTTTCCCCTCGTTTTTATATGACAGAGACCACCACTTTTATGCTTTTTTTATGCTTTTCCTTTGTCAGGGGAACTTTCGAACCAGGCAGCACATATCTGAACTACATTGACACGGAAATTTCTGGGAACATTTCACAAGTTGAGTTCCTGTGGGAAAAGCAGCCAAGACATTTATGTGGAGGCTGTATGGGAGCTGAAGAAGTCATAGTAATATCTGGGGAAGATGGAAATGTGTAAGTACCCAGTCTCTGTGTGTTTTGGTCTACAACTCTGGAAAGAAAAAGAAAAAAAAAAAAAAAAAAACAAGAAAAGGCACACACCTTTGCAGGGTGACATATTCCTTAAAGGAAGTGGGCTTAAATAATGAAAATAGGAATCTAATCCCCATTTCACAGGAGTACTTGGGGATCTGGCTCACTGCAGTTATTTCCACCAGCTCAGCACTGCAGCCATATTTCCCACTCAGTGGGACAAACCACATGTGAAATCATGAGGTGCAGGTACGAGCAGGAAAGGTTTGACCTGCTCTCCTGAACTGCAATTTCATGCACGTGCATCTGCGTTAGCAAGCAGCCCACGAGCAGCAGCTCTGCACAATGAAGCATACATGCATCGGCAGGGCATTTTGGGCTGACTACAAACATGGGCTAGACCCTCGCTAGCATCTGGAGTATATTAGGTGCACTTCTGGAGGACATAGCTCAGTCTAGTTGCATCCTGAATTAACCTAGTTCATGTGTTCCAAGACCACGTGGTCATGTAACCCAAGGCCTGGTAAGAAAGAGCTGAGTCATTCTCCTCAAAAGCACTGCTCTTGCCCAAGCAAAAACACTAATGCAGTTTTACATAAAGATAAACATATATTAAGTTTGAATAACTATATACCAACTACTATAAAGATTCCTTGGTAATGCATACACATATTTATATTTTTAGGTTATTAGAACCCATCCTTTGAAACCTGAAATAAAAATAGTTTTGTACTTGCTATCTGGGGCTGCTGCTATGAAAATGTCACATTGTGCTGAAAAAATATTTACTTAAACTTTACTTTCATTGCCAGGTCTACATTTTGTGGCCATGGAACTGTGCAGTCGAGCAGATGGCAAATGCTGATACATTGCTAAGATCTCAATGAGAACTCCATGTTTGTCCACTGCAATAATGTTCACAGAGGAAAACAGATTTTTCATTCAGTGACAAATAATTAACAAGATTTCTTCAACAGATATCAAAAATTTGCTCAGTGTTCTGCCAAAGTTCTAATTCCAAATCAACATTTTTGTTTTTTACCCATGAGGAGTTTTGAACATCCACTTGGAATCACACCTAGTGGCTATTTCACTAGTAATGCTTTCATGCAATTAGATTTGTCTTTCAGAATAAATGGGGAAAATACTGAAATAGCAAAGGGAGTTCCAGGCAATTCTCTTCAGAAATATAGTTAATTATCATGGAAACTTCTGGGAAACAGATAAAACAAAAGGGGTTATATACAGCCACATTCTTCAATAGTATCACTTCCCTGAATAATCAAGCAGGCACAGTCATGCTTTCTGGAGGATCTGATTCTTATCAGGTATCTGAACAATAATTTTAAACACAAAACTATTCAGAGTATGAATGGCATTCTCTAATTTCAGCTCTTCCTTCTTGAAGAACACCTTGACACCAGCATTTTAGCAGCACATCCATAACAGTGTTCAGGAATGGGGACAGTGTACCCACATGTATGGTGCACCACGAGAAACTACCACCGAAGGTGACCATGTGTCAAGCAGGACAACTTAATGCACAGCAGATTATTTGGTTATTGTCTTTTTCTCAGGGCACATTGACATGGTCTGTGCAGCTCTGCTGAACATTGGATAAGCTGAAACTTTTCTTTCTAAAGCTGAGACTTTATCAAAATAATCTTGTATGGTTCAGACTTTTAAATTTCCAATTAATCATTTTCTCTTTACCCATGAACCTGTACTTTTAATCTGTAACTTTCCTTTATGTAGCCAGATACCAACTTGGAGCATTATTTAGGATCATGGTTATTTTCCCTATATAAAGAACGTATTACACTACATTCTGTGGTACAAACCTGTCCCTGCAAAAATTCTGAACATACTGAAATCACGCCTGATTTTATTACCTCTAATATTGCCCCTTCCCAAATTTGAGAGTATTTTGGTACTACTAAGTGAGAAAATAAGTAGTATAAAGTACTAAGTAGTATAAAGTACTAAGTACCCAGAATTATTCACCAGCAGTAGCCAAAACAAACCAAACTAAGGCTGTTTCTCTTTCACTTCTAATGACAGATTTATGATCTGGGCTCAGAAACCCCACATATGAATAATTTTTGGCAATTCTTTTCAACTCATCGTAGCAACTCACTATTGCAGAATACTTCCAGTGAAGTTTGTCAGAAGGTGTTAATCAGATCAGTTACACAAGGCCAAACATGAGTGATGAACAGGCATGTTTAAAACCAAGGAGCAATAATTGTGAGATATCGGAGGCTACTCACCTCTTGTGGAGTCCCTCAGAGCAGCTTTCTCTGGAGGCCTGCAGCGACGCTGGCCACCTCCTCAGGCACGTTCCTTCAGCATCCTCACCATCTCCAGAAGTCCTGGATCCTGGAACCAGCATGAGCAGAGAACTCATCTTCCTCTACCCCTTAGGAGAACTACTTACACAAGACCCACTTTTTGGATCTTTGGTCACCAAAAATAAATAAATGAATAAATAAATAAAATACAATTGCGTTGCAGGCCAAAGAACTGCATTAAATCATCTGGTTTTGTGATCTGAGAAATCAATGTGAATAGTATCATGGTAGCCACTGCTTCACACAAGAAGCACTGCCCTGTTGAATCCAAGGCTTTTGAAGCACAATTCCTTCTCATTTCTTCCTCCATACTGGACTCTGCCATTCTTGCAATTTCAAAAATTAATTCTTTTTTTTTTAATGGGTAAATTACATTCTCCCTTTTCAAAACAAAAGCTTTCAGTTTGTTTAATTTTAGATCATTGGTTTCAGCAGCTTTCTGATGAAGTGTAATGGTGCACATGGGTTGATGAAATTACTATAAATGAATTTCAACTGATTAGATTGATTAAATACACATTTTCTCATATGATCAATTCACCTAAAAATAAAATATTGCATTACATTCTTCCCCTTTCCTGTCCCTCTTTTATTATACACTGTTGCTTGAGTTCATTTTCCTTGTTTGGTAGAGTAATCATCAACACCACTGCGTACAACTGAGAACAACTTTGCTTTCATGAACGAAGACCAACAGACATTGAAAGGAGTTAAGCAACTGTGTACTGTTGGTAGCACTTAGTCCTCTTTCCTTCTATCCTTTTCCATATTTAAAATTGTACCTTGGTATTGAAACTCTTGGTGCCATCACTTCACAGTATTGGAGACAGTCCAGAAAACGCAGGAGTCTGATATTTCACAAGACAATCTTCCTTTATTAAAGATTATAACAGGTAATACTTTCATATCTTCATGGCAAGGTAAGCCAGCTTTTTATAACTTAAATTACATCTTTAAAATGTCAAGTGATATGTATTATTATTTGGTATGATTTGCTGCCATGCTGTATGGTAGGGTTTTGGGGGTTTTTTTGTTTTTTTTTGTTTTTTTTTTTTTTTTCCTCACATGTGCTTTTTTTCCTCTAAGGGTTTTTAAGGACATATTTTGATTTTCATTCAGTCTTTCAAGTAGATAAATATTCCATAACACTACGAGCACCTGATATTTACAAAACAAACTCCAATACTTCAGCATTTTTTTCTGCAAAAACTATGCCAGAGTTAAACTAATAACTAAATTATTATAAAATATTCTGTCTTTGTGTCTTTTTTCTCCCATGACACACTTTGGGAGTAGAACAAGGTAAAACCCAACCCCCCAAACTTTTAAATCTTCTATCAAAGAAGGGAAGAGCAACAATAAACGATCCAAAATATTACCTGCTCCACCTACACTATCTGGCTTCACATTATATTTAGAACCAGAAAAATATTTTTAGGAGAAATAGGGCATTTTCTCAGAAAATGATACATGTTGCTAAGAAAGGAAGAGCTGTTTATCAGAATTCTCAATTATCAGGGTAAAAAAACATTGCATGGCACAGCAGACTTCCTTCATTCCTAAAAGCACGGACTATCAAATGGTTCCTCTTGTACATAATTGTGAATTCAGAACAAAGTACATCAACCTATTGCATCAGTTCATTCTAGAAGTCCTTTTAGCCTTTCAGCTCAGTTACAGATGGAGCTTCACAACCAGGGCTCTTCCACAGAATGCCTCCTCCATGCATTCTCTCTGCCTTTAATACTCTCACCTTTCTTACTGCATCATTTTATAGGCCAGTCACATGGCAGAATTCTTCTTTAGTCTAGTAGAAAACATCATGGGAAATTCTGTAATTTTCTCCAGTAAAAAAATGCATCAGACTTATCTTTTTTCCTCTACCTAATCTCCAGGCTCTTTATTTCACTTGCTCCTACAATACTTTTTATCTGCTTACATTTCTCTTTCTAGCTTCTGTTTCCCCAACAAAAGAAACATTATTTCTTTTCTACATAGTTGCAATTTAATTTGCTTTTCTGACCTCTCTCTACATTTGGGTTGGAGTCTCTATTCTTGACAAACCAGAAGTGCATGGATAGTTATACTGCCCCAAAGCCTAAAAACTCGTGTCCTGAAAGGACTTACTGATAGATTGCATTGATAGCTGTATCACATCAGTTACTAACTCACTCATTAGAGAAATGATGCCACCTGGCCTGGGAGCAAGTCTGTCTTCCCAGTCAGTTAGTATTCCTACTGGTGCACCATGGCCTTGCTCTCATCTCTTAAAATTCCTACTGGATACTTTTTCTAGGATTTACCTTAAATTCTCTCACTGTCATCCCTCAATTAAAATTACTGATTTTTCCTACAATAGGTATGAATCCAAATCCAAACATGTGCCTGCCATTAGGTAAAAGGAAAAATTCAGTCTGTTCTTCAGAACAAGAGATTTGCTGACACTTTGGCCCACCCAGGCTACTCAGTATAACCCTGGGTTCAAACCCAGGGTTTGGCATTCTGCTAGAATGGAAGTGAGAATGAGATGTTCTAAATGTGCATCTCAGGTTCTTTATGTGCTCTTCCTTAATGAAAGCTGAATGAAACTCAGGTTGCCACCGAGAGGGTGTAAATTTTCTTTGAGCTATCAACAAGTCTGTCTCCAGGGACCCTCTTCAAAATCTTCAAAACTCTTGGGTCTCTTACTCTTCACTTGTACTAGCCAAGTGCCAGGAACTCTGAATTCCGTCTGTCTCCAGGGGGCTTTAAGCAATGATAATTCCAATTTTTGAGAAGCATTAGCTGATAGCATGCCCAGATATATTTCTTATGGCGTATTTCCAGAGTTGAGGAAAGCCAAGAATTTGTTTTTTATCTTTTTTATGCTTTTTTATCTTTAAGCATCAAGGGAACTCAAACCTCTGTAAAGAACATTTATCATCACCAAGTTCTCACAAACAGAACACACCTACCCTGCCATGTTACACAAAACACAGCTCTCTCCTCCCAGCTACCACGAGATCAGGTGGGGCAAGATGTCTTACAACACCAGAAGCATAAGCAGTGTTTAAATAATAATAAAAAATTGGTATCAATCCCCTTTTCATTCCATAATTTTTCCTTTTTTAGAATAGGAAAATGTAGGACCTGTTGTCCAGAATTCCAGATATCGAACTTTTTTCTGAGCCACTGCTTTGAACTATAGCCAGTTCTGTCATTCCTTTCAATCCTGCTGTTACCTTCAAATAAGAGGCTTATTTTTAAGTATTACTAGGAAGTGGAGCACCCAGAATAGAGGAATTTACCCTCTTCTATTTAAATGTCCATTACTTCTAAAGAAGAACTAGCTCTCCCCATGGATTATTCCTTCTCTATGCATAGTTACTTTCATCATTAGACATAAAATTCTCTGCTGCTGCTTCATTGATTTGATATTACTCTCTTCAGATCATCAGATGACCAAAAAAAAAAAAAAAGAAGAGAAAGAAAGAAAAATTAACATTATCTTTCCATGCTTTTACTGATTTAATTAGCAAGCAGCACGTATTAATGAAGATCATAAATATCTGTTGTTTCTGAAAAAAATTCCTTTTACTGCTGCTGTGCAATGGTGAAAAGATGCACTAAGGAAAATTGTTTTCTTCATGCATCCATTCATTCAGTACATGATTTGTTCACTTGACCAGAATACACACATCAGAGGTAAACAATAAAAATATCAAAAAAGTCTGTTATTCATGGCTTTGCCACTCAGGGACTAAATATAAGATACTCTAAGAATGTGAGTGGTCTTTGTCCACATATGCTAGCAATTCTCTAAGGGATGCTATAGACAAACTGGGTTCCCTATGACCTCCATCTAAGCTAAGAAATTCATTAACTGTTTTCAATTTAAAATTGAAATGAAAAAGTGTTGCTTTTAAAATGTTTTTTATTCACATTATCTTTTTGTGAAAGCCTTGGTAATTTATACATCGCTGCACTTGAAACACAGTTGTTGAGTTTCCTCTGGAGGAGATATTTCTCAGTGAGTGTTTTGCTCCTCTTTTTCCTACTAATGTGAAGGCCACTACTGTCAGAATGCATTTATGTCCTTGATGATTTTCAAGCTGACGTTTCTAAAACCATCTGGATGTGTCTGCCTACGTAACATTGGAAGTGACTATAAAAACAGTCTTATTCTCCATAAAAACCTATGGCTCCTCTTAAGCCATAAAACTAGATCAAGGAGAAAATGGCTACTCCTAACATAGGCTAAAGCTCAAAATTCTACAAGTTCATCATCCCGAGCTGCAATAATTTAATCTGCAGCATTGTGCAGATTCCCTCTGAAATACACTGACAGGGAAACTTGGTATGGAAAATTTGTGTCAACCCCACACATTTACCAGATTGATATTTCTCAAAATACACAGCAGATGGAGAAGCAAATATAAATAGGAAGACCAATGTAAATTCCTGTCAAATCCTGTTCTCAGCTAGGAGCATATATTTGCCCTAGGAGATAGAGTAATACTGCATATATTTCTTACAGTAGTGACCTATTTAAAGCAGTTCATACCTACTCTTGTGGGGGGGGCTTTGTGTCTCAGAACTGTCATGCAGAAACTGCTAATGTGGAAAATGCAATAAAATATCTGAGCATCTTCAACAGTGCTGGACACCTAGCACACATTTCAGATGGGTCTGATTTTTACAGGAAGGGGTTCAACGATTTCCAAAAACACTTCATCATTAATAGAGGCACTAGAATTGCTATCCATACCACTTACATGCCAATATTTTGTCAGATCTGGCACCCCAATCCCAAGAGATAAAGAGATTCTTTATCTCTTTTCCATGGCTCCCCAACCTCTTTACTTCCCACACTTAGCTAATGAGCTATATCAGTCTGATGAGTTACAGGTCCTGCAAGTGCTGCCTAATTTCCATCTGCCTCTCACTGAATATAGACTTCACTGTGATCACTTCTTACCAACTAGATCTGTTTTATCTGAATTACACACGACTTCAGCATGAGCAATAATTAAATAAGAGATGCAGTCACTGATCACATCATCCACTTCCTCCAGAGTTCTCTAAGACTTCTTTATAATGATTAGTATTGACTTGCACTGCTTTACCAATAGATAACACCGAAACCCAGATCCAGACAGTAAGACAGGCTTCACAAAGAGCAAGAAGTGAGTTTCAAATTCATCCCTGGCTACTTCCTGCCCTTAGGCACTTGATTCATTCCTTTGAGTAAGGATGACTGTCATTCTGACACAGTTGCTGGAATAGATGATCATGGCAACAACCACCTTGGAGATAACAGTGTAGGTCTTGTAGGCTGAGGTCTTGCTCAGGAATTGAATGACCGGGATTGTGACATGTTCCTTAGACTCAGCTCATGTTCAATCTCCAGAGCAAAGAGGAACATATGGTGAGCATGGCCTGTGGTCACCAAGGTCATGGATGACATGATTATCACCATCCCTTCCTTCTGTTCCAGACACATTTTTTTGAATGAAAGTGGCTGTGGTGTCTGCTCTAAAGTGGACTCACCATTTATGTTCAGAACTCAAAAACCACTGAGAAAGTTAGAAAAAAATGATACTTAATTTGTGAATCCTACCCAGCCTAAGAGGACATAGATTAGTCAAAATGATATTGGGTGGACAGAACATAAATAACTTTATCAGCAAAAGCACAGATTTCCATAAACTTTCAGATGCTCATATGAGTAGTTAAACTTTTTGGGAGTCACACTTTTGGAGAAGGTTCTCTTCACTGACTATAAGAGGAGCTTACAACAAATGGCTAACTTATTTAATTATTTCAATCTGACCGCTATCAATGTTGCACACTAGAGTCCTCCCTAGGAATGATATAGAATCTTGTTTTTAATTAAATCGATTGCAAAACTTCATGAGGTGAGTGTTTTGATAAATTAGAAATTTTGAGAGAGATGAAAGGACAAGAAAAGGCAACATTTTTATATCCATCAGTAAGACTATCATTCTTACAAAGACTCTCAGTCACTCTTAGGAAGCCTGTAATTAGATACTATGTGGGCAGGTCCGCACCCACTGCTGTGGGATTGAATCCAACTGAAAAGAGCTGGTAACAACCAGCCCACGACAGGGAGCTCACTGAACAGAGGTTACAAAGCAACAACAAGTTCCACATTTAGAGTGGTAAGTGAAAAATCTAAAGGATTCTCTGATAACTGTGCTTGCTACCTGCTGTTTGGGGTTGGAGATCTGCAGGGATCCTTGCTTAATAAAAGGGAGACTCAAAGGTATGGTCTGAGCCAAAAGCTACAAGGACTCTGAGTGATCCTGAGGAGACCTTGAGAGAGGCTACTAGACTTGTGGCATCTCAATTCTGGAAGATTCTAGTAGGAGATGATAACTCCTGGGCAACGATAATGTAATACAGCTAGGAAAAGTGGGTGATTCCAGTAGGGTAAAGGTGGTTCAACAGAGTATTTTTCAAAGGAAGATCAGAATGATGTTAATTGTAGGTAGAATCTTTTTTTGTTTTAAGGAAAATACATGAGGGCATTGGTAAAAGTCAAGAAAAAATTAGATGGGATATAAAATATTATTAAGAGCACTCCAAATTTAAAGAGAGAATGGAAATTGGGAAGAATTATCGTTCTCTTCTATGGAATAATGTGTAAAACAAAAGTTGTTTTATTTGATTACCACATAGAGGGAGAAAAAAAAAAACTTGGACTAGTCATCAAGACAGGATATTCTGCACTTCTGAAATGGAGAAAGGCAAATAGTATTGGGCTGAGGGTTGATTCAATTTAGCAATAGCCTAATCACTGAAAGGAATGGTGAAGGCCCTTCTGGAAAGACAGACAAATAGCCTCATGATAGCTACCCATCAGCTGAAGGTTCCTTAGGCAGGACTGAACTGGCACAGCAATCTCTTAAACTGCATCATGCTTTTTCTGATGTTGGTAAATAGATTAAATAAATGTAACTGTCTCTGTAATTCTTAACTCTGATACCAGTGTAAAGAGAAGCTGAGATCCCTGTTAGTTAGGATATCTCAAAATGCCCTGAATTGGGAAGCCAAGGACCCATACAAACACCTTGGAAACCCAATTTTACTTAAGTCTCTAATGACGAGCAAATATGTGTACAACTCACATTCTTATTGCCTTTTTTATCGGGCTACTTCCCACATTAAACACTTTGAGAAAAAAAATTCATTGGCATTCTAAGGCATTAGTCCAAGGCTTTAGTTTCCAGTCTAAGAAGTTGGTAGATATTCAGAAATTTCTCCTATCACAACACAGGACAATTCATGTGAACTCTGTCCTGGCTTGTGTAGTACTGTAACATCAGGTGATCTAGAGGAAGGAGATCTACAAGACTGTAGACTACAAGACTGTACTCATTTCTCCACTCACCAGAATTTAATTCACTGTATCATCAGCAGATTGCCAAGTATTATACACCCTGGTCTTCAGCATTTCATAGTCTGGACAAATATTCTTACTGTGTCTGTGATATGCTATGGAACTGTGACTCCCTGGAAAAGATAGTATTTTTTTTGCATACTTGTAAAGAATGGGCAGGACCATTTCTACAAAAGCTATACTCAAATAAGAGGAAAAACAAAAAAGTGCACTTTCAGGTATTTGCATATGGGAAACATGCTTACATGATCCACTCTATAAGACCTATAAATACTTTGCAACATTTTTATCTTCAGTTTCTCTTCCATATTTGGGTAACGGGCTACAAGATTCAGGTGTGAAATTGCCAAGTGTTATCTAAATACTAAATAAATTGTGCTTAGGTGTAAGCACAATGCTGGGGCAAGAAATGAAAAATTGAAACGTAAAGTGTGGAAATTAAAAAGGCTTGAAAGAATATAAAGATGTTAAACTTAATACAGGATGGGGAAATAAGCATACCAAAAATTGCAAAGATAACATATGACTGACGGGGCAGAAGGTGCCCTGCTTAAGTTTGTCTGCAGATGAAAATGAGCAAGCACCTCAGGCTGTTACTGCGGAATGGGCTGTTCTTGCTTTACCTCTGCTTGCTTTGGAGATGCTAGTATGAGCAAAGTTGTTCCCCACATTGGTATAAACTGCAGAAGCGACACTTCTGAAACTTCCTGTTTCTCAGTTCTTTGAAAAAATGGATTAAGAACTGAAAGGCCCCCATAGGTTGTGAGCCCTAGTCCTTGCCACTTCTCACGCTCACATTTAAACATGACCCAACTCCATTTTTAAACCAGCTACTAGCTTTTTGCCTCTGTGATTTCCACTGGATGTCTATATAAATAATACATTAGAAACTGTGACCTAATTTTTCCATGGCTTGTTCTTGTTCAGTCTTTGCTACTTCTGGTAAAGTCCTGTGAAAACTTCCACTATTTTGCCTCAGATTTGCTCATTCATCCATTTTTTTTTTACATGTTAGCATATTAAATTTCCTCAAATCACTTGGAATTCCCTTGCTGATCAATAACATTGAAAAATTGTCAACAGATTTCTTGACAGCTTTAACTCAGTCAGCTACGAATTACCAAAATACTCTGATTTTGGAACATCTGTTTCTACCAGCTTTTCCACAGCACATCTAGAATCACTGTGTGAACAGAGTATTGCCACCATCATTTATTTTTTTCTTGCATGAACAACATCAGCTGACTTTTGCTAAACATTGAGCAAAAGAAAAGTGTAAACCTCTTGCTCCAGCTGCAAGCTCCAAGTCTCTTGGTCATGGGTCTTGTTGCTTTCCTTATAAAACTCTAGTGACTCCTACTACTAATTATTTATCTTTCCCCTTTGTCTCCTTTTGTATGGCTTAAGGATGTTTTACCTTATCTATCTCTACCTTTATCTTATCTATCTTTATTTTTTTTTCTAACCACAGAATTAATAAATCTCTACTTAAAAAGAAAAGTCCAGCAGCTATCTTGTATCCTGTTACTGCTCACCAGTGAAGCAGAGAAAGTGATAAGAGAATGGTGAGTAAAATACTTAGCATTTAGGTAAATTAAATGTTTTGTTTCAAATAATAGTCTCACTGTGGAAAAAAAAAAAAAAAAAAAAAGTGCTGATAATTAAAAATCCTATCCCTTGGCCTTGCTTTTCTTGACTACTCAGTGTGTGCATGTTTGTGCATATATCCTGAGAAGGTGACTGAGTACATATGAAACTTAAATTATATTGTTGACAATCATTGGCCAGACGTCGTCATATCTCACAAATCATCTACTAGTGGCCCATGAATCATAAGTTAAGCAATGCTGCCCAAAAGGGGCCTTACTGGCCTCTTGTGAAGGACAACTCGTGGTCCAATGTACGTTTCATAAATCAGGATGTCAATCTATGAGCACGTACAATCTGTTTTGGTTGCTGTTTTTGGAAATAGGCAGTGTAGGCTCAGAAGCTCATTTCCTCTATTTCATTCCCAGTGTAACAACCAGAGTTTAGCATTCAGGAAATTTCTTGCCAGCAATACTAGCAAGACTGAGTTTAAATTCACAAACAAGTCATTCCAGTTCCTCCTGTTCAGTACTAAGCATCTTAAAAGCAATAGTAAGATTTTTCCCCCATAAAAGTGCGTACTGCCTCAACTCCTTTCATGAAGGTATAATTTCTTAACCTCTTTCAATTTGCTCTAGGTGATTGGAATGTCTATTATTGCATTTTGTCTCCTTGGCCCAGTAAGAGGTGAGATACAATATCTATAAGAACTATCCCTAGAAGGTGAATAAAGACAAAATAAATAACATATATATGAAACAATGACCAGTATCCTATACTTTGAAATTGTGGTATGATTTGTGTATTGTGTATGATAATGTCCATTGCAGTGTATAGAAGTGGGACTAACGGTTTTACTCTATTTAAATTTCTTTATTAAGAATCCAAGAGAAGTCAAATTGTGCTGAAAATTCATGGAGGAGCATTTTACAGTCGTATGCGCTTGTTCTGCTCCTTCTGTTGTTTATAAGGAGCGGTTCAGTAAACAGAATGGTTAGTGTAGCAAACACTGCTCAAAATGAAAAGTTGTGCATAAGTGAATAAAAGAGATTTTGACCTCAAAAAGACTAGAACCTTAAAATAAATTATATCATTCACAATAGAAGGTGATTGCATTGCACTCTTCGTTCCTAGAAACATACAGCCTTGGAGTGGGAGGCACACAGGTGCAAGTCTAATGAACATTTCTTAAAAGAGATTTTAAAATATATCTATATTTATAAGCCCAGAAAACGTTGTCAAAAGAATGTCCTGGAATTTTCTTAGTTTTCTCTCAAATCACTTACCTTCTATTTTGTTACCTGCTTCAGGTAATACCCATAAACAAACAAAAAACCTGAATCTGAGTCATAATTAATCAAAAAATTACATCCTTAGTTTTTGCTTCTTGGGCTTTTGCAGTCTCAAACACATTATCTAGCTGGAAGAGGTTCCAAAATACTGACAAGATGTTTTGTGTACTCTAGGTGACGAAGTTTGCTACGATAGGCTTGGCTGTTTTACAGACGACCCACCCTGGGCTGGGATACCAGGGAGACTTCTGACAGGTCTGCCTGACTCTCCAGAACACATGAACATCAGCTTTTCTCTGTACACCAGAGAAACAGGAAATAACTCACAGGTGACACTGACTAACATCACAAATAGACTATGCCTAAAAATGTCTGCAAACTTTTTGAAAAGCCTGTGTCACTCATCATGGGCAAAAAATGTTGGAATAAGAAGGTAGTGAGTGAACTTTGGTGCTATTTGGGGTAAAGCATGGAAAAAAATTGTGAAGTGTAAGGCACAACAGCTTTCCTAGCATTTTTCTATACAATCATGCAGGTGATGGAGCACTATCTTTTGCATGCATTTAACTCTCAGAAAAGTCAAGGACTTGATCAAATAAGCAACCTTCTGGGTATTTGGATAGGGGACCAAATGCTGATATCTTACTTATGCAGTAATTGAGTCAATATTGTGACTTTAAAAAAATAAAAGTAAGTCTGAAGCAGAACAATTCGAGCACAATTTCAAAACCTGCATTTTTTTTCTCAAAATCTGTGTGATTAAACGCTCTTACCTGCCCTTCTCCGTTCTGCAAATAAGAAAGAATCACTCGGACTGCTTATTCTTTGTAACACTCAGCAGAGCAATGCCTAGGAACTTGTAAGGCGCCAGGGCTGGGACCACATCACTTCAGCAAATGCACATGAAGCTGCAAGTTCCCAGAGCCTGTGTCATCTGTGCTGTACAGGGACATTCAGGATTCCACTGCTGTGGACTGGGATGACATCACTGTCATTGCAGACATCACAGCTTGCAACAATCCTGGTTGCCACGCAAAGAATCAAGCTCAGGTTCTCCAGGGGTGAAAAGTTATACTTGTAATAAATGTTTCTATCTGCAGAGCAGGAAAAATGAGTGTTCACTTTGCACTCACCAGTGGATTATCCAGGCTTTTCTGATGTTCACAAAATGAGACAGAACAAAATATACCTTGCACTACTTCCCCACCATCAAACCTAACTCTATAATCTGAGGGCACAGCCCTTCCACACCCAGGCTCCCTGAGCTTGCATCACAAGCCCTGTATTTATCTGGAAATAATACAGATGATCAGAGATCATTCTCAGAGTAAAAGGAAAGAATATGATGGAACAATTTGCAAGAACATGTGGTGAACCAAGATCAGTTTAATCACTGTTGCCTGTAGTATCAAATTCTTTCAACCATTCTGGAGTAGCTAATAACAACCACACTGTAGAAGCGCTGCCGGTTCAGACAAAAGCCATTCCTTAGATGCAGAGCAGCACGTGGAAGCTGAAGATCAGATTGGTTAGAAGACAAGAGCAGAGAAGTGTGGGGTTGGTGAAATGTTCTCTGGAGGAACTCATCCAACTCAGGTCACTACATATCATTTTATGACACTTTGACTCCTTTAGGTTGCTTCATATACTCTATAAGGAGGTTCTTTCTGCATTAAGAGGAAGAGGAAGAGGTGAGGGCAGCAGAAGCATATGCCCTTGTACAGGAAGGCACAACTTCTTTGGCAGCTGGGTTGGAACTGAGAAGATCAAGATGCTGAGGTGACCAGCTTCCAAAAATTAAAGACTCTGACCATTCAAAGGAGTTCTATAAGGCCTACTGAGGGGTCCATATTGATGATGTGATATTTTGCTACCTTCTTTAAAAGGGGAAGATAGATAAAAGATCTAACTTTCATTTTGTTTTTCTCACACAGGTGATCTCAGCAATTAACTCCTCAACCATCCAAAAGTCACATTTTTCCTCACGCAGGAAAACTTCTTTCATCATTCATGGATTTGGCAGCACTGGAAAAAAAGGCTGGATTGTAGAAATGTGCTTGGTATGAGAGAGTATCCTCTGATTTCCATCAGCAGCTGTAGCTGCATTCAGACATTATCACTTGGACACTAACGTTCACCTTCCATTTTGCAATTCACCAGAAAGTATTGATAGAAGATAAACAAAACCTCTTGTGGTTTCTCGTCCTTCCACACTGGCAGTGAAAGGGACTGACTAGTGAAAGATCACCACAGGAAACAAATTCACAGAGCAGCAGAACTATTTTTTTTCAAAAATCCATGAATACTTTTAATCTAAAATCTTAAATTACAAAATTTTCCAGTTGAAAGGAAAGAGCAGTTCTATTTGCTCCTCCAAGCTACAAACTGTGGTTGTGGCATGTATAAAAGAGAGAAGGCAGTCCAGAATTCAATGCATGATCAATTTTAACTTTCTGTTTTCCTTATCATTTATGTTCAGCTGGTTAGTCTGTGTTAATGTTTGTTTTCAGTCCTTGTTCTTTCCCAAACCTTAACTAAGCCTTAGGAACTAGAAAGCTACAAGAGATCAGTGACCTCTGTAAGTCTGTGACAATACAGCAGTAACCTTTTCACTAGCTTTCCGTGCTAAAATAAAAACTTCCTACTTTGCTCACAGCCTTTCTACTTCAATATGACTTCTCAATTTCTAATACAGCTGAAAAATAAGTCTATTTTGTTAAATACCATTGACCCTCCAAGAAAGTCACATATTGCACACAGCAGATACTGTGCAGTTGTGTTGGATTTCCAATTACTTTCAAAAATATATACAAACGGGTTAAAAATTAAAAGAGTTTGATTGTTTTCTTTAGAAATTGAGATTTTTCTGTGAGGACATTCTTGTTTTAACACAATACAGGCTACAATGCAGAGTTCTGTTTGTAAAGAATGAGAGGTCCCATTAGGAAATTACAATGTTATTGTAATTGTTGTTATTAAGACAATTTATTGCATTTCTATTTGCTATTTTATATTTCTTTAAACGCTTTGTTTTATGTGTTTCCACATTAGCTGTTGCTGGAAGTGGAAAACAGGAACTGCATTGCTGTTGATTGGAAAGAGGGTGCAAAAGGCACCTACGCCACTGCAGTGAATAACCTCCGTGTGATTGGGGCTGAGATTGCTTATTTCATAAAAACTCTACAGGTAAAAGAAACAGCCTTACCACCTACAGTTCACAGGCGTATATGGTTGGGTTATGATACTGCTACTTTGATTTTTAACCTTCTCTAGGAGAGTTGGCCAATGTGTCAGTAAATGTTGTACAAAGGATGTAGGTTAGACCCAACTAATAACTTTTAACTCTGTGAGCACTTCATAGAGCCACAGAAGACAAAAATGAAGCTAAAGGAGTTGAAAAGATGTGCCCATAACTAAAGATCAGTAGATGACTCCATTTCCATATGATGATACAGGCAAGAAGGCATTTAACAGAGGTGATGCATGTTGTGTGACTTACCCGCTCAGAAGAGCTGTTAGCACTAGAAACTAGTGCTGGAAGTAAATTAGTATCTCAAGTTGGCAGCAACTGAAAGTAATAGGAACTGGAAGCACCCTAGAGTTTCCCTTGATAATACCAACTTTGTGGTCTGCAAGCAAACTGAACTACCCTGATGCTTTCTATTTGTGGACTTCATGTTACTGAAGGCAAGGCTTCACATTTACACGCATGACACAGCATTTCTTGATCCAAAGTTCAAGTTCCAAAGTTCTTCACCTGTGACTCTCACAGATGGATCACTAAATCTGTATTTTCCTACAAGCCTTGCTAGGATTACTCGCAGACAGAGATTTACATCAATCAAGTTCTGTCTTCACTTATGCTTTCTAGAAGAGTAAAGATGCACTGCAAATGGAAGAACTGCAGGACAAAGTCTCTTCAGGGAAGAATGTCATCTACCAGAGAAAAACAGATACTATAAAACAGCTTTTTTTTTGGGCACATGCCTTTATTCAAAACTTAGTGAAAATCTCTTGAAATTAACAGTTACTCCTTGTTGTCTAAGATTGTTACAAACCCCAGCAAGTCCCTGAATTAAATGTATTCTTTGTATGTAGCCTACACATTTATTATTTTCCTTTTCCATCTTCAAAGCTTGTGCAATATCTAAAAGGACAGGCTTTGTACAGGAGACGTTCAGCAAAAAGAAGAATGGACATCACTGCAACTCCACTTTGGGAAAATTTTGTGGGGTGATACGACTACAGTGTCTAAGTACACACAAGGAGAATGGATGAGCAATAACAAGGGGCTCCATAATACAGCTGATGAAGATAAAACAAGTTCATATTTACAGAAACTAAAATTAGGGGTTAATCCAAATGTAAAAAAAAGGCTCTTATTTTGACACCATGAATAACTAAAGAGAGTAACCATATGTCGAGACTGTGATGATGACTCCATCATATGATTAGGCATTTAAAATTCAAGTCTGAATCTTCTTCTACCAAACTCTAGTGTAATTTAGATAATAAATAATCCCAGGAATTCATGCAGTGTTGAATATGCAGGAAGAGAAACTAATGGTTCCCAACAGCCCTCAACGTAAGACACCATCTTTGTTTGATATTTAAAATAATATTCTGTGTCTCTCCCTCTTCTCCTCACTCCTTATAATTAGCAAATCTTCAAATATTCCCCTTCTGAAATCCATCTAATTGGCCACAGTCTTGGTGCACATACTGCAGGAGAAGCAGGAAGAAGAACCCAAGGCATTGGACGAATAACAGGTAGATATATAGATATGACACCACTTTCCTAAAGGAAAGATAAGACAAGGTACAGATCCACTTCTGTTATTTTAACAGTTTCTTTTCTAGGTGCATTACCACTAATTACTGTACAATATGATTTGTAATCAGTACTAATGATAGAAAGTCATGCAGTTTTAGACCACTGGGCTAAGAAGCTAGAATTAAACTATGGGCTCTCCTGTAGACACTTTTCACAAGAATAAGCAAAGTCTGTGCCTCTCAAACACAGGCATGATTGTTGCATCTTTCATCCTTTAATGACTAAAATACTAAGCATCCTCTTAAGGACTCTGTTAATACATTTGTAACGTTACTGTCATTCACTGAACTGCACTAAGCACTACCTCAAGGCAAAGCTAAAGAAAAACATTAAGGAAAATGTTTTACTTCTGTTGGAATGAGTTTGCAGAAAGGTTGACAAAGCCATATTGCAGCACACAGTCCAGCTTAGAATTCACATTATTATTCAATATTTTTAGCGCATTATTTATACCTGATACTATAAGTTGGAAAAATACATTTTTTTGTGTATTTTTTACACTCCTTCCTCAGTCAATAATGTTTTTCTTTAGGTTTGGACCCTGCTGGGCCTTATTTTGAAGGGACTCCTCCTGAGGTGAGACTGGACCCCACAGATGCGAGCTTCGTTGATGTTATTCACAGTAATGCTGCCCAATTTCCTGCCGTAGGTGAGTGTTCGTGTGCAAGCAAATATCTGCAGAGATGGACAGGTCAAGAGGTATCTTAAAACACTAAGATGATCATCTGTGTATCTCAGGGTTTGGAATTTATAACACCACGGGACACCTCGACTTCTACCCAAATGGAGGAAATGCAATGCCTGGATGCAATGATTTAATTGCACGGATGAAACAAAGAGAGTTTGAGGTTCTCACTGCAGGTAAATGCACATTTCCAAAATTCAGAATATCTTCTCTTGGTTCTGAAGCATGAATTGTGAAAGCCAATAACAAACCAACACAACTCCCTTGATAGCCTGGACAAACTGGTTCTCCTGATAAGTTAAAACACTGGCTCCTGCTGCAAATAGAAATGTGTAAATTCACACAAAAGCCATAGTACGAAAACCTGTTACTGTTTAACTCTGTGGCTTAGCCATTTTCAAAGAGGGGCAAGTACAACTCTTGTACAAGATAGCTGAAGATTATTTCACAGATGCTCATAAAATTTGTTCCAACAGATGCTACATTCATTGGGGGATGTCATCACTCACGCAGCCATGAGTTTTACTTTGAAAGCATCCTCTATCCCACTGGATTCGTTGGATATCCCTGTGAGACATACAAGTCCTTTGAGTCAGTAAGTAGAATGGCTCAGGAATGTGCAAACTGTAAAGAAAATAATCAAGGTCTCTGCATTCAAGATATATATTGATATGTACACAGAGCATTTGGATGCTACGGCAGCTCTGCTCTCACATTATCCAAATAGCAGCAGAATCTAGATGAGAAATCAACTCAGTGACCACGCAGCAAGTGCTGGCCAGGAGCAAGATACATGCAGAGAGGCACAGGACACACTAGCACCATCAGCTATTCCCCTGTGCTCTGGAGAAGGAATCTTGAAGCCTGGATGATACCACTAGAACATACAAAAAAAAAAAAAAAAACCTCCTGCAATCCTCACTATAACCCTCTATGCAAAGACCACAGAAGTTAGCTATATTGATCCTAACAGCTGCTGGCTGTAAGAAGAGATATCCAAAACTTCCAAAAGCCCTAAATATTGTCTAATTTATAGTTAACACCTAAGATGTTTTAAATTGCCTATAAGTAAATGCATCTATAAATGAGGCTTAAAATATCCATGCTACTCTCTTCCTTCTCCTATTTTGTGTAGCAACATGGATGCAGGCAGTTCCTCTAGATTATATTTTGTCACAGACTCTAGCTGAAAAATATATTGATTGAGGGAGTTCCAGAGCATCATCTGCACAGGTATCAAACCTGCTCATTCCACGCTCACTTAAGCAAAATAACAATATAAAGTATTACTTCAGCTTTGCAAGGTTGGAACAGCCTCTGGAGCCTTAATTTTGCCAGACTTGGGATGCCAAAACTACTCCTCATTAACTGATATTCTGGTTTTTCCAAGGGAGACTGTTTCCCTTGTCCTCAGGAAGGATGTCCAATGATGGGACACTATGCTGACAGATTCCCAGCTAAACTGAAGAGAATAAACCAGAAGTATTTTTTAAATACAGCAGCAGACCCGCCTTTTACTAGTAAGTGGAGAGGGTTTGTAACAACGGGGCACATGTTGGGGAAAAAAAAAAATATTGCTTTGACATGATTTATAATCACACATTTTTCTTACTACCATAAATAGCAGCTAAGGCCTCTGAGAAAAAGTGCTGAACTAATCATCAGAATTCAAGCTCCCTGAGTTCTTCATTTGCTAACATGAACAAATCCCATTCAGAAAAAAAAGAAAAAAGAAAGGATAACTTTCCCACTTACTGGCATTTTAACATCTCATATATCAATGACAGTCCAGTTTCCCTTTCTTTCTCTTTTGTAGGCTGGAGACAAAGAGCATTTATCAAACTGTCCGGGGTAAAGAAAACAAGGGGGGACATAAACCTAGTTTTCCATGACAAGGAAGGAAACACAAAAGAATACCAAATTGCCAGGTAAATAAAATTAATATTTCTCTGTAGCATTTAAGGTTGCTCTCCTTAATCTATACATCTTTCACATATTTAAGCAGTGCAAACATGTATTCTTGCTTGTAGTCACTCTAGCTGACAGCAGATATGGACAGAAGTTGTCACACAGATCAGACCGATGAGGGCTGATGGATGCCTGCAGCATGGGAAGAGCAGCCACCTCCTTTCCATGCATTCTGGGACTCCAGCAGTAAATTAAGGCAATCTGACAGAAGAGGCCCTCTTAAGAAAAGATTTACTCCAGCGGAGTAATTCCTACATCCATACTGTATCTGGAATGCACATACAGTAATTCCTACAGTACACACCAGATTCATACAGAGAAAATACAGATGGAAATACATATTTCCATGGACCTGACACAATCCTCTTCACGCACACACACCAAAATCCCACAGAAGTGGCCAACTCTTTTGTACAGACATCAGTTTTTGATGAAAACTCAACCTGAATGAGAGACCTGTTGCCCTAATCATTTCTTGAAGTTCTTCCTACCACATATAAATTAGAAGGTTCCTCTGTTTCTTTTTCATCCTGTCCAGTTCGGAATGTAGAACAGCAGTCTTGCTTCACTGCCCTATACTTTTTATTTAAAAGTGAGCAAAATGAGTGTTGTGGAGAACCCTGCTTAGCTTAGTAGCCTCCAAGTTATTTCCATTAGCATTGATGCCTTCATTCTGTTTTTAGCGGAGACCTTTCTCAAGATGAAATCTATACAAAATATCTTGATGTTGAAATTAACCCTAAACTTGTTAAGAAAGTTGAATTTCTCTGGATTAAAACTCCATTCACCTTGCTTTGGGCAAGACTGGGGGCAGAA
>PTEX01000291.1:75345-100109 GCA_003342815.1 Eudromia elegans
CCCGGCGCCCGCCGCCGTGCCCCGCAAGGAAGGGGGTGCGCCGGGGGGCGGCCGCAGGAAGCGCGTGGAGTTTGTCACCTTCGCGCCCCCGCGGGCGCCCGAGGAGCCCCCCCTGCCCGCCCCCAATGTCCAGTCCATCCTGGTGGCCAGCGAGGACGACATCCGCTGGGTGTGCGAGGACATGGGGCTCCACGACCCCGAGGAGCTCAGGAGCTACATGGAGAGGATCCGGGGCAGCTCCTGACCTGGCGGGGGGCTCTTCCCAGCCGCCCCCTGCCCCGGCTGATACCAGGCCAGGCAAACCAATAAGGGCCCAACCTCCTCCTCCTCCTCCTCCTCCGCCGCGCTGCCATGCCGCCCCCGGGACCCGTCCCTATGCCCTCCCTGGCCAGCATGGGGGCTGGAGCCCTGCACCACGGGGCTCACCAAAGAGACCGGCCCCGGACACCTTTACGGGCACGGCATCGCCGTCGGGGACCCGCGCGCGGAGCGTCTGCCGTCCTCGCGGTCCGCGCCGGGTTCACCGTGGCCACCGCACACCCGGGTGGCCTGCGGGTCACCTCGGCCGTGGAGGGCGTTTTCATCACGGGAAGCTGCCCCAGAGGGGGAATTGCCTGGAGGAAGCCTTGCTCCCCTTATTGCTTTGGGTCTCGTTGCGGCATTGTGTTCATAGTGATGATGAGTCCTGTGGTCTGATCCCAGGGGACCGGCCCGTGTCCCTCCGCCCCATCCCCAGCCCTGTCCCCTTGCAGCAAGGAGGGGGACTGGGGGAACGGGCTCATCCCCACCCTCACCCTGGCCATGCATCCGTTTTGTATGATCGGTATTTTATACCTGTAGCGTTGTGGGAAGGGGCTGCCACAAGGGGGGTCTGTTATTTATGGAAGATTTTTAATTCCGACATTGTTACAAAAATAAAATATTTTAAAAGGCCGATCTCCCTCCTCCCTGTGGCGGAGCCGGTCACGGGAAGGGCTTTGGCATCTGCTGCTGGCTCTGGCGCGGCTGGGGTGACCTTGGTGTGACGGCCCTGCTGGCACACGGACAAGTCCGGCCGTGCCGCTCCACTCGGCTCTGCCTGGTGAGGAAACGGGCGCCCTGGGAGGCTGTGGCCGTGTGGGGAGGGGAGTTTTCCCCCCATCGTGCCGTGAAACGCGCGCTCCCACCCTCCTCGGCCCATGCAGACCCAACGCACGCAGGGGCAGAAGCCGCCCAGCGCTGGGTCCCACCACAGGCAGGCCCCCCGGCGAGAGCAACAAGGCCCCCCAAAACAGCTGGACAACCCTCTGCCCTCCTCGACCCCCTAAAAACGCTGGTGACCCGTCTCCCGCCACACACGGTTACGCGGTAGCTTTACTGGTGAAATCCAGCAGGTTAAGGGAACGTGTCCATGCCAGGGCCTTTCTTCACGGATGAACTGCAGCTTTCWACTCCCCTTGGATCCCCTCCAAGCTGTTCTGCCCATCCTGAGATGTGCCCCCCGTTCCCTAACGGGATCACGCCAGGAGAGCACAAGAGGACGTTCGCTCTAGTCCTCTCCGTCATCCTGTGCCTTGCAGGCTCTCAGTGGGCTGGGCCGACTCGGGGGCTGCATCACCCAACCGGGATGCAGAAAACCTTCCCTCCTGCCTTCCCTCACGTCTGATTCTCACGGCATTCCTGCTGCTCCCTGGAGGCTGGTGGAGGGGAGGCTCCTGGGGCTGCAGGGAGGAGCTGAGCAGGGATCTTTCTCACAGCGAGGCTGCCCTGGGAACCTGTCCCACGTGCCCCAGTGGGACTGGGGCCAGCATCCCGTCTCTGAATTGACGTGGGAACGGGGACAAGCCCTGGGTCACCTCTCAGGGTGTCAGTCCTCCTCCCGCTCCACGCAGAGGTGGCAAGTGCCAGGCGGCCGTGGCTGTTTCTCATAGTGCACAGAGATCCAAGCAAAGAGGAGGCAGGTAACCAGCTGGATGCCCGCCAGCAGGAAGAAGTAATAGTCCATGCGGCAGTTGTTGATGTTCCCTGGGAGCAGAAGGGACAGTGAGAGCCCAGGAGAGGCCTAAGGAGACACCTGTGCTGTGCGGTACCCATCCGCGCTCTGCGGGCCACGAAGGTGGACGAAGCACACGGGGAAAACGGTCTTGCCGAGGCACGCAGAGCATGAGAGCCAACCGCGGACCGCCACCATCCCACCGGCTCATGGAGCTCATCCGGATCGCCCCCAGCGGGCGACTCCCAGCCTRTGCTTACCATAGTCCTCCGGGCAGTGCATCCACCCATGCGGAGGCAGGGAGAGGAGGGTCAGCAGCCCCGAGCCCAGGAGCGAGCCCACCCCGGAGATGAAGAAGAAGAGACCCATGATGGCTCCTTTCATGGACTTGGGGGCCTCAGAGTAGGCGAACTCAAGGCCTGCGAGAAAGCAGACGGAGCACGTGGCACTGACGGCGGGGCAGGGCCTCGAAGCCTCCGGCGAGGTTTGCCCTCTTCCCTCCAAACAAGCTCCCCATGGATGAAGGCTGCAGAGCGCACGTCACTGCCCGGCAGGGCGCACACAGCCGGGGGCTCCGGAGCCCGGAGACGCGAGGAGGAGGAGGAGGAGGAGGAGGAAGGGAGGGCACCGCTCACCCGGGATGCTGACAAACAGCTCACTGATGCCGATGAGCAGGTACTGGGGGATCTGCCACCAGATGGGCAGCGAGGCGGCCACGTAAGTGTCCTTGCCGATGCGTTGGGAGAGAGTCTGGTTGCGATGCACGTACTGCAGGCGTTCCCTCTCCAGGACGCCTAGGGGAGACGGGCGGCGAGCACAGACGGGRTGCCCGCCTGCGACCGGCTCGCCTGCCCGTGTGCTCAGGCTGGGGCCCTACCCGCTGCGAGGACAGAGGCGAGGCCGACGAACATGCCCAGGGCCATTCGCTTGAGTGCCGACGGCAGCAGCTTCCGCCTTACCAAGAACGGGTCGATGACACGGTCTTTCAGGGGCACCAACGCAAGCAGGACCACCACGTTGGCCAGGAGGAGCCAAGCATCCGGGAACTGCAGGCAGAATCAGGTCGAGACCCAGCAGATGGCCTCAGAAAGGAGCTCGGCATCCCTGGGGATGCTCCTGGTTCCTGACCCGGCCCTGCTCAGCACAGCCGTGAGCTCCAAGCCCTCTCTCTCACCATGTAGTTCTGCGTAGCGCTGGCACGGGTCTGGCCATGCTGGAAGATGCTGGGGATACGGAGGTGCAGGCCCTGCAGGTAATAGGTGGACTGCATCTGAAAGACACAGTGGGGGTGGCTCCGTTGGCTCAGTGGTGAGGGGAGAAAATGCAGCTCCTGGACRGACCCACCACCGTGTTTACCCACAGTCCTCCCTCCAGCCAGCACGAGGCATGTTCCCTGCTGGATTAAACCACCCCAAGACTGCTTGAAAAAGCAGSAACTCTAAAAGCTTCCAGCAGAGCTGAATGTACAGCCTCAGGTATTAGGGGACACGTGGCACGGCGTCCCAACCCAAACTCATATGTCTTGCAACCACCCCCATACCCTGCACCACATTCCTCCGGGCTCAAGATACCCCTGAACAGCCAGATCCTCCACTCCCTTCCAAGACACTCCTACAGGCTGTTGTTCCCCTTGAGCAGCAGCTGAGTACCGCCGATCCACTAATGTCCTGCTCTGCGGTTCATCAGTTCTCATAGCTACCATCTCACTTGTCTGCGGGAATTCAAGGCCAGGATTCTTGTTCCATCTTGCCCCTTGCTAAGGCCACCCAACTGCCTGGCACAGAGGCCACCCATCGCGCCTCACCTGGAAGTAGACCATCCAGTAAGGGATGAAAGTCAGCATCACAGGAAGGATCTTGGTCATCACCTGGAAGTTGGCAAGGTCTTCCTCATGAGATGGAGCCCCGGGCTGTGATCTGCTACTGGGGAAAGCCTCCCTAGCTCCAGTGTGTGCCCAGCGAGTATTCAGCCTAGGAGGAAAGGACAGTATGAGGAGGGTCAGGCATGGGATGGCTAAGCTCCCAGCAGATCCCCAGTCCTGTCTCACCTGACCCTGTTGCTCCCCAGCCAGGTACAGCCGCAGCTCTGCAAAGCTAGTTTGATCATGACAGAGACTTGGCTGCCCGTGGGGGGCTTGGTAACAAAGGTAGGGGTGGCCAGGAGGAAGATGAGGAGGGCTAAGCCCAGGCAGGCAACAGGGATGAGGTAGCCGACCAGAAAGCTGATGTTCTGCTGGATGAAGGCCACGACCAAGAGGGCGAAGACAGCCCCAATGTTGATGCTCCAATAGAACCAGTTGAAGAAGCGCCGCGTGGTGTCCTCACCCCGGTCAGTCACCTGCCACCGTGAGAGAAGTCAGTGTGGAGAAACCTGCCCCATAACCAGCTCAGTGCCAGCGGTGCATAGATAGAGCCAAACCTCAGTCTGAATGCAAGATTTCAATCTCATCCCCTGTCCTACCAACCTCCCACATCTCTGCTGTGCTTTAACGCTCCTCCACAGCCTCCTCTCACCATCTCCTGACTCTCTTCATCCCTTACCTTCCAGCTCACTGCTCCTTGCTACGCCCCGCTTTCCCCAGCAAGGTTCTGCCAAGGACCTCAAAGAATTTGCAGGTGGTCTACGGTGATTAAACCATCCCGGGAACCAGTACGTCTGCTCTTTCCCATAGTCTTTCTTCCTGGGTTGTGAGGATACTGCCTGTTTGGCTTTTCAGCGGAGGAACAGAAACTGGCCTATCTATTGCACATCAGCGCATGGCGAGTACCCAGAGCTGGAGGAGCTTTCCGAGGAGGACCAAAGAGAGCAGGACAGGGTAGGAAGGGTGGCTTACCTGGTCAGCGCCAAAGGGGGTGAGGTTGGTCCTGGCRGAGCTGACAGCCAGAGCCAAGAGCAGGAGGCCAGAGTAGACCACGGGAGCACAGTACTGGTACTGGGGATACCCCAGGCACGTCCTGATGGGATCCACGGAGCAATTTTGGATGGAGTAGGAGGGCATCTGCCCGCACARGGAGAGGCGCCCATCGAGCGAGGCCGTGGTGGGCAGCAGGCAAGCTGCCAGGAGGTACAGCAAGAAGCTCAGCGCCACGGTGCCGTAGCGGCCCAGGTAGACGTCAGCCAGCCAGCCGCCGACGGGCGAGAGGAGGTAGGAGGCCCCCAGGAAGAGCAGCGAGGCGCGGGACGCCTGGGTGCCGCCCCAGTTGAAGGTGCTGCTGTTGAGGTAGAGCACCAGGTTGGCCGTGATGCCGAAGAACGCCGCCCGCTCCAGGCTCTCCACCACCAGCACGGCCACGCACGCCGCCCAGCGTCCCTTGAGCGCCGACCCGTCCCGGGCCCTGCCCGTCGCCAGCAAGGGCCTCCGCTCCCCGCGGCGACCTGCTGGGGCCATGTCCTTCCTCGGCTTGTGGTCGCGGCGGACTCTGYGCCGTCCCCCGGCAGCCCTTCACCGTTGCATTCGTCTGGGATAGCCAGTCCTCCCTCTTGAGGCTCTTCTGGCAGCCCCTTCCTCGCTCAGCTTTCCCCTCCAGGTCTCCGACCCAGGCTCTTATCCCCGCTGGATGGGTTTTCTCCAGCCTCTTCCGTCTCGGAGCCCCATCCCCTCCCCTCCCTGGCTCCTGCTTCTGCTTTCTCTGATGAGTAGAGACATCATATGACAACCCGTGGCTCAGAAGCGAAAATCCCCAGCSCTGTGAGCTAGTGCAGCTTCTTCTTTCACAGGCTTGCAGCCCTCCCAGCCTCTGCGTCCCGCACGCTCTGCCCTGGGCTGGGGTGTTGATCTCCCGCCATCCACGGTTGGCATTCCTCACTGCTCCGCCAAAGAAGGCATTTGGACCCCTCAGTSTGGGCCGGCTGTGGTGCCGAACCCCCCGAGCTGCTCTCTGCCCAGGTCATAGGAGCATCCGGAGCTCGTGTCCTGCCGGGCATGTTGTGTGTCCGCTCACGACGGCTGAAGTCAGAGCTCCGGCCACCCACAAGTTCACCCACACTCACAAGGCACGCCGCTCGCAAAGGCCACAAGTGCTTCTTTTGCTGCCCAGCTTCCCAAAGAAGCGGGATCACCCGCTCCCCGGGCATGTGTGCCCGCCTCTCCAGCAACTTCCTCGGGCTTGGTCGCATGCTGGAAGAGTTTAAGTTTCAAAAAAACCCAAAACGGGCGGCTGAGGAAAGGAGGGAGTGAGGGGGAGAGATATACCCTGCTGTACCCCAAAACTCAGGCCCTGGGTTGTCAGAGCAAGGAGCGCGGTGCTCCCTTCCCTCTTCCTCGCCTTCCTCCCACCAGGAGCCTGCTCCAAGGTCTGGGTTCCCTCCCGGGACACCCCGGGGCCCTGGGACGGGGCACGGAGGGGGCCCCCCAGCCTCCAGAGGGCAGCAGGGCTGCGCTGGGAGATGCCTCCCTTGATCTCCGGGCAAGGCAGGACGGCTGCTCTGAGGTGGTGGCAGGAGGAGGAGACCGAACGTGAGGTTTGCTACCCAAGAGCCTCCTGCTCTGGCTCGCAGGGTGCCCGTGGCACTGCTGGAGCTGCCCTCAGGGTCTGTGCACCAGCGCCCACTTCCTCCATCTCCCCATGGAAACCCAACAGCTCAGGCAGGGCCATGAGCCCCATGGAAGACCCCCCAGGTGGGCCTCCAATCCGGGACCTCTAGAAGATGCAAATCCTGATCCCAGCAAGTCCTGCATCACCCTGGGGCTGAGAACCACCAGGTGYGAGACCACAAGGTCCTCATGGCTCCCCAAGGCTGTGCTGTCACTTGCAGGGATGCAGCAGACGTGGCGTGTGGGCTCTGAGCAAAGCCCACCGTGACCTGCCCCACTTCCCTGTTCAGGGGTGCCACTTCCCTCCAATGAATGGCTGGGTTGTTTGCTGCACTTTGCAGGATGGAGCCACCCCAGCAAGTGCTCTGTGCTGCTCGCTCCCCTCCCTCCACCCCCAAGACGCTGAGCTGGCTTCCTGGAGACCTCAACCACAAGACAGAAAAGGAGAGAGAGGCACCGAGAGAGAAAGCACACAGGGCTGCACCAAACCATGTCTTCACTCGGAAAGGCGATAGGAGGACGGCGTTGTCTGACCCTGCATCTCCCAAGCTCGTGATGGGACCGCTCGGCAGGCCCTGAGAAGGATGGCCGTGCTCTACACGCTCTTGGCAGCTCTCTTCTTGACGGCGCCCAGACAAGGTATGCCACCTCCATCATTCTCTCCCTCTCGTTTCCTTTCTCCTCATCTTTTCATAAGGGAATCCCAAGTGCAAACTCTCCTACTGTGAGATTCAAGCTAAGATAGTTGATATTCTGGCTCGGAGATGGGCACCTTCTGCTTCACCCCATTTTGGACCAGTCTCCCCCTGGACATAGGCGCTTGCAACTGTCTTGAAGCTGTTTGTCTACAATCAGAGTGCATGTTATCGGGGTTGATTCAAACTCGGTGCTGAGCAAAGGAAACCAGCCTTATTTCCACCCTGAGATGCTAGGCACAGCATGGTGCTGGGGTGGTCTCCACCTTTCCTTCATACGCCTTCTTACTGCTTGTTCAGAATGAGCAAAAGAGATCCCTTTTTTGGGTGTTACTGGGTTTGGGAACTATAAGAGGCTTCTCAGATAAGYGTCCCCCAAGATGGCAGATGGAGGCCTGTCCCATGCTGTCAGTCTCCTCCATCTCAAGCATGACTTCAAACAGCCGTTGTGAGATAAGGACACGAGGGACAAATCTGAAGGACCCTGAGGTGAACTGTCCCATTCTCCAATCGTTCCTGCCTTGTGGAGGACACCCCAAACCCTTCACTCCATACAGGCAGCTCGTTTGACCATTACTTACTGTACATCTGTCTGCCTTCCTGCCGGAGGGGATGACCAGACCAAGCKGCCCCAAAACACCACCAAAGAAACCAAAATGAAGTTGTCTTGCTCTCCCTCCCAGCCCAGCCTTAAACCTGGAAGCAGAGCTGGGATGGAGAAGGAGTCACCAGAGGGAGTCATAWTGGGGGCGATGGGACTAAATGCGGAGCCACGTCAAACAGATCAGCACGGGGAGATGGGTGACAGCAGAGCACGGATGGCCACGGACCTGCTCTACGAAGAGAACTGCTGCCGATGCGCTCCCAAGAAATCTTTTAGGGGACGTTTCTCCTATGAGTGCCCCATCGTCCTCGGTTCTTGTGGCAGACCCGGGCAGAGCAGCAAGGCCTTCCTGTAGGCAGCCACACAAGGCCAAAGCAATAGAAAATTGTCCATGAATTAATGGGCTTGGGGAGCCTCTCCCTGCTCTTTTTTTTCCCCCCATACTGAGATCTTTACAGACAACTGTGAATTAATGGAAGGCGACGACGGACAGACAAGCCTTTCTGCTGGTGCAAAATTGAGGCAAAGCACTTTGCTAATGTCACTCTTAGACAATCCAGGGCTGTCGTCGGTGCTGTTATGGTCCCAGGAAAATTTGGTTTAAACACCTAACAGAAATGTGGTCCTCACTCAATTTTGGGCACCTAGCCTAAATCCTGTGTAAGCCTCCACAGGGCAGGAAGTGAAGGTTCCCAACAGATGGCTCCTGCATTGGGTGTTGATCTGAAACTAGCCTCAAGAAGCAGGTAATTGCTGTAGTTAATAAACGGGCTCGCCCATGGACACACGCCAACCCACAGGTCCCCCAGCATGTAAAGGAATCCCCCCCTCCCGGTGCTGCTTTCCACTGAGCGAATGAACCAGCCGGGCTCCCTGGATCACACGTTCCCACCGTGCTGCTCACTGCCGGCACTGGGATTTTGGGGCCTGCTCTCCAGCTCCCGCCGTAGCTGATCATTTTGCCGGCCGGTGCCTCTGCGCAGGAAAGCGTTCTTGGGGCAGTGCCACCTCCTCCGCTCACTTTTGCAAGGGTTCGGCGCKCGTTCACACCTAAAATGGCTGACAGAAGCAGCAGCCAATTCTGCGGCTGCCGTCGTTACCGATCGATTAACAAATTAGCGTCATCTCCCGTTATCTTCCTTGCTGGCCCGGGTGTGTTTTGGGGCACAATACTTTTGCTTCTGTYTGCACCACTTAAACAGTCGAGGAGGAGGAGTGGCGAGGAGGAAGGCTGCCAAGGTGCCCTTCGGGAGTGCCGTGCGCGGCCTCCGTTCTGTTTTCCGGGGGGAACAAGCGCCCACGTCCTAGAAAACCCCCAGGATCTTAGCCCTGGCTCTTCTCACACCCCCACCATTGGCAGGGTCTGCCCAGCACTACCTCCTTTCTCCCCACACTCAAAGCCAAACAGTTTTCCGAGGCCGGCGCAGGTCACACCGCTGCGGTGGACCAACTAACAGGGCTGTTTGGGGCTGTAAATCGACCGCCTTTTGCCCATGCTAGAGCATGCTAGGTTAGGGATGGAAGAATGGCCATATTGGGTGAGCTCAGAGGTTCCTCCAACCCAGCGTCCTCCCTCTCCGGCCAGTCCCAGATGCTCTCACAAGCAGCAGGACACAAGACCAGCGGCTCTTTCCCGCTGTGCCCGTCCTCCTTCTGCTTTGCAAGCCCATCACGCTTCCCAGGTGCCTTTCGGGGCCTCGTTTTTTTCACCTCTCTCTTTTATCTTTTTTTTTTTTTTTTTTAATAAGAAAAGCGGAGACCGTTCAGGCAAAAAGCAGCAGCCAGAGGGGAAAAAAAAAGCAGCCGTTGGAGGATTTGTTGCTAGAGTCGACTCTGAGGTTTATTTCTGAAATCTCATCATATGCTAGGCATGCAATAAATTCTCCCGTGAATTGATCAGCAAACTGTGGATATTGAATCTTGCCCAAATGACCAGCACCGAATCATTCCTAAAAATCTATACGCAATCTTTCTTTTTTTTTTTTTTGGTGGGATTTTGTTCCATAGGAAAAAAAAAATACTCTCCATATTCGCTTTTTGTGAAGCCTGCTCTATCCAGTGCCCTGGGGTGTCTGCCCCAGACAAAGGCACCCTGCACATGCAAACCCCACACAAGTAGGTTAAATAAATGGATATMTCACGCAGCAATTGACGAAGAGAAGTAAAAGCGGGATTTAAAGTGCTGTGGAGCGCGATGCGTGCGACGGCCCCAATGAGAGCAAAGCTGGTTTTGCAGTAGCAGTGCTTATTTTCGTGGAGCGCCTCYGGCATATGTAGAAACGTGAGGGGATAGCTCAGCCACCAACGGTGTCGCGATGYGTGGTGCCCGTGGGGCTGGATCTGCTGTTGTGCAGGAGGCGTGCGTGGTTGCTGGCATTGTGCACATCAGCCCAGGCGGCGGCTACGAAGCGGGCTGGGAGTGCAAGGGGGTCCTCTTCTCCTCGACCGTATCCAGGGCACTGCGCTGTACTCGGCAGCCGGGAGCCTCTTCCGGATCAGTAGCTCACAGCTCTTTGGCACCATGTGAGCACAGAGCAGAAAGGCAAGCGGTACATGAAACACGGGGCACTCGACACGCGTTTCATTCAACCAATGGAATTTTTCAAGCGGCCTCCTCATGCACCTTGAGGGGTCTTCCCGAGAGGTGGCCAAGCTCTAGCCGTTCCTGCTGTGGGCAGGGGAGCGATTGAGGCAGAGGGTTCACGCGGTCCTGTGTGAAATGGCTGGTCCTGCCGAGCTTGTGGGTCTCGGCTTCCGTTGCGGCTGCGCTGGTGAAAGGGGTGTCGGGACAGGACCCAGCTCACCACAGCGTGGGCCCCCTCGAGGGCTCGTGCTGGGCTCCCCGGGCAGCAAGTGAGCTGAGAGCAGCCCAGGCTGATGCTTTCAGCAGAGAAGGGAATGGTGCTAGATCTGTCACCGGTCCCGAGTCCATCCCCGGTTCCTGCTCTGCTCCAGCCACCTACTTTGGATGCACGGACCCGTGTGAGGCTGCAGGAACCTTCMCGCTGCCCATGGATACTGCTTCCGTGGGCTGAGCAAGGAGCCCTGCACCGCGTGCTTTGCTGTCAGGGGAATAAGTAACAGCACGATTTCATCTGCAATCACAGCAAAGACACCTAGCTTTATCCTGCAGCATCCATCCTCTGCCCGGGAGGAGCTGAATGGAAAATTCAGGCCGTGTATTTTTTCTGGTGATAAACATCAGAGCCCAGCGAGSAGCTCAGTGGGGCTGTCAGCTCCCTGTTAAAGCTCTTGCTGAAATGGGCTGCTGATGTCGGTTAAATTAAAAGGAAAGGAGAGGAAAAAGGACAGCAGGACAGGGAAGGGAGAATCAGAGAGACGCGACTGAAATGATACCATGCCCTTAGGGCACAACCCGCCAGCAAGCGGGGTGGGGGGAGACAAAAGTGTTTCATCTAAAACTAAACTGCTGTGACGGTGACATCTATTCAGCCGTGGAGCCGGCTTGCTGGCGTCTGGGGATGGGATAGAGAGCCTCGTGCTAAGCCCCGCGTTGAGCGGAGCAGAAGGGAGCGCGGAGCCTCGTCCCGCTAGCGGAGAGCCCCGTGTTTTGGGTGCTAAATGCTTCTCCCYGCAAAGGAACCCTTGGCACGAAAGCCGGGCAGCTTGGCGAGGTGGCAATGCCCAGGGCTTTCTGTCCTTGGCCCGGAGAGGGCGGTGAGAAGGGCAAGTGTGCTGGAATACGGGGCGGAACGTGGAGGTGGCTCAGGCTCACGGTGCTRCTTGCCCACAGGATTTTCCCATCAGAGAACAGCTTCCCAATGTTCCTACGTTTACAGCGGCATTCTGCTTCCATCTATCCCACCAATGGATATTTCAAAACCTGTCTTTCTGCTTCAGGAATTGGCCCTCCAAGCGGGTCCCTCCCATCCCGCCTCCAGAGACCTTTAGAGCCCACGGGCCGGGAGGGCCAATGCACGAACCCGGAGATTTAATTTGAGGGCTGCAAAGCGCTGGTGCCCGAGCGCAGCACAGCCCGGGAAGCCAGCTCAGGAGCTTGCCGTGGTGMCTCCCGTTGTGCTCCCTGCGGAGCCGCCATTTTGTGGCGCTCGGGGCCATTTTGTCTGTCACGTTCCCGCGTTGGCGCATCGCCTTCCGGCGAGGCCCGCGAGCCACGACGCGCACCGTCCCGCTGCCTGCGCTGGGTCTGTCTGTCCCCATAGGGGAGCCGGGCGTGTCGTGATGCTCGGGGAGCGCGCACGTCCCACTGCACCAGGCGCACAGGGCCCGCGGGACCAGCCTCGCGGATGGGTCTTTTCCCATGGTTTTCCTCAGGTCTGTGCCCTGGACTCAGCAGGAATCATAGGAGAAAACACTAGTGGAAGATCTCTCTGAGCAGCCTGAACTCTTGGGATGAGTTTCTAAAGCRAAAGGAAATGACATGAGCGTGAGCATCAGGTTAGCCCCACTGCTAGTGGAGAATATTCCCCTCTCCTAGGTCCCTGGAGCTGCTGCCTTATGCTACAGTTCTCCCTTCTCGGGCCAGGATTTACTAGAGCTGACCCCACACGCCAGCTCCATCTCCTTGCAGACTTCCCTTCCTCCCGCAGCCTCTTCCCAGGTTTTAGTCTCATTCTGGACAAGCGGCAGGGCTCCCTTTAACGGATTGCGTGCGGAGGAGCTGAGCAGAGGCAGAAGGGCAGCACGGGAGACCCGCCACRCGGGCCTCCCTCTGCCCCTTGGGACCGGCAACGACTCCAGAGAGGAATCGAGGCAATMGATCCAGGGTCGCGGCTTGGATGGGCTGTTTTCATGAGCAGGAAGGGAACGTGGCCTGGCTCAGGGGCAGCCCTGCGGTCACAGGGTTTTACCGTGGAGCTCACGGGAGCTGGTGGGACATCTGCCTTCCCTGGGAGGCACCTGCCCTGTGAGTATTTCATGGGTATTTCATGAGCTCCGTGTGGAAAAAGGAAAGCCGAGTTCCTGAGCTCTCGAGAAATTTTCATGACTTCATGACTTCGTCTTCCTGAACTATGGGCCAGAAACCAAATCAGAAGAACTGTCTCCTAAAACCCGCCTCGTCTAACTCAGTTTCACGSTTTGGGGTGCGGCCTGACTCGCTGCTTTTGCTGTTTGATGGGGCCGAGCCGCTKCTGCTGCTGCTCTTTGGTTTAAAATCTGTGTTTGAGCGAGTCAGGCTTGCTCGCGTGCAAGGCGGGAGAGTTTCCAGCTGTGCTGCAGCAACGGTCCCACATGATGTGCCAGAGCAGATGGGAAGCAAGATCCCGGCTCCCCTGCAGCCGCTGTGCGCGAGCCAACGTGGCCCATGKATTTGCCCGCCGGCACGCTACGGATCTGCACCCCCTCGGTCCTGTCCCTTGTGYGCGAGAGAGCAGAGCCAGCGAGCCGCGTGGGAGTGCTGGGGTAGCTGCCCGCTTTGCCTCCTGCCCTTGCACCAGCCGTGTCGTCTGCCGCTTGCAGCGTTTCTGAGCCGTGCCGTGAGAACCAGAGCCGAGCCAAAACGGTGGGTTTGCTTTGCTCCCTCCAAAAATGTCCGTTGCTTTGCCCTGCCAAAACCATTCAGCCATCTAAATGCTTCCCTTCGGCTTTGTTWTCCAAGTTTTACAAGTCGAGAGGGCTGGAAGGAAAACTACAGRAAAGGGGGCCAGAGGGGGGCAACAAGATTGCTCAGACACCCAGAGAAAAGGAAGTGGTGGTGGAAATCTGCAAGAGAAAGAGTGGTGGTGGAAATCTGCTCTTGATGCGCAGCAAAAGGGGTTTTATCATAACCAAAGGTGGATGGCAGTGCTCTTTGGGGTAGCGTGGGGCAGCGGAGCTGAAGACAGAGTAAAYCAGAGCTTTGGTTCCTGCCCGTGCGACACCTCCGGCGCAGGGCTCACCGCCTGCGTGGAGGAGGGCTTTGCTGCTGGGCTCCTCTGCACACCCAAACCTCTCCCTGTTGGCAGCCGCGTGCCAGGGCTGACAGCCAGGGCTGGCACGCAGAAGCTGGGCTTCAGCAGGGATCTTTTTCCATCGCCCACATGGCTGAGGCTCTGCAGCAGTGAGTGAGAGGGAACGAAAACTGCAGGTTCTTCCAGCAGAATGATCCTCCCCAGCCAGTTTCTCAACGGGGGTGAACCAGCATAGCTAGCAGAGCTGGCCAGGGGATCCCAAGCTAAGYTCTTGGCAAGGACTTTGCACAGATGGGAGCTCTGGGTAAGGGAGCCAGGGGGAGCGAGCAAACAAGTCCTCAGACTGGCTCTTGGCCTCGTGGTGGGGATTAGTTTGGCTCATAGGTAGGGCCAAATTCACATATGGGACCGGCAGGTGCAATTCTGCAGGGCTGGTACTTACTGCAGCTCTCAGGTTGGCTCTAAATAGCCACTGACCTATCTCGTGCTTTCGACTTCATTGCTCCCATTGCCTCTTCTCAGCTTCGCTCTAGACATGTGTGTATATCCATCAGTGCATCCGTCCATCCTGCATCCATCACAGCACGTTGGAGGGGGATTCTCTCTGACSCAGCTTCTCTTGGGCATTAACAGAGGAGCTCAGAAAGTTTGGGGAAGTGTCCTGGTGCACGTACTGGTGCCCATACTGGTGGGGATTGAAAGGCAGGCTCTCAATCCTGGAAAATCTCACCTCAYGCCATGACTGTTCCTCCCTTGTTCCAGCCCAAGTGAAGCCAACAGAGTCTCCTGCCAGCCTGAAGAGCAAAAGCGCTGGAAATGCCACTGCGGAGCCAGGTGAGAGCAGGAGGGGCAAGGAAAATTGGTCCCTGCCTGCCCAGGCGGGAGTAGGTGACAGAGAGCTGGTCTTTCTGGAGCTCCTCTCCTCGGAGGCCAGGCTGGGGAGCGTCCAAGCACACGCACCCATATCTTGGTGCGGAAGGACGGACACGTGGCGGGAGGGCTTGCGGGTCCCCAGCTCCTGCGGGTGGGGAGCCTGGGGGGGCGTCACTGCACAGCAGAGGGGAGTGCCTTCGTGCACGCCCACGCTTGGCTGTGGTTCACGCAGGCGTCCCTGACGCGGCTGCGCTCCGCCTGGCCAACGGCAGCGGTCCCTGTGGAGGAACGGTGCAGGCCCTGCACCGCGGGCAGTGGACCCCAGTGTGCCGGGAGTCCTGGAGCGCTGCCTCGTCCCACGCTCTCTGCAAGCACCTGCACTGCGGAGAGGCGGAGGGGCCCGGCGTGGACGACGCTCCTGCTCCCTTCAGCCATGGAGCCGTCCCCGCCGCGCACGGTGTCTGCGTGGCCACGATGGCCAACTGCAGTGGCTGGGACGGGGAGCCCTGCCTGCTCAAGCTGGCCACCGTGCCCCACTGCTGCAGAGCAGGGCTGGCTCTAGTGACCTGCACAGGTAAGAGTCGTGGCCYTGGCGGTGGCCCAATCCATCGGCCCACCTCTCCTGCAAGTCAGGGCCACCTGGATGTGTGTACTAGGTCCCCATAGGTTGCGGCTGGCCGGTGGGAAGAGCCCCTGCGAGGGCCGGGTGGAGATGGAGCAGGCCGGCAAGTGGGGCACGGTGTGCGACGACGGCTGGGACCTCGCRGACGCCAACGTGGTGTGCCGGCAGCTGCGCTGCGGCTGGGCCCTGCACGCCCGGGACCGCGCCGCCTTCGGCCGGGGCGCCGGGAGCATCCTCCGGGACGACGTGAGCTGCCGTGGGCATGAGGAGCATCTGTGGGACTGCCCTGCCRTCCGGGAGCACGACTGCAGCCACAAGGAGGACGCTGGGGTGGTGTGCTCAGGTCAGTCCCTGGAGCACCCGTCTCCCAGATCCCGGAGACGATGCCCTGCACAGGAGACGCTTAGCAGGGTTTAGTTTCCCCTGAGAAGGGGCGAATTCCCCGGGCAGGAAGCGCTTGGTGTTTATCCTTATGGGATGCAGGCGTGCGTGTTCCTGCTGCTCCCCGAGCTCTGCCCTCTTCTCCGCAGAGCACCAGCAGTGGCGGCTCTCCGGAGGCCGGGACGGCTGCGCTGGCCGTGTCGAGGTCTTCTTCAGGGGCACGTGGAGCACRGTGTGCGACAGCACGTGGTATGAGACGGAGGCCAGCGTGCTGTGCCACACGCTGGGCTGCGGGCTGCCCCTCGAGCGGCCCTCCTTCAACCACACRCTGCCCGGCAAGATGCTTTACGAGTGCACGAGGCTGCAGCCGTCGCTGGCCCACTGCAAGTGGATCTACAACAAGTCGGCTCCTTGTCACCAGTCCCGGGCAGCCGGTGTGATCTGCAATGGTATGTGACAGCCCTCTGCAGCCAAGGGGCAGGAGCTGGAGTCATATCCAGCTTGCCCATGTCTCCAGTTTTGCCTGGTAGGCAGCACTTCCCTGCTCTAAGGCATCCCTGGCTGGCCATGGAGACAAGCATCAGGCTGAGCACCTGCTTGTAGCTGTGGATTCCCCCATACAAATAAGTTGCAACTCTGCTTTTTCTGCTCCAGCTAATTCCTGCCTCTCCTTCTATCCACTGTCCTTCCAGGCTCTCGGGGCTTAGAGATGCCGGCCGCAATGGAAACGCCGAAACCAAGCAGTGTGACACACCTGAACTGTGAGTCTCTGCAGGGCAGAGGCAGCCTCAGACACGGCCCGAGTGTGGGGGCACCGCGGCAGTCCCTGCCTGCGGAGGGATGCGTGGCAGCATTGGCCTGCAAGCGGCCTCTGGCTTGCCCACGTTGCTGCTGAGCTTGGGGCAGGCCGGGGAGGGAAAGGGGAGCTCCAGGCGTCACGAGGTGTGTCTGTTCTCTGTCCTGCCGCGCACACCGCCGTGCCAGCTGGGGACTCCCTGGGTGAGAGAAGCCAGATGCTGCCGAACGTGCCGCTCCTCATCCTGTGCGTGGTTCTGGGCGCGCTGCTCCTGCTTACAACTCTGGCTTTCGTCATCACCCTGTTGAGGATGAGGAGGATGAATGGTAAGGAGCCCTCCGGAGGTGTGAGCAGAAGGGTCTGCCCGCGAAGGAGGCGATACTGTGGTCTCCCCATGCTCATTGCAGCCATAAGAGCTGGACCAACTGGGACCCAAGGTCAGCTGAGAARGGACCCTGTCTGTCTTTGCAGCTCACACTGTGTCCTCTCCTTCATTATCTGGACCCGTTCTGGTGACCCACAGTGTTCAGGGCCACGATGTGCCCTCTGCAGTCTCCAATGACTACAGGCAGATGCCCCCCAGTCTCCCAAAAGGACAAGGTAGGACCARCAGGTTGCTCCTATGCACCAGGACGAGGCCCAGACCCCCTGGCCTGCATTTTGCCCCCGCTGCCATCACACGACGGCCCCAGCACAAGCTGCAGGGCTTCTCTTTGGCGGGCTGCTCTCAGGCTTAAGGGCTGTGGGGCAGGAGATCCCAGCTGGTGATGGCCCAGCTGGTGGGCTCTTGCCCCACAGACCGGCCGCTCACACCCCTTTCTGCCAGCCAAGGGCTCTGACTCCGACTCCGACTATGAACACTACGACTTCAGCAGCAAGCCGCCCGTGGCCCTCTCCACCTTCTACAGTGAGCGCGCCCCTGGGTCCCCTGGGCGTCACCATAGCCTGGGCATGGCGATGCCCCGCTCCAGCCCCCTTGGGCCCCTCACCGGAGCTGAYATGCACATCGTCCTCTCTCGTGCAGACTCCCTGCGACGCCAGCCAGGGAACCAATTGCTGCCACTGACGCAGAGCCAGAATGGGATGGTCCCTGCAGAGGGTACAAGGGGGCCTCGGGGTTATCCTGGGGTGGGGAGGGACTCGGTGCAGCTGCTCCCGTGCCCTGCAGCACCATCCGTGTGCCCGTCCTGCACAGCGGGGACAGGTCCGGGCAAGCAGTGGTCCGGAGGGTGATGCTGTCCCTGTGCYACGCAGAGACAGCCGTGCTGCCCCTCCAACCCTGCAACAGAGCAAGCAGCTCCTCCAGCTCCGCAGAGTCCTACTGCAACAGCGACGCGTCCCCGCCGTGCCCCTGGACCTGCCCGCAGCCCCCCCATGACAGCACCCACCTGAACGCAGCACCCGCCGCGATCGGCAGCGCCGAATCCTGCCCCGCAGGTGAGGAGGTGCCTCCGGGCCACGCTGACGCACAAGCAGTGGGGCTGTGATGCCCCCAGGGATGGGGACACGGAGGGGACACCCCCAGCCTCGGGGAGGGCAATGGGGATGGTGAGACCCCAGGCAACGAGGAGACCCCAGGAGATGGGAGTAAGGATAGGGACAGCCACGGAAGGGGAAGGGGCACGGTGAGACCCCAGGGGATGGGAGCAGGGATGGAGGAGGCCCATAAAAAACTCCGTATTTCCTCAGCTTCCCTGGGACTGCCCCCCATGCTTGTCCCTGTCCCAAAGCTCTCCCATGCCTGAGTGCCCCTTTCTCCCGCAGAGCCTCATCCTGCCGACAGCTCGAGCACCTCCTCGGGGGAGTGGTATGAGAACGTGCAGGGTGCAGAGGCAGCCGGGGACGCATCCGTGTGCTCCGGTAAGGGTGCCGTGCTGGCAGAGCAGACAGGAGCAGACAGAGGCTCCTCCTGCAGCCGCAGCCCCCTGCCCTGACTTGCCCTTCCTTGCAGGTTGGCCGGCCCCTTCCCGCCACTCAGCAGGATGTGCCCAGGACCCTGACACCTCGGAGGGCAGCGACTACGATGACATCCAGGCCGCTGCCTACTGAGACTGGGCTGCCCGTTGCCCTCCATCCACCCAGCTCCAGGGAAGGGATCCCCAGCTACCAATGCCGCAGGACAAGCAGCTGCATGTGAAGGAAGAGAAAAGCCCTGGTCCAGGCCAACACCTGGACGGACAGACAGAGCCACCAACCTGCTGCAGGGAAAGGCAACAAATGCCCCAGAAATCGCTCCCTTGCGGCCCAGACCTGCCCTGCTTGCAAATGCCCACGGTGCCGTTGGAGCATCCGGCGGGTGGGCCGGGGTGCASCGCGCTGCGGGGGCTGAGGCAACTGCACGGAGGGCAAAGGAGGGCAGTCTCCTGGATGGGACCACTCGGCATCTCGCCGTGGTCATCTCTTGGCATCTTCTCTGGACGCTTTCTGCGTGGAGGCGGAGTGGAGACCAGGCCTAAGAACACCCTTGGATGGGATAGGGATGTTGGAGCAGGCGAGCGGGAGGCAGGGCTCTGCCAGGCTCCATGCAGCCATTAAAAGCTTYTCCCAGCCGGTAGCCGACGCGGGTCCTGTGGCCGTGGGTGGCTGGGTGGATTGCTAGCGATCCTCAGAGCAAGGCCGGTTCCCCAGGCACCTTCCTCTACTCCTGTGCCCTGTTGTTCCTGTCGCTGTTGCAGGATTGAGCGCTGCAAGCGCCGGGCACTTGGCACCTTCTCCTCCTTGAGCGGTGCCTTCTCCARGAGCTCTTGGAGGCAGGTGGCAGGGCCAGGGCTGCAGGTCAGGGACCTGCACCRCTGCACAGCTGCTGGACCATGTGGTTTCCCCCATCCGTGGCCGGTTGCCCATGGCAAGAGGTCCCCTAGTTGGGCACGGGCATGGTGGGAACAGCCTTGACGTCCTGTTCCTCAGCCTGCCAGAGCAGGGAGGGCATCAGGTCACAGGGACGCAGGGTGACRGGGATGTGGCGTGGCAGGGATGGGTATGGCGGTCTCCTGATCATCTCTGACACCCAATGGCTCTGCAGCGGTGGAGCCAGAGCTCACCCCGTGCTTTCCTGTTCCCTGTCGGAACACGGTCCTCCACATCCCAGGCCCTGCTCCTGGGGACGCCCGGGCTCATAAGCCCTTACCAGAGCACTCAGGGGCCGCTGGTAGCCAGGATCCAGTCCATGGCGCGGCTGTGCGCCTCCAGACCCTCTCTTGTCCCGTCCGCTCCATCCCCATGCTGCCCACCCTTTGCTGGGCCTGAGGAGGAGCGCAAGCGTGGCTGAAGCAACGTCACCCGTGGCAGAGCTGAGGCCACTGCGGGGCTCAGTGCCCGCATCCAGCCCAGCAGTGCAGCCCAAACTGCACAAACTGAGGACCGCGCGTGCCCGGCTCCTGCGGCCCACGCTGCCCTCCTTCCCCCTTCCATCCGAGCAGCTGTCGGGCTCTCCGGAGCACTTTGCTTTACCGTGCCGCTCTTTCCACTGGAAAGCCTAACCCCCGAGCGCATCCTCCCGCCGGTGGCTCCTATCGCCCCATCTGCGGGTTTCCATTTCCCTCCCGCAAGGAGAACTTCCTCCCGCCGAAGCCCGGCTCCTCGCAAGGCGGTGCTGGCGCGCCCGTGGGTGCCGGGGGGGGGGACCCACCTCGCGGCGGCGCATTGAAAGCTGCATCAGTGGAAAATTTGCCCCCTGCCACATCCTTCAGCTGTTTACCGAGCGGCGGAGCGGCCCCGAGAACAAAAGGGCCGTGCCATCTTGCCGCAAGAATGGAGGAAGCACCGAAATAGCAACAAAGCGGCTTGCAGCTCCTAGACAAAGGGGAGCGAAGACAAWAGAGGCCGGCGCGAGGAAGCGGCTGGCTGCAAGCGCCAGGGCCCGGGGGCACGGGCCGCGGATGGGGGAGCTGCATGGCTCCTGCGTCGGAGCCCGGCTGGGATCGTGAGAGCCAGGAACGGGAGGGACATCGGCACCGGGAAGGAGGTGTCAAAGTCCCCGGTGCGTTTGCACGGCTGCGCTGAGCCCGGCATGCCCAGGGAGCAGTTGCATTGCCCTGTCCCCCCCGGGCACAGTCCTTCCACCAGCATCCTCAGCACGCAGGGCCGGGATCTGTGCTCGCTTGCGGAGCGCTCCGTTCCTGCCCAGGCTCCAGGGCGAAGGGGCAGAGGGGCCGTATCCAGCCAYGGGAACCACACGCCGGGGCCGAACGTTGCTGCGAAATGCTGTTTCTGCCAGCAGTGGAGGTGTTTATGCACTTGCGTGTTGATGGGAGGCGCTAAGAAGAAACACCTCCATGTTCATTAGGATCGTAATGCTACAGCAACAGCTAACAAGCTGGTTCATATTTACACCGAAAGCAGTTTTAAGTGGATGCTTCTCACAGGCASGGAGTGCATTAGTACATCCAATCACTCCCCCCATCCTCGACCCCTCTGGAAAGATTTTATAATCATCATCATCATCATCTGTCACAACGCGTAGATGATGCTCTCGTGACCGGGTGCCAGTGCCAGCTGCTTTCCAGGAGGCTGCCTATGTGATAGAAACTGGCCCAAAACAGGGACCGGGAAGGCTGGAATCACCCACGAGCGCAAGCCAAGGCGGACACTGGGGCGTTTYGCAGCGCGGAGGTCGTGGCGGGGAAAGCAATGTGACTTTGTGGAAGAAAAATTCTGCGGGAATTGTTCTTTTTTTGTCAGGACAAAGTGGTTTTTCACTCTAGTGCTAGATGCTAGGGGCCAGCGTGGAAAGAGCCCTGTGGAGAGCAGCACCTCTTTGCCTCTTTGCCATTACGACTCAGCAGAAGGGAGCAAAACAAGACGGGTGAGAAATAGGAAGGAAAAAAATAATCTTTCTGTACTTTTTTTTTTTTTTTTTTTTTTTCCAGGTAATAAGCAGTAAAAATAATTTGCAGAAACCTGGCCCTTGCCCGCTTTCACACGTAGATAATATTAGCAACGAAAACTGAGAGTGGAAGACGCCTTCAGCTGCTGTGATTTTGGCCTCGCCGGCCCTAACAGCCCCCTAAGCTGCACGAGCTGGAATTTGCCCATAAGCAAACGGGCTCGTGCCCTGGGGGCACGGAGCGACTCTGCCATGGTCCCCACTCGTTCCGGCACCCCTTCCTGAGCATCTCGGCCGTCGTCGCCGCCCTCCCGCTGCCCCGGCGAGCTTCCTCTTGAGTCATGGAAAATCTGCAGCCCTGCGCTCGTCTCGAGGCAGGAAACTCCCAGAAGAGCCCGGGCCGGGGCCTGGGGGGGGGGAGGCGGAGGAGGGTGCTGGGTAGCGCTGCCGAGGATCCGGGCAGGATGAGGCTGCGGGCCGCGGGGAAGGGGCAGCGAGCGCGGGGACCCCTCGCTGCAAGGCGCAAGGCGGGCGCCAGGTTTGCTCAGACCTCATGGAAGAGCCCCCCCGGGCACAGCAAGCAGCCCGGCACACGTGAGACACCCTCCCCATCGCAGAAACAACCCCCCCGCCCCCCCAGGGCCGATGGAAACCAGCCATCTTCATTAGCATGCATGACCTGGATTCGGAAGGGCTAATTAGGGCGCAATCGACGGGCACCTCTCGGCGCCGCTCCCCATCGCCGCTCCGGGCACGGCGCCGGGGGGTCACGCAGCGCGGGCTGCTGCAGGTTTCCTGCCCCAGAGCGACAACGCTGCTCCCCACCACCGACCGGCAACCGCAGGCGGCGACGAGGGAGCGGATAGAGACGGGGCAGAGGCGAAGACGGCGGGCGAGAGCGAGGGGAAGCTGTGGCCGAAGCGGGGAGGCTATTTCTGTCGGGGCCTGGAGTTATGTCAGAGCAACCTCAGGCGTCCCCACGTGGGATCCCAGCCCACGCACACCCTCAAGGCCGTGGGCGCCGAGTTTAACGGCAATCACTGGTTTTCCCCACCGAAATTCAGTGTCGGCTCCACTATTCCTGCACTGGAATAGTTCGTCAACACCCATAGTCAAGGGAGCTCTTGCTGGACGTGGGATTTGCCCTCCTCTATACAGAAATGCTCGGTGTGGGTTGGGATGGGGACMGGGATGGGGATAGAGAGARGTGGAGGTGGGGATGGAGGTGGGGATGGGAATGGTGATGAAATGGGRTGGGGAATCGAGGTGGGAATGATGACGAAGACTGGGATGGGCATGGAGGTCAGGACCAAGCCATCTGGGTTTCTTTCTCCTCGTCACTCTTTTGTGTTCTGCAGGATCAGGCAAGAAGCTGATGGGTTTAGGCTTCAAACAAGTGAACTGTGACGCAGAAACCACAGAGGGAGGAAAAACAGACTGTTCCTCCCAGTCCCCCCCTTACCGCCCTTCCCCAGCCCGGGTAGCGGAGGCGTCGGCGCCCCGAGCACCCTCCTGCTCAGCCGCCAGCGCCGGGCCGGAGGAGGCGGCCGGCGGTCCCAATGGGAGCCCAGCACCCCACGCTGGGGCTGCTGCTCGCCGTGGGGACGTGGGGTGAGTACCCTGGGCGGGGGGTCGCTCTCNATCCTCGCAGGGGCTCGCGGGCTGTGCCGGGCTCCTGCGGCGCCAGGCAGCGCTCGGGCTCAACGCGAGCTCCAGCTCCGGCGCCGTGGGCCGCGCTAGATCCGTGCCCACGTGTTTTTCCATTGGAGCAGGCAGGGGGCCGGGAATCCCGTGCACTCACCCTCCTCGACCCCCTTCCCCCAAGGGAGAGAGGTTTGGCAGGGCTTTGTAGGAAGGGTTAGGGCGCAGAGAGAGGAGCTTTGCRCCAGAAAAGCAGCACAAAGGCACGGGGCTCTCCCCAGCTACAGCGAGCGTGAACCCAAGGGCTGCTGCAGCTGAGGCCACGTGGGTCCCGGCCCCCAAAACGCCTGGTCCTCCTGGTCATCCCCTCCTCYCCCAGGACGGTGATGCCCGGCCCAGCACTGTGTCATCACCCAGATGCTGGAGCGCGTTCCGCTCTCCGGCTGCAGACACAGCAGCTCGTGCATCAACATCTTCCAAAGCCGCTGCTGAGCAGCGTCGGGTCCAGCAGCACGGGGCTCCCRTCTGCCTCCTCCGGCCTGCCCCAACCACCCCACGTCTCCCCACATGAATATCCCCTGTGCCGGGACCACCTGCCACCCAAGCCCGGCAGTCTCTGCTCGCGGGGTCACCCCCTTTCCATTTCCAGAGCCTCCCGAGGCAGCCCCGGTGACGGAGAGCGTGGGTCAGGCAAGCCGGGTTTAAACAAAAGCAGTTGCCCTCATGGGTGCAGCGATAGCCACAGGCGGAGATGCCTGCGGGTGCTTGGTTCTACCCGGTGTGCATTGCAGGCCGGGCTTCTAGGGCACCACAGGGATGCCACCAGATAGGTCTGCCACGCGGAAAGCAGGACGGGCAAGCCACATGAGGTTGTTCAGATAGATAGATATATATTTTAATTAAAGGCGTGAGGAGGAGACAGTAGATTCGCCATGAAAGTCAGAAAATGCTCTTTTATGGCGGAGGAAAATGGTGTTGGGAGGGAAGAGGGCAGATGCACAATGCAGAAACTCCGGCATGTTAAGCAAGTTAGAGACCAGGATTCTGGGCTTTTAGCAGTGGCAAAGAGGCCAGTTTTCTCTGGCGAGCAATGAGGAACCCAAGCAACACGCAGAAGCCCAAGGACGCTTCACGGAAACAGGAGACCCTCGTGCAGAAATCGCTTCTGTCAGCCAGGAGCCTGGAGACGCGGGGGCCCCCCAGCCCTTGGAGACTTGGTGGGGCTCCGCGCACCAACTCTGGCCATGGCCAGCAGCACAAGGGCTCCCAAGGCCGGTGTGGGGCCATGGGGAGGTGCATTGGGCTCCCTGACTGCTCCCTTAGCGCCGCGTGTTGCTCACCGAGAGCTGGGCTCTGGGGCCGCGTGGTTCAGCTTAGCGAGGATCCAGCCRTCAAGGCGGCTCTCAYGTGGCTTTTAGGACYCCAGATCCCTTCAGGCAAGCGTTAMTAGGGGGATAACGTCGTCCAAAGGTTCAGGACACACTGCGTGCTCGGGGGGTTGTCTGTGTCTCCCTTTGCACGGGACGCTTCCTGCAAGAGAGGTGCTGAGCGCCGCACGGTCCCGTGGCGGCGCGGGGCCAGGAACACAACTCAACGGCTCCCTCCTTTGCAGCGCTCTCCAGCTGCAGAGAGGACGCTCCAAGCCCCGAGGGTGAGTGTTGACACGGGGGCCAGGAGCCCCCCAGCAGAGCCTGCGGCACCCGCATCTCGTGCTTTGGGCTGCACCTCCCCGTGCATCCCCTGCTCGGCGCCTGTGGCTCCCGCCGCGGTGCTGGAACGCGCGCCGACGCTTGCGGCGGCGGGAGGAAAGCCCCTCACGCCCGTGCTTTCCCTACAGAGCCGGCCCTGCGCCTCACGGGGACCGGCTGCCGCTGCTCGGGCGTGCTGCAGGTGAAGTGGCTCGGCCGCTGGAGCGGAGTGTCCTGGGACGGGACGACGGCGGCGGGCG
>PTEX01000291.1:100274-134613 GCA_003342815.1 Eudromia elegans
CACGGAGTGCGTCGCGCTGACCTGCAGCGGTGAGCCCCGCGGCCCGGCCCGCGCGCGGCCGCCTCCGCGGCGGCACGCTCAGCCCCGCCGGGCGCTTCCCTTGCCGTTCCAGAGCCGGCCAAGCCCAGCACGGAGCCCCCACCGGCAGCCGAGACCACCACGCCGGAGCCCGCTGGTAAGAGCCCTTCTCTACCCCCTGCGCCGTGAGCTGCTCCCCACGTGGCACGGAGGAAAAGTGCCCGCGGGCCACTCGGTTGCCCACCGGGAGCAAATAACAGACACGTCGGGGAGATCCCAGGGTCCCATGAGTGCCCTTTGCAGCATTAATGGTRCAGTTAAACCTCACCCGTTTGCGGGCACGGCAGGATGAGGAGGGACTGTTGTGTTGGCGCCGTCCCCTTGCTGGGCGTRTGGAGTAAGAGGGTGGTGAGTGGTGCAGTGTCCCAGTACACCAAAGGACGGGTCCGGATCGTGCAGGCTCCGGTGAATGGGATGACTTTCAGTTCTGCTATGGCACGCGGGCTAGCGGCCCTGCTCCGTAACCTGGTGGCCACAGCAAGAGGAGTGGCCCGGGTGCCGTGGTGGGCACGGAGAGCTGCTCTTGCAGATGGGGTGGCCACCTCTCCAGCCAAACAGGCACGGGAGCGGTGTGCCCCCCCAACGCGAGATGGCTGCCGGGGACGTTTTGCCGCGCGAGGCTCGTCAGTGGCGTCCCCGGTCGGTAACGAGCCGCTCTCTCTGCCAGGTGCTGCCCGGCTGAGGCTGGTGGACGGGAACTTCAGCTGCTCGGGGTTCGTGGAGCTCTACAGGCAGGGGCTGTGGGGCGCTGTAGGGGCCGACGCGGGCGCCTGGCCTGAGCTGGCGCCCCGCATCTGCGAGGCGGCGAACTGCGGCAAGCTCGCCCTCGAGCACGGCGCCGTGCCGGAGGCGGGGAGCCACTTGCCCGTGCGGTGGGAGATGCAGAAGTCCTGCGAGAGCCCCTCGGTCCTGGACTGCTTCAACGAAACCGGGGGCGCCCGGGGGAAAGCGCCCGCCTTCGTCGTGTGCTCCGGTGAGAAGGGGTGGGGGGCTCTCCTTGGCAAGAGGGCCGCCTCGGTTACGCGTCCTCCCCGCTCGTGCGAGCCCCGTGCCCGGGGGGTGGTTGGTGCACGGCGCGGGCAGGGGTTAGAGGAGCCCAGGGTCACAATTGGGGGGTCCTTCCTCTCCTGCAAGGCCCCCCTAGAAGATGGGGCGTCTGCTGGAGATGGGAGGACACGTTTACTCCCTAAAGCAGACCCCCGGCTTTCCGACGGCTGCAGGCCCGGCACCCGAAGCCCTCTGTAAGCAGGGATCTAATCCCTTCCTACAGCTCCTGCCAGACCCCTCACCCGACAGTCCCCAGGGGCTCCACGGCTCTTCCAAGACCCGCGGGGCCCATGGCGGCCCTGCCACGCTCAGGCATCCACCCACTCCCACGCTTTTTCTGTCTCATACGAAGACAAAACAGGAAATCTCCATATCGTGCTCAGTTCCTGGCGGCAGCCTCCTTGGCCCTGCGCCGTTGCAGCCCTGGGTTTCAGATGCAGCAGCTCTGCGGTGCACAAATAGGAAAACACGGGAAAGAGCGAGGTGCAGGGCGAACGGAGCGAGGTGCAGGGCGAACGGAGCGAGGTGCAGGGGAAACAGAGCAGAGTGCAGGGGAAGTGGAGCAGGGTGCAGGGAGAACGGAGCAAGGTGCAGGGGAAGCGGAGCAGGGTACAGTGAACGGAGCAATGTGCAGTGAACAGAGCAAGGTGCAGGGCAAACGGAGCAAGGTGCAGAGAAAGCAGAGCAAGGTGCAGRGCAAATGGAGTGAGGTGCAGGGCGAATGGAGCGAGGTGCAGGGCAAGCGGAGCAAGGTGCAGGGCAAATGGAGCAAGGTGCAGGGCAAATGGAGTGAGATGCAGGGTGAACGGAGCGARGTGCAGGGTGAACGGAGCAAGGTGCAGGGCAAATGGAGCAAGTTGCAGGGCAAATGGAGCAAGTTGCAGGGCAAACGGAGCAAGGTACAGGGCAAATAGAGTGAGATGCAGGGTGAACGGAGCGAGGTGCAGGGCAAGCGGAGCGAGGTGCAGGGTGAACGGAGCGAGGTGCAGGGTGAACGGAGCGAGGTGCAGGGCGAACGGAGCAAGGTGCAGGGCAAATGGAGCAAGGCGCGGAGCAAGCGGAGCAGGGTGCAGGGCGAACGGAGCGAGGTGCAGGGCGTACTCAGCAAGGCGCACTTTGAACTCAGCAGTGCTGATGCCCCAGACCCGGTGGCCGTGGGGTGCGGAGCGCAGCACCCCGCTCTGCTCTGCAGGCCGAAGCGCCGTGCCCGCTCCGGGGGGCGCGTGGGACGCGGAGCCCGCCGGCCGCCCCTCGCTGACCCCGCTCTGCCTCTGTCGCGCAGGCTCCCAGCCCCAGGCCATGCGGAGGCTGGCGGGGGGCCTCACGCCCTGCGAGGGGCACGTGGAGGTGTTCGGCGGGGACCGGTGGCGGGCGCTGTGCGACGAGCCGGCGCGGCGGGCCGAGTGGGGCAGGCAGCTGTGCCAGGAGCTGCGCTGCGGGCGCCTCTCCTCCAGCGCCGCGCTCGGGGAGCCGCCGGCCACGGGCGTCCCCTGCGCCGCTCGCAGCCTCCACCTGTGCCCGGCCAGCCGAGGGGCGCTCCGGACCTGCTCCCGCATCCGCGTCGTGTGTAAGCAGCAGCGTGGCACCGGGATGCCCGGGGTCGGGGGAGGAAGGGGCTTCGGGCGGCAGACGGCACTGGGGGGCCCAGCATGGCAATGTGCTTTAGCAGACGTCCCCTGTTCCCCACCACGGTCCCAGAAGGGGAGGTTGGGCCGCGGCGGCTGCCRGTGCTGGTCCCTGGCAGAGCGCGGTGCTCCCGGCTCATGGCACCCATCCGTCCTCCCCCCAGGCCAGGACTCCAAGCCGCAGCCCGCTGGCCTGGGAGCCGGCACCATCACGAGCATCCTCCTGGCTCTGGTTCTCTTCGGCATCCTCCTGCTCCTCTGTGGACCCCCCGCCTACAAGAGGCTGATGAAGAAAAGTAAGCGATGCTCTGCAAGGTGGAAGCGCTGGTCCCCCACCGGCCGTGAAGCCTGCGGGGATTCCGGTGGTTTCCCGGGGATGCAGGTGGTTTCCCAGGGACGCAGGTGCTTTCCCAGGGATGCAGGTGCTTTCCCGAGGATGCAGGTGGTTTCCCAGGCCGGCCTCTTGCAGCAGAGCTCTGCAGCTGGAGCTGGGTGCTTCCCAGGGGATCACCCCTGCCCCAGGGCTCAGTGGCACAAATCCCTTTTTTCCCATTGTCCCCCTGCGCGGCAGAGGCGCAGAAAAGGCTCCCGGATCAGGCGGCGCCGTGCGCTGCGCGCGCCRGGGCAGGATTAAGCGCGGCGTGGACACAAAAGAGCAGGTGGAGCGTGTTGCGCTGGCCTCTACGGGGTCTCACCACGCGGCAGAGGGATTACCGGGCACAGCAGATTATTTGGGATGGCATATGGAGCTCGTGGGCAGCAGACGCGGCGGTGGGGGGGAAAGCAGCCAGAGGAGATGCAGCCCATTCCTGGCAGAGGAATCAGGCAGCTYCTTGGGTGGGGGGATGCGACGGGTCCCGTCTCAGCGCTGCCCCCGCTCCTCTCCCTTGCAGTCTCAAAGAAGAAGCAGCGCCAATGGATCGGGCCCACAGGGTTCAACCAAAACGGTGAGCGGCACCGCAGGGGGGACGGCCCCTGTGCTGGGCCCCGCACGCACCCCGTCCCGCTCCTACTCGGCCCTCTGCCCCGCCGGTTCACCTTGGGCTTGGGTGGAAGCTCTGCAGAAAGCAGCGCAAGGGAGAACTTGTGCCGACGCGGCGGCCCCGAGAGCCGCCTCCTCGGGCCTTGACGCTCGCTCCCTCCCGACGTATATTCCAGTTTCATTCCACCGCAACAGCACCGTGAACGCGAGGCCGCGGGCCCAAGGAGAGGACAACGACTACGCGCAGCCGCCCCACAAGAACCCCTGCCTGTCGGCTTACCCGGGTAAGGCACAGCCGGGAGGACGCGACGGAGCGGCGTCTCCACAGGCCCTTCCGCACGAGCCCGTGGGGAACGGGCAGACCGGCGCCGTTGGAGGGAAAGCCCCGTCACAGGGAGRTGCAGCCGGGGCTTCCGGGCGCTGCGGTGCTCTGGGGCGGGATGTCCGCTCCCCAGCCCCACGGCGGCGCCTTGCAGAGCCGGGCGGACGCAGARCGCGCCACCATTTATTCCCCGCACAGCTCTGGAAGGCGCGTCCCGATCTTCCAACCCTCCGGACAACTCCTCCGACAGCGACTACGACCTGCACTCTGCCCGCAGGGTGTGACTTCCCTGCAGAGGCAAGACCCCCTCGTGCGCCGCTCCTGTTGCCGCCTCCGCCCAAGCTCTCTCGTGGGGCGCTCGCACACGGGGGCTACAATGAGCTCCCGCTCCATTGGCCTCTCCGTGGCTTCTTAACGTTAGCCTTGCTGACCTGCAGGGGTGGGAGCCACGCGTTCCCAGAGCCCCCGCGGACGGCCGAGCCTCAAACCTGCCCGTGCGCCCCGCGCTGGACGTCACCCCTGGGCGCCTCGCTCGGAGCTGCCCGCGCTCGGGGCTGTAACGACCCGCGCCCGCCTGCGACAAGCCCCGACGCCCCACTCCCTCATCTCTGACCCCGTCTAGCGTGGCTTTGCGCTATCGCCCTGCTGCCCGGGCACCTTGCCAAGCTTCATCTCACCCTCTCTTTACCATCTTTACCCTCGCGAACCTGCAAGGCACGCGGGAAGCCCTGCAGAGCGCCGGGCCGCGGCGTTCGCAGCCGTCCGGAAGGGGCTGCCTCCTTCCCGGCTCCCTAAACCGGGATAACCGTCCTCTGTTGGGGAGCCGGGTCCTCGTTCGTAACGCGGAGACGCGGGGAAGGGCATCACGGGGGGAAAAAAAATACGGAAAAAATCAACCCGAGGTATTTAATTAGCAATAACTGCTCTAATAAAATCGGTTTTCTAGTACTCATGTCTTCGCCTCTTCCTTCCAACGCTACAAAGGGCGTTTCTTAAGAGCACCAGCGTCCCAATTAGGGAGGGAAAGTAGAGAACAGAAATGACATGCATGAGAAAATGCCAGAGAAGGGAAGAGATTGGCCGATGGGGAAAAGCACCGACCAAACGGGCCCCTTTGGAAAGAGGAAAACAAGAGAGCAAGACAGATGGCTCAGCAAGAAGAGGGTCCTGCAAGAGGGGGRAGAGATTTCATTGACAACATCAAGAGGAAGCTGCTGTAAGGACAGTAAAAGGGCATTTAAAAAAAAAAAAAATCCATAAAAAATACCAAGTGGATGCAACGTCATTTCCCCAGTCACTACCAGGACCCTGCAGGCGATTTATCAAGTTTTATTATTGTAATTAACCACRGATATGGCATTTCCATCAAATCCCAACGGCATTCGTCTTGCTCTAGTCCATTAGTAACCTTTCCTTATAAATAACTTAGGGGGGGGGTACAAGCAGAATTCAGAGGATAAAGTGCTGAGCAAAGCTAATCCTATTTCCATTAAAAACCTGTCATTCACTCTTGCTATCTAGTGTTTCCTGAGGAGCAAAGGGAGATGTGAGGAACACCGGGGCCCTTAACAGCTGGAATAACCTCCTTCCTTTTCCCCCAGGGCGCAAGAGGAGGATGCGGAGGCCTCAGTTTCACAGAGCTCTAGGAGCAGTCGGCTGTGAAGAGCTGCCCAGCAGGTACCAAGCGTCACTTTGACCCCCGTTTCCCACGAGCCGAGCCCAACACGGGCCTCCTAACCCCCAAAGTAACCCCCCGCTGCCCAAACACCAACCCACAGGCACACAACGGCCGGGTGCGGAGCGCCAGGGAGTCACCTGGTGCCTCAAGGGGATAGTGCACAATGGGCACGGGCTCCTGTGCTGGATAGGAGGGGAAAAGAGTCTCCCTGGTAGGCAGGAAACACCCAAACTCTGCGGGGTTGGGACCCACCTCTGCTTTGGACTGCGCTGGTACTTAGGGGGCAGAGGGAGGCGGCGATGAGGAAAGCCTGACCTTGCAGGCAGCTGGAAACAGCTCGAGTAGAGCTGGTTTGGAAGTTATTTTGCACCAGCGTAAGAAAAAAAACCCCCACAAAAGCCAGACGTATCTCAAGGCCTGGCCAACAGGCTGGCTAGCTGCTTCTCCCTGCCAAACAAATCACAAACCGCCTGTCAGTTTGGCTGGCTCTGTTCCTCACTTCCAGGAAGGCCCTAGGGAAGCAATGAGTATTTAGTATTAGAAATACTGCCGAGAGATTCCCACTGTGAATTTTGAGCACCTGTAGAAAAAAAAAAAAAAGATAAAGCTTAGAATTATTATACTGCGTGTTAGAGAGGAAACTAGAGGCACGCACGGAGAGGAGCGTCTCGCGCGCCCCGTGCACACACRGAGCGGAGTCGGGCGCTCAGCTGATGTGATCAGTGCGTGTCATTCCCAGGTGTCCCAGCTGAGAATCCAGCCGACTGCTTGTGTTTTACCCCAGAGCCTGGACTAACTGATTTTTAAGTGGCCAACAAGCAAGCATCACAACCGACCACAAAAGGGAGAGCCCCAGCCTCGCCGCCGGCACGCCCCGTGTGGGAGCCRTGCCTCCTTCTCCTAGATAATGCTAACTCGTGGCTAGGCCAACGAGCAAGGCTCTCAATTCTTTCTTCTTCCTCAGTCCGGGAGCACTAGGAGTCCCAAGAGTCCTGATTTAGTAGCCAGGCCAAGCAGGGCGCTGGGGGTTTGGAGGTGGCGGGTACCCAAAGGCAGGGGACGGACCAGGCGGATAGGGAGGCTGGGGGGGGATTGGGAAACTCGGGAGCGGGGGCTGCGCTGGGTACGGGCACTGAGGTCTCCCTGCTGCGGGAGAGAAGTATGGGGAGTAGCCTGGCCTCGGGAGCGGAGGAGAGGGCTGCGAGGCAGGAAAGGATGGGGCAGGAGGGGGGCCTCTGGATGGGGACCAAGGGTATCCCGGCGCTGCAGMGGAGCCTCCGCTCGGGGGCTTGGGATACCCCGGGGCCAGGTCAGCAGCCGGAGCTGGGAACCCAGCACCTGCAGGAGGTTTATAGGGAAACGTGGGCTGGCCGCTGGGCTGGGAGGAAGCAACGTGTCCCACGGTGACCGGGGCTCCATGGAAAGGAGCAGGAGGGAGTGCTCCATGGGCTGTGGGGCCAAGCGGCTGGCCTGGAGCTGGACTGTAGGGCAAAGGGAAGGAGGGAGCCCCGGGCGGGAAGGGCTGCGGCTTCGGCTGCTCCGCGGGCACGTGAGGAGGTAGATGCTGCTGCTGAGAGTCTCTGCTCGGCTCCTGCGACGCTTCCGGCTTCTTCAGCATCTCCTGCAGCTTCTCGACTCTAACCCGGCGCAAGTGGGACAACTTCCTCATAACGGAAAACTGCTCAAGAAACGTCTCCAGTGGCACCTCACCCTCCAGGAACTTCTCAGCCATATTCTGGAACATAGAACAGCTTCGGCATCAGTACCGCTTCCCTCCAAACCCAGTTTAGCATTTACATCTCTGTTGGAGACACGTAGAGGGCCACTGTACCACACAAGAGCAAAGAAAAGACAAATCTTTTCTTTTTCCAGTAACAATGTCAAACCATGAAGAGATAATGCTTGATTTACGGGATTAGTCTTGGGAGCATAACTGTGACTCTTCMAAGACTAATCGCTTGGATTATTGATGAAGTGAAATCTTAAACTCACCTCAGACTCTTCTTCGATTTTCTGACTTTCCACCTGAAGAAGATCCAGCAAGGCCTGAGGATGCAASGCTGCTGCAAAATTCTCTGGGGAAAGAAAGGCAGGAGCAGAGCAAAAAGTGAAACACAAACCAAGGGAAAATCATTAGCATGTAACCATACAGCGCCTGAACTAGTCATCWGGTTCCACAGCTCTGCTCTGCAATGTGAGGCAGATAAAGCAGCAGGAAGGATCTTCTCTGACACATCTCTGTTCCCTTTCCCMCTCTCATAGGAAGAGCCTTCCTGCCTTGGAAAGTGCTGATATGAGGARAACAATCTGAAAAGAACCTTAACTATAGCTGCACTGAGAGGGCTTTATGCTGAGACAGTATTCTTAATTTGTACAGCAGAATTTGACCAGGAAGTGGTCACAATAAATGCCACCCTGCCTGTCCAAACAACTTAAGTCTGCTAAAGAACTATAGAAYTTAGAAGTGAGTCTGCTCAGCGCCACCAGTTTTGAGGGAGGCAAGAAGGAGGGACCTTGCCCTAACTCCAAGTGCACCGAGGCCCCACGACCCCATAGGAAAGAGGGCAGGATTTGCTCACCCAGCTTTGCCTTCTGCTCCTTACACCGCTCAGCCAGCTTCTGCAGCTCCTCGTATTTGCTGGAGAGGTCAGCGCGGCCCGTTTCCAGCGGCGACTGGAATTTCAGGTTCTGCTCGGCCAAGCTGCGGTTAGCAGCAAGAGCCATCTCCCTTTCCAGCTGCAGCTCCTGCACCTGGGAAAAGAGATCCGGGAGCCAGTGCCGGGGCATGTATCCCATGGAAATCCCGCTCGCCCTTGCAGCGAGGTTAGTGCCCACCTCCCTAGACTCCAAGGCGAGGCGCTCGATCTCCTCCGCGTTATCCTGCAGCTCCCGGAGCTCCTCCACTGTCCGGTTCTTCAGCGTATCCATCCTCTCGGAGGAACTGCAGACTCCTTCGCTGGGGAAAGGAAGTCAAATAACGACTGGGCCTTCTACAGGCAGCTCTACGGAGGCACTAATCCGATCACGGATTATAAAACAACAACACTAAGCAAGCTCCGTGCTATAAAGAAGCAGGGAGACTAAGAATTAAAATACAACGTATCTAATCGCTTCTCTGGCGAGTGGGTTTTTCTCCCTTTTTCCAGAATATTTGCAAGGATCGCTGTATTCCAGACATGTTTGTCAAGGAAACACCTACTCAAATCYCTTTTATGCTAGCACTATGTCTCTCTGATCCTCAACTCCCAGCTGGCTGGCTTTTCTTTTCTTTTTTGCACCATTTTATTCAACGTTAGCGTGCTGCTATGCAAACCTCCCAGATATGTTGATATCCATCCCCACTCAGGATTCCCAAACCCTGATGCGATGCCCTTTGTCACACGTGTCTTTGCCCATCTTAAACTCTCCAGTTCCTCAACTTCTGTCTCATTTTATGCATTTCTCYTTTAGTTACATGGGGCCAGCACGTCCGTTGCTTGCACAAAAGGGGCTGCTTAATATTTTCTACGTAGTGAATGTGGTTCAATACTTGCACTTCTGAAAGCCAGTGAAATACCACTGAAATCAACGAAATAACTGAAGAAGARTGGTACAGCAGTTCTGTTATTCCCAGGATCTCCCGTTTCAGGATATTCAGCAAATGTTAAACGTTCACATCACGGCTTCTAGGAAGGTTGTGGGGGGTGATACAGCTGAATACACCAAAAACAAGGTAAATCCCCAGGAACTGCACAGAACGTGCTCCTGCTGGGGACACATACCAAAGGGCCATCCGGCGGGGAGTTCCCTCTTGTCCCAACTGCTGCTGTCTCTTCTACCTCTCATCCACGTGGAACATCTCCAAGACGCCGCCGTTCTGCCCGCTGCCTCATCGGCCTCTGCGCGTGACACAGGGACAAGCTCAGGGCTGCCAAAGCCCTTCGCCCGGGGCCCAAACCCACCTCAGGAGCAGCCAGGGGAGACCGGGGGTCGGGATTTGGGGTTGTCCTGCCCCACAGGTGGGACACCGGCCCTCTGCCACCAGAAACGCGCTGCTTACGGGGGGGGGGTCCCTCAGTGGCGCCAGGAACGCGGGGAGGGACAAGGCAGCCCGGGCGCCAAACGGGGACCTCGCCCCCGTGGAGGCTCCTACAGCCCCCGGGCCGTGCGAAACGCTCTGCGGGGCCGGGGCCGCTTCGGGACACGGACGCCGCCGCGGCCGTTAGGGACGTCGCGGCCCGCGGGGGGCGAGGCCGCGGCGCGCGCGCGCGAACCCCGCCTCCTTCTCGCGAGACTCGGAGCGGGAAAAGCGGGGGAGGGACCGGGGGGGGGGTTGTCGGGGGTGGAAGCGGTAACGGAACCAACGCCCCCACCACCACCCACCCTGAGCTCCCCCCTCCGGCGGGACTCACCCCGGGAACCGCGCACCCCTCCCGCCGCCGCCCGCTTCCGGCCCGGCAACGGAAGTGGGCGGCACCACCACGCGCGGGCRGAGGTGGGGGTGCTAATAGCGCCCCCCGCTCAGGAGGAGGAGGATGGTACGTCCCGCCCTCGAGTGGGGCGGTGCCGCCGACCGCCGCCATTTTGTGCGCGCGGGGCGCGCGGCTCATGGCGGCGCGGCCTGGCCTGCGCTGGGCGAGGCGTCGCCTTGGGCTGGGCGAGGGGCCGCAGGACCGCGGGGAGAGACCGCCCTTCGCMGCAGGCTGGAGAGCAGGGCTGGCAGCACGTCCTGGGTTATCGTTCTCCGCGAGTCACCTTACTCTGATAACTGCTGGGGCCTGGGTGTTCAAGCGATTGTCCTTGCAAGGAGCTGGCAGTTCCCGCCGTATTCCTGAGAAACCCGGTCATTTGAARAGTGAAAATTAAAATAAAGCTTCCTTCCCGGGTAAAGGAATGGAAGCAAGGTGGCCGTGGAGAGGTGACGTGGAAAAGGCGTAGGAGAACTGTAGAGAGGAGGAGAGGTTYGTGGAGGTGCTACAGAGGAAACAGCAGAGCTGTGCTGATAAATACAGACTGCTTAGCTATGGCCTCAGATAGCAGTGTCGAGGCAGTCCCTGCAGAGCTCAGCAACGTGTCCAAAAAACCCCATACGTTATTTCAGGTGGAACCAAAAAATAAAGCTGAATCCCTCCTGGATACCTCTGGTAGGTCGTCCTCTCAAGGAAAGCAGGAAGACTCTTGAGCAGTGTGGAACAAAGGTGTGGTCCGGAGTCGGGATCCTCTKTTCTCCCTTTTCCCGCTTGGATTTCCATACTGCGTGAGCAGGCAGTGCTAACACGGGCCATAGGACGGGGGTGACCTTGTTGCCGGGCAAAGGAGGCCCTGGAGGAGGTGAAGGAGAACGCTGGTCAAGGTCATGGGGTCCTGGCACGTGTCTCCGAGGAAAGGCACCTCGCTTCCTTACGAGAAACGAGCACCACGTGAGGACCGTGGGCTCTTGTGCAGCGTGAGTCATGCGAACGCAGACAGGTACCTCGTGGCCTAATCAAAGGCTGGCTTGTTTGTGGCGTTGCTGATAACCAGCTCAAAATACTGCAAGAAGTGGACTTGGCTTCACRGAGAGATGGATGTTTTCAAGGCTTRTTTGAGCAGCAGGCCCKGTGAACSTGAAAGGCTGAGGCACRTTTCAGTGACAATTTGCACCGAAGGATCGAGCAGGAGGATATGCAAAGTTGTGTGCACAATTGTCCTTCGCAGTGAAGGAAGATACATGGAATGGGCACGGAGAAGTATTCCATGCAAATGAGCAAGTGGTCCTGAAGCAAACAAAAATTTGAAAAATGGGTATCTTCTGGTTTGCATGAAAGGATATATYGATTTATCTGTTTGTTAGCACCATTATGGTGATGATACATCCCATGAAAGCCTCAGAAAGGACAAGCATTTAAATTAAGCAATTAAATTAGTAACACAGGGTTAATCAGTTTGGCTTCCAGATGCTAAGGAATATCTCTCTGGGATAGCATGCCTCAGAACTGTTGCTCCAAAAGGCTGCCTTTTGTGAATACATTTCTTTCATTAATTTGTGATAAGATAAGATGAGATGTTGGTATTATCTCAATAAGGGATCTTTTTTTTCCAGACTCAGCACTTTAAAGTTAAGCACGTAAAATTCTGGGGAACRGATATATTTTTCTAAACAACAGGCCAAAGCACCACATCTATTTGGTGAGGTTCTCCCTGATCTTACTCRTCGTAGTCCAAAGGCACAGGATGCCTGAAAATTCCTGTGCAGTCCTGYTTATCCCACAGGGCTGGAAACAATGATTAATGCAAAGTGAATGTTGTCTGATCTCTTACAGGTCTCGTTTAGACTTCTAGGCAAGTGACCATCAGTGTGTATTTTATATAAGTTTGGAGATAGTCTCCTAAGCCTTTTTTTTTTCCTCTCTTTTGTTAACTACAGGCCTATCTTCCACTCAAGATTTGCTCTTTATCCCTAGGATCTCAGTACTGTCACTTGCTGTTTGGCCAGAAGAACAGGACATTTTCTACTCTGCTTCCTCAGCAGTAGTGGCCCCTTCCAGTGAGCAGTTTCCTTGGCTGTGTCTTTGCTGTCAGGTGTCTACAGTGTGAGCCAGGGCCAAGCATTCTTAGGTACTGCACAGGTATAATGATAACCAATGACTCTTATTTCCACTCCTCCACTGTTAATTAAAATCACTTGAAGTACGTTGTTTTAAACAAATGCTATCCCGTAACACTCTCCCCGTTGGAAGATACCTGGTTGTAAAGGTGTTAGTCCTGCAAAAACAAGAAAGTGGTTTTTTTTCTTTTTTCTCAAATACTTCCTTTTAGGATGTTTGATGGAAAAACCCTACATATCTTATCTTATACGTAGATATAGGAACTTTACATATGAGCAAACAGCAGCATTAAGGCGTTGCTGTATATAGGCAGCRTTCCTTTTCTTCCTCTTCTCGGGCACAAAGACACACCATGAAGCTGCCCCTGCTGCTGAGCTTGGTGGTGCTCTCACAGTGCATRGTGAGGTGAGTTTTGGGGAGCACGTTACTTCAGGTGGAAGAGCTGCCTTGTGGCCACAGGGAGGGGGATTCTCCATGACTATTCACAGTACTTGATTTTTCCTTTTCTACATTATAGCAGGATAGGAGATTCCTGACCTGTCTCTCACTGTGCCATCCTTCACAGTGGATGGGGCTCAGCACAGCAAAAGCCACTGGATGTGGCCAGTGTACAGCGTGTTGGGCATGCTGGATGCTGTGTCATAATAGACACATTTTGAGATAGAGTTTCAAAATGATACGAGGGATTATACATTCAAAATCCACCCACTTCCAAGCAGAATTTGAGCACCTAAATGGACGTATCTGATCAAGTTTATGGTAGAAGCGATATCAATGTGAGCTGTACATGGACTGAGTTAAAGCCTCTTCCTCATTTGCTATTAATTTGTTTCACACATCTCGTTGCTTAGGCTCCCTCTGAAGAAAGGAAATTCCCTGAGGGCCAGACTTAAGGAACTGGGGTTGCTGGACAAATTCCTCAAAAAATCCCCTTCAGATGTGGGCTCCAAGTACTTCAAACCTACAGCCAAGATAATCACCAACCCTCTGGAAAACTACATGGATGTAAGTGCGAAGCAAAGGGCCTTCCCTGCCTATTTGAGAGAAAAATATAGAAGTCCTAAGAGCAGTCCCTAAAAACAAGGAAAAGATTATCTAATTATTTTTCCCCTTAAGCTAAAACTTCTTATCCTGGTTTTTATCGTAATTTTTTCCTCCTGGACARCCGACTGTGAAACGGTTGTATTGTGAAGCTCTCCCTTCTCTCCGCTCTTCCACCTGGCACATCTTTTGCTTGTATCTTCCTCCTGCTGCCCTGTAAAAGCTACAATCTGCTTCTCCCCAGGATGTACCTACCTGCTGCTTGTCCCCGTGTGCAGAGCCCAGATTCCAAGCGTGCATATGATGAAATGCCGTGGGGGAAGAAGCTCCTCCGCAGAGGTTTTCCTCCGCCTGGCTGCTCCCTTTGAAACCTTCCTGTTCCCCRTTGACAGATTGAGTTTTTCGGCTCCATCTCCATCGGATCCCCACCCCAGGAGTTTCTCGTGCTCTTTGACACCGGCTCCTCCTACCTGTGGGTGCCCTCAGTGAACTGCCKCAGCGAAGCCTGCGGTGAGTGATGGTCTTCACGCGCTGCTGGCGAGTAGGTTCCCACCAGCTGTGCCTGGAGAGGACTGGTCCCTCTGCTTCCCGAGTGCCTGGGAGGGGAATTCATGGTGTTCGCATAGCCTCGTAGCAGAGCCTCTTGGACACAGCTGCTCTTGGGGGAAGTGGCAGTGCTGTGGTTTTCACCGACCTCAGCTGAGACGAGGCTGCCTCTGCGGTGAGGTCTGACTTGTCTTTCCCCTGTGCTCCGTCCGTTGCTAAGAGCACAGGAAGGCTCAAGCACGGAAACCTCCAGTTAGTCAGACASAATTGGTGGTGGTGCTTTCCCGCTGTAGACAGCAAGGGTGCAGGTTCCAGGAGATGCTTCCCTTCCAGGAGTTCAGCCGCCCTGAGACAGGGCCTAGGCAACAGTGCAGCGAGGAGGAGACGGGATATCAGGCCATCTGTTTCCATTTTGGGAATKGCCCGAGGCATGGCTTTGCCCAAAYGCTGCRAGATGACCAAGTTTTGTGTGGCCACCAGATGCAGCATTGCGTCCTGGCAGTCCAGAATGGAAACGGCCTCTCAGTTCCGTGTTACAAAGRGAGTAGAAGAGCTCCTTCCCTCTGGCACTGGTGGGTGCAGTGCCCAGAGAGAGGAATGCGGCCCATCGTAGATTCAAATCAGCTTTTGGAGGTACCTGTCTCCCCGTGTTCATCACCTCGTGAGCTACAAGAATTCTCCTAAATGAGTTACCTCCAGTTCATCTCAGTTACAGGCACACATAGAGGCACCATGTGTTCACATACGAATTGCTGCCAGTCTTGGGCAGTACCAAAGCATAAAATAGCCCATAAATGCACCAGTTGTGCCAGCTGTGGCAATGCCTAAGCCTTGACCTTTGTCTCCACGGAGTGTCCGGGTTCTGACCACCCAACTCTTCTGCAATTGCAGTCGTCCACACCCGCTTCAATCCCCAGCAGTCTTCCACCTACAGAGCCATCAACCAGCCTGTCTCTATCTACTATGGCACTGGCAGCATGASTGGATTCCTGGCCAACGAAACCGTGCGTGTGAGTCAAATGATGAGGTCCTGGTACCTGGAGTGGAAMGCGGAAGGTAGGAGGGGGTGTAAAGGCAGATCAGATCTGGGAAGAGTTTTTCCATTGGTAGGGGAATCAACAAAGSCTGGTTCTTCTCCAGAGCTGTGCTACATCTCCAGCTGCAGTCGTCACAGTTATTTCCTATATCCCCACCTGGCAATACCCTCTTTTATATGGATGGGGTCAAATCAAGCATTATTCAACTGACATTAGAACAACAGACATTAAAACCTGTTGTTTTCCTGGATTGCACGTTGAACATAAACATAAAGCATCTAGGAATTTTGTTCAACATTGACCATAACCCCTGAGGAGCAGACTAACCTGAACCTGAAGTGTCCAACACATCCATTCAGTTAACTTTAATCTGCTTTGGAGAACATGCAGAGATTCTCTGTGTTGTTTGGTGCCCTCTGCTGCTGAGCAGAACTAAAAGACAGTCRCCAAACCTTCAGTCTGCACTCAAGCATAGCCCTGTGGCAAGCAGGTCCCCTGTCCCCTAGGATAGCAGGTCCCCTAGCCACTTGCCACTTGTCCCCTGCCCTCTCCTCAGCAGCATTCCTTGCAAAGGTGGGATATCACAGAGCTTTGTGCTCTTCCCAGCTCAGTATTGAGCTGAGGTGAGGTGCAGAGAAGGTTGCACACTTCTGAAATACTCCCAAGGATTTCCCACTTTCTTTAGTAGGAAAGGATACTTTTTGTTTTTCTTTTCTCCGGAATGCAGCGTGTCTCATTTCCTYCATTTCTCTTACAAGGTTGGAAGCATCCAAGTGAGCAACCAGACCATCGGCCTGAGTGAGAGTGAGCCTAGCTCCTTTTTCTACTACGCACCTTTCGATGGTATTCTGGGCCTGGCCTTCCCGAGCCTCGCTGTGCCGACAGCCACCCCTGTCTTTGACAACATGATGAATCACCGCTTGGTATCTTTGGCCCTCTTCTCTTTCTGCCTCAGCTTGTAAGTGGAGACTGGAAGATCCTCTTGGCCTGTAACAGGATGTATACTCACATACCTTGTCTCTCAGCAGTTGTTCCTGGAGAGTTGTCGGTCAGAATTCCCAAACTCCAGGCAACCCTTGGCTGAAGAATGGGAGATGTTTAAGCGTAGTCACGAAACACACATTTTTTGGGAGCATAAAGACCAGTGGCATAAGACCTGCRTTTGGAAAGTTTGCATGAGAGAATCAGGTTTATAGAATTTAAGCATCATGGAAAATGTAAACTGATTTCAGCTTACAGCAGCACTGAGTTCCATCATCAATCCTATTTCTTGAAACCGATGACAACAATCTTAGGACCACTGTGAGAAACAAATATAGCCCTGAGCTACCCTGGAGTTACCCACTTCCAGTCTTTTTCCAGTGTTTTATTTAATTATGTTAAATGCTTAAACCAACCAGTCGATTTTTTCCTGCTGTCCTCTCTGTCTTCTGTAGTGGGAAAAAGAAGAGTTTTGTGACATTTGGAGGCATTGATTATTCCTGCTTCTCCGGGAAACTCCACTGGATCCCTCTATCTTCTGAAACTTACTGGCAGGTCTCTGTAGACAGGTAAGTCCTGCTCTTTCCTGTACAACTTGTAGCTTTTGGTGCAGAGAGGCCGAAGCAAGATATCTAGAGCGAACAAAGGAAATTCAACTTAAAAATGCACAATACAGAGACAGGCGGGAAGCCCTGCGGACACCTCACACAAAACGTAGGCAGAAGGCCTATGGGATGACATACTGGGACAGCAGTTCACAACTTTGCCACGAGAGGAGCTTGCTGTGATGTGCTCACCTCCACAGAGCAACCCATYTGTAGGAATATCACACACAGAATCACCRAATGRTTAAGGTTGGAAGGGACCTCTAGAGATCATCTAGTCCAACTCCCTGCTCCAGAAGGGACACCCAGAGCACAGGGCACAGAGTCTGCAGCASCTGGAAGTTAACACCTCATACAGATGCATTTAGAGGGGGTTTGAGGAACCACACAGGTGAAATTTCCCCATCTGAACATCAGCAAGATGCCCACTGGGATTTAGGTAGTTAGCAAGATCTAACAAGACTGAACTTTTCTGGAACATCATTTTCTAGCATTACCATGAAGGGCCAGGTCATTGCGTGCCCGAGGGGCTGCCAAGCTGCGATTGACACTGGGACCTCTTTGCTGGCTGGGCCTCTCGATTCCATCCTTGTCATCCATGACYACATCGGTGTCAGCGAGGACTCCARTGGCGAGGTGAGAGCAGCAAGGAGGGGGAGCTGGGGGCTGAGCTGGGCACTGCACACATCTCACTCGAAACAGAGCAGATTCCCAAGTCACTTCTCGACTYCTATGACTACCTAACTACAGATTGCCATCATCTTCAGTGCAGGTCAACGGGGTAAATCCACAGTTCTCCTCCTGTTTCAAGTCTCCAGTCACTCCTACATGTCTGAGCCAAAAGAAAAAAAAAAACCCCCCAAAAAAAAAACCAACCAAGCCTGCTTTCAGATCTGAAGCTGCTACATTCATTTCCTGAAAATGTCTCACTGTGTAAAAATTATTKGCCACCTCAAGTAATATATGCAGCTTGCCTTTGTTCACGTGATACCCTCTAGAAAGGTTGTTTGAAGTGTGCCTGTTTTTTCCCCCTGGTTATTCCCTTTTCCCTTTCAGAATGTGGTCGACTGCAGGGCCAAGAACTACTTTCCTGACATTGTCTTTGTCATCAATGGTATCAAGTTCCCTGTATCTGCCAAGGCTTACATTCTGCAGGTGAGTGCCTGCCCAGAAAGTGACCTTGGGTGCTGTTTTGGGAGGACTAGCACCAGAGGCCACCACACTGTTTGCATGGCTTACTTCCCACTCCCTTCTCATGGCACAAAGCTGGAAGGRCAAAAGTGTTCGATGGTCAGACTGGTTTTGCCTTCAGACTCAAGGGACCTAAGGATCTCCCCAAGGAACTCCAAAGGCAATAGCCAAGACTGAAGAAAGCTTAATTGAAAAGAACTGTGGAAAGAGAGGTAGAGACATCAGTAGCTGTCACCAGGAAAGGGAAATTCAGTGGAAGAGGGATATTCAGCAGAACAGGGAAATTCAGCTGATTTACCAGGAGGTTAGGTTAAGGCATCACATTGCAGTGTACAGGTGTTGGGGGATAAAAATCAAAAACAAGTTCTTTGGAGGAAAAGAACCCTTAACTCTAGAGGTAACTAGCCTTTAGCATGAACCACGAGCACCACACAGCTGAGGAAAGGCAAAGAGTAAGTCTGCAGTCAGACTAAGAGCAAAATCCTTCCCATAGGAGTTAGSCCACCAGCTTGAAGACCTGTGCCGACTGAGTACTCCAGCTTTTGTCTAGCCAGCACACAGGGATCTGAGCAGGTGGCTGGTGCCTAAGCCCTGGTCCCTTTTCATGCTTCATAAAGAGAGRTATTAAAGATTTTAATGCAAACAAAAAGTAATCTTGCAGTGCTTCCAGAGCAAAGTAGCTCAAATAAATCACTGGATTTTAAGCTCAGTATTCACGCTAAGAATTTGCAGATGCGCCAAGGCTATTGCAAGAGTGGTTTGGAAGGCACTTTCAACTCTGTCCCGTCTGGGGAGCTCTGGATCCTCGGTGAAATCTTCCTCAGACAATACTACAGTGTTTTTGACAGAGCCAACAACCAAGTGGGCCTGGCCCGTGCGGCATGAACGCGGTGCTAGCCCAGCAGGACTGGGGGGGGGTGTGTGTCTCTGAAGCCTCTCTTACGTTTAAATCTGAGATACTCAGTCCATGGGGATGTGTGCTCATTCCTGATTGCATTCAAACAATCTTGGACTTGAGACAAAGGGTCCTGTATTGTTTCCAAACCCCTCAAACCCTCTCTTCTTGCTCCACATGACGTGCTGCACAAGCTGCTCTTAGGACAGCTTCATGCTGCTCGCTGGCACCCTTCTGCTTGTGGAGTTTGCTTCCATAGCAAATCCTAGCTTGCTAGGGTATTTCTTGCCAGACCGTGTGGCTTCTTTTCTGTATCATCGAAAGAAAATCAAAGAAAAAGATGAAAGAAAAATCTCGTGAGATACTCTGTAGGTTTAATCTAAGAAAATGCATCTTCTATTTGAAAGCCATTTTGCACTCTGAAGCTGATTCTTCTCAGTCTTACCCCGTTTCTCCTGTTCTTACTGCTGCTTGACATTTGTTCTGAGGGTTTTTCTCACATTTAATTTGTTTGCTCCTTCATTCTTTGTGCAATGATATAKCAAACCCCAATGACTTTCTGAACAGAAAAAATCTTTCATTGGCTCCTGGTGTTGGTGTCTACTGAAATAGAAAGAGCTAATTCAAAAACTTCCTTTATTTTGACGAGTGATTTATTCCTGGAAAAAGAAAAAGGGAAATTATGATTTTCAGTGGCCTTGTGACTTTGCCTGTGTCATTTTGTTTCAGCAACATTTTTATGCAATAATGGGTCTGCAAAGTGAATAAAAGAAAGCTTTCAAAATTGGTTCAAGTCTTTATTTCACAGTACAGTAAAGGGCAAGGCTGAATTTGGGAGAAAAACTGAGTGTTTAGAAGGGAGCATATTCTGATCACTGTGAAGGGGGTTTAGTTACCAAATATATTCAGTTTGCTAAAATGCAAATCTAGAACTTGAGGCTTTCCGCGTTTGTTGAAAGGAATCACCCAACAACTTACTGTTTACATGGAAACAAGGCTGTTGTATAAGAAAGTACTGATTTAMTCTCCTGAATTCTCTTCTCAGATGAACGCTTTCCTGAGCAATTTTATTTCGGAATGTGATTTAAAAAAAAAACATCTTTGAAGACCTGTTTACTTAAAGTAGCTTAAATCTGAATTCCAGGTTGCAAGAACTGAAAAAGTAGCTTTTCATGTCCACGAGAAGCAAAGGCAGTGAAAAGGTAAACTTGACATCCCTTCATTCAAACTGCAGAATGCAAATACTGAAAAATGCAGATCACTTCKTAGTCTTCAAAATTTACCTTTAGAGAAAATGAGTCTAAAAATCTTYCTGTTCACTGGTGATACACATGCTTAAACACTATATTTCATGTTTTTTCATGAAACACCACGTTTTTCAATATTAGCCCCTTTTTCAGGAAAAAGGACACTGCAAGATTGGCTTCCCACCAAAAACAGAGACCAGATGGGACTATCAGGTGACAGCAAGTTCAAACTTTGATCTAATTCATTAACTTTTGGCCCTTGAAATACAAGATGGGCTTCAGTGCAGAAAAACATTTGGGTGTATCTCACCATTACATCATATGGGCCGGAGCAGACACGTTTGGCAAAACAAACATCTGAGCAAATCTCTCTCTCCAAAATGGACAATTTTTTTTTTCTCTTCCTTTTCAGTAGCAGTATTTGAGTTATTATTATATTGGGTCCCATGCTGAGARGAGAGATGGAGACACTGCCTGAAGTATGTCACGGAAATGGGGTAGAACAGCAGGTAGAACTTGAAGGAATCATAAAAACAAAGCGTGAAGCAGGACAGACTGCGGAGCYGACCGTGTACGTATCATTAGTTCCTAGTAAACTAGGAACGTTTCCTGCCATTTCAGGAGCCATTAATAGAACAAGGAGCAGTTGCAAACTGCTTTAAGTAACCGAAGCAAGAGAGGCTTGCACAGGCATGACARATATGTACGCTCAGCTCCAAAACTTCACAAAGGGTGAAAATAGATACAAACATCAGCGTTTTCTCTTCCTGAACCTGCCAGAGCACCGGTCCCTTGTTCGGCATCTGTTGTACCCTGCACTGTGGGATCCCTGGATGCTTGCTGCTCCTCAWACTCAGCTGAGCAGATGAAGCCTTTAAAGCCCAGACCACAGTGTAAGACTAAAGGTAGGACTGGACCCTYCTCTTAACTTAAGGGCCACGTATCAAAACTTAGGATACAGGTGCTTCTGAGGTAGACACCAGGACAGAGGAGCTGAAGACYGAAGGATTTGCTGGTACCAAGTTATTTAAACCTTCCTCCTTATATCTGATCTATTTGCTACTCCCTCACCCTTTTGAAAAGCCTGGAACAGGAAATGGAAAGTAAACTCTTCCAAAACGCCCTTTTCACCACAAACACCTGGAGGTTATCGAGACATCTGACCTTGCTCTAGACCAGTTCTGTATAGGAGCGGTGAGATAAACCACCAGGAATGGAAACATTATCATAGGAGCTGTGGCAAGGACAAGCCTGCCTGCTTCTGGATCCCTTTGTTGACCTGTTCCTTACCTTGGATGATGTTGTTCCCTACGTCCTAAGGAGGACCTCTSCGTCCTTCGCCTCCCAGCGAGCCTGGAGCACACGAGAGGAAGGCTGAGTAACTGTTATGCAACCTTATGGCTTCCCCTGTTGTTCCAGGGGTGACTCTCTGGATTTACTCGTTCTCGGACAAGCAGGACCCTTCAGCAAGGAGGTGATGATAGGCGAGTCAAAACCTTTTGTGAAGCCCAAATGTCTAAGCTGCTGGAACATGAATTTGACTGCAGGAGCAACAAGCAAAATCTCCTTCGCTTTCTACCTCCAGAAAACTGCAGTGGTCACACGCTGCCTTGCACCCACCACTGCCCCAGAGCACCCCAGCTCCTCAGCCCCATCGCTCTTGGTCCACGCTCACCGTTTGCCTCCCGTTCTCTGCTGCGTGGCTGCATTGCATGCGCTTTCCAACTCGCGGGGGGGTTTCAGAGCCATCTTCCAGGGCCAACRGGACCTTCGTTCCCAACGGAGTTCCAAACTCTTTGAAGTGGGAGCAGTGCCTAATCCTTGACCGTGGTTACAGGCATCACAGAGCTACAACTGCCGCCTYCACCGCTAAGAACAGACCAACTGCACCCCCTTCAAGTCTTTTGGACCTCCTGCAGCGTTCTTCACAAGAAAGACTTCTTTGCCAAGCCTGATAGGYGCCACTTCAGAATTGCCTACCTGAATGTCAGTCCTTACAGAGTGGAAGAGCTGAAAAAGTCTGAACATAGGCAGTTATCCAAATCTTACCTTGGAAGCTCTCCCTGGAAAGCTAAGACGGCGCTTGTCAGGGCTGCTTGGGGAAAGCAGCATCTTGTAGCAATATAAGGAACAGCAAACAGGCACCAGCTCTGCACATACCATAATCCTTCCACCGGCGCCTCGGTGCGAGGAGGCTCCGTGGAGGCCCTCCCACAGCACAGTTTCTTGGTGCTTCCCTCGAYGCCAGGTAAAGAGAGCAGAGCTAGGTAAATAGGTAAAGCAGGGCTGCGAATCTCCCCTGTATACAACCAAGGATTTGCAACGCTTGTTCCTAGTATTTCCAGGCCACTGGGCAAATCACTGCTCGACTGCCCCAGCTGTGAGTGTGGAGCAGCGAGAGTAATAAAACCCCTCTTTGCTTATTTTGCCCCCTCTTTGCTTATTTTGCCCATTGCAGTAGAAGAGCATTTGCACGGCAGGAAGAGTCCCTTGCTCTGTGTGTGGACGACATCCAGCCTGTTGGGGAGAAGAAAGAGAATTTCTCCTAGGTAAATGTACATGCCCCCACCTGAGGAGGGTCAGGGCAGCTGGCTAAGGTAGTTTATCAGCTCAGCTGCATGTCTGCCTAGGCTCCGACCTGATAAACTCCCGTGAATAAACATTTTAATGTAGCAAGGGCATGTTTGCTCCAAAACGGATCCTTTGTTCGGGCCGTTCCTTATCGTAGCTAATATTCTTCAAGATGTGTTTCCATGCTTACATAGGGCCGGGAGTGTAATAGAACCAAATGAAAAGTAAATGGTGTTGTCTAATCAGAGGTTTTCCCTGTAATTTGYGAGTCAGTGCAGGACGCAGGCACGTGGCTCGGCTGCGCAAGGCCGCCACGGAGCGTGACGCACAGGCTCCATACTGGGKTTTGAGGCTATCGCTTCATGCCAGGCCCAAACTGTCGCTTTCTGTTTTGCAGGTCAGCCGAGATCTTCTCCTTTCCAGAGCCAGGAGTAACRATGAAGGCACCGTGTAACCTCCCCTTTCGCCCGGGAAGAAGGAAGGTGGGTTTTGTCTCCTTTATTCTACCGTGTCAGAGCCTACCAGGTTTTACTCACTTCATTTGCCCCAATGCAATTGATCATTTAGCTTCAATTCTCATTATTCAGAGCTGGCCTGAAAGCAGGGCTTGAGGGAAGAGAGCCAACTCCAGGCCATATGTTAACCATAATCCCTGTTTGCAGACRGACAGCAACTTGGCAGAGCGGTGGGCTCAGAGGATATCTAGGTAAGGCACCTTCACTACCCCGTTGAGCATCCAGTCTGCTAATAGAGACTAAGGTCAGACACYTTGGGGAGAAAGTGTCCTGGAACGTGTTTGTTTTACGGTAAAATAAAACAGACAAAACAGGGGAGATAAGGACTGTGTTTGCCCATTGAATATTGGGACAAAATTAAGAAAATTTGACTCGTGGCTCTGAAGCCCGCGTGCCTGGASTTAGGTGGGCAGTCTTTGTATGAACCCATGGGCTTCTTGCAGGATTAYGGTCACCCACAACCCCGACGCATGCCGAAGCCGGGGGCTTGGTTCACTCTCCTGTGTGGGGGTGTCCCGTGGAACCCACCATCGCAGCGTGAGCAGGTGGAGAGCATCTTCCAGAGGAGAGCAGCTCACAAAAGCAGCCCGGGTTTCTCCCAGAAGCAGCAGATCTTTAATGCCATCGTGCTGCTGGCAGCTGGAGTCTCCCGCCAAAAGTCTGGCCTTGGGCAGAGCAGAGCTGATATCCTGCCAAGGAGCTGGCAGCCAAGGAGAAGGAATGGTGCCTAATGCTGAATTTGGTCCTGCAGCCGTCACTGTGAGCGCCCGTTGCCAAGGAAAACACCTATCACCGAGAGCCTGGCAGCAGAGGAGTCAGGTTTGTTAATGCACAAGTCAGGAACCTAGGCTTGCTCTTGGTGCAGCATAATCATACAGAAAGTCTTTGCCCCCAAGGTCTTCCCGTGGTAGAGCAGAGGATCTAGGGAAGGTCACAGCTCTTCCTTTGGATCCCGTGGCTAAAGCGTATGCTGCCTTCGTGAATGGGGCTGGTACAGAGAGGAGCTGCGGGTGCAGAGAGCCAAGAAAGTTGGGTTACAGGGCCTGAAACCCATGACTTTCATAATACCAAGGCGATATAAAAGAAGGAGCATCTCTTTGAAGAGGAAAAAGAGAAACACTATTAACCTGGGAACATCCTTTACCTGGAGATGAACATAAAAAATATGTCCTGGCTTCACTGAGGAGGTGGAAAACAAGCTTAAACCCAGGCACTGAGCACAGCTAATACTCTGCTAGATGCCAGAAAAAGGAGACTTCACCCTGAGGCCTGTTTTCTCTACAATAACATCTCCCCAAAGGGACTGGGGAGAACTTATAGAGACAGAGATGCAAAAACCATCAGCAAGTTTTGAGAGAGAATGCAGGGGTGTTTAGCCTGGCACTGGAGAGACCTTGACCTGCTGGTAAGCATCAGCCTCCTATATCATTGCAACAACGTTTTCTTCGTATAGATGCTGTTAATTACAGCTTGAATAGCTCCAGACTGGAAATCTTGGGGTGCTCCCCTGACGCTTATTTCTGACCGCTGAAGGTGCAGTTTGTGACACAAACACGGCTTTCTGCACAGACTTTCTGTGTTGAAGGCTTTCTCTGCAGATCCTACGSCCCGTCTGGCCCAGAGAGGTTTGGGAATGGCGCTGAAGGTGGAGCAGAGCTTGGTTCAAGAGCGYGGAAGGGCCATCAGAACAGCCAGGTGAGGCTGGTGCGGGCTGTAGAGCTACCCCGTGATCCACGGGCAGCAGCAGCCCATCAAGGGCAGTGTTTATGAAACACCTTTTGTCACTAAAACCACCATGAGTAGTAGAAAGGAAACGATCAGAGTGCTGGCAACAGCTGAGGTCGTGAAAACGAGGAGATGCAGAGAGATGGAAAGAGGGAACGCCAGTTGAACCATAGCTGTCCTTGGGTGCTCTCTGCCACCCATCGCTCAGTACCTTCTACTTCCTACATTTCACCCCGAGCAGGTAAAACAACAGGGAGCGAATGCAACCCAACACATACGACCTCCCAGGTCAAGGGCAGACAGAACTTTTTTCTTTCCATCGGTTGTGAAAGGTCTTGGAGAGAAAAGTCCTCCACTCCCACCCTTGCCAGCCTGTCCCATCCCTCCAGCAATAGAGGCTGTAGAAGGACAAGACGTCCTCGGATCCCCTTCGTCATCAGCTTCACTGCCCAGAGGGAAGGGCCCAGCTTGGTGCTGGTCGCCATCAACCCGTCTCATCGTGGGGTTCCCCCTCTAGCCACCCTTACATCTCTCTCATGTCACATAAGGCTAAGGAGGTCCCCAGGCCTGAAATCTGTCCCCTTGTCCTTCAGTTGTCCTCGAGCAGCAGGGCCACCCAACTGGTGGCTGGCAGCGCTGCAGTAAGGTGGAAGTAATGCCTCAAAAGGCGCTGAAAATGAATCCAAAGGGGTCTTCCTGTCCGGAGCGGCAGGGAGAACAGCAACTTGTGCCATATTCCTTGCGTCCCACCTGGAATTCTCCCCCTCTCTGCAGACTGCGACCAACKTTGTGCCCAACACAGGAGCAAAGACTGGTGACGGTCACATGGAATGGYGAAGGGCTGTGAGGCATCAGCATACGAAGAACTGAGGATTTCTGTGCCAGCCCCACGTTTCTGCACGGGTGCCACCGTGATAAAGGTCTGTGAACGGATGCTTCAGCCCAGTGGCCACCCCCAGCACTTGCCCCTGCAGGCTGCCTCCCTGCTTGGCCCCCCGTCACCATTAAACCCCCTGCCCTCCCTTGCCCTTTTAGCAGCACCGTCACTGGCAAGTGGCGGAGGCGTCCGAGGTCATCGAGTCCAAGGGATTGTTGGCAGGGAGGTCCTTGCCCGCACTCACTGCGCCTGTGCATGACCAGTGTGTAAAGACACTAGTGCACCGGCCCACCCTGTATGGCCCCCCCTGCTCCTGCAAGCCCTTCCCCGTCACAACTCCAAGACCGGGATTTCCAGGCCGACGCGGTCAGCAGCAACCCCTTGCTGAGGGGTTTCCCTAGCGCGAAGGCAGCGAGGATGGAAATCTGTTAATGTTGATATTCCTTCACATCTCCTTTAAGGACGTTGCGATAACTCCCACTGGAGCAGTTTGCTTTCCTTATCAGGGATACGGACCAAACAAGAGTGCCTTGGGGCACTGCGTATATAAGGAGGGGGACGTGGGTATTGCGCCACGTTCCGCATCTCTCTCTCCTTGCTCTGGCAGTTGAGTGTAAGGAGACATGATGAAGCTGCTCCTCCTCCTCAGCTTGGTGGCTCTCTCCCAGTGCCTTGTGTCCAAGTGAGTATCAGGGGCGGCTTGCAAGAATTCAATCAAGGGGGGGCACCCCAGGGTCTGGGCTCTCTCATCTCCCTGAGGTCTTCTGAGCCAGGGCAATGCCCCTGGCTCCCCACGGGCAGGGTGGGCCCGTGGACCCCACACCAGGCTTTTGGGGGACTGCTGCAAGAGACACCCCGGGACTCACGCAAGGGGAGTGCACAGCTCAGACCCACTGCTCCCTGGGGCGGAGAGGACGCACGGCCSTGGGGACTGTCCCTTCCCTGGCGGYGAAGGACTGGGCAGCCCTCCAGCCCAGGGCTGGCAGCYGCTCTTGGTTGCTGAGAAGCTCCTCTCTCCCTYCTCACCATGCAGGGTCTCTCTGAAGAAGGGCAAGTCCCTGCGGAAGGCCCTGAAGGAACATGGCTTGCTGGAACACTACCTRAAGCACAACCCTTACAACCTGGCCAGCAAGTACTTCCCCACTCTGGCCACGGTCTCCTCCGAGCCTCTGACCAACTACATGGATGTGAGTAGAGCAGCAAGGGGGCAGCTGGGGGCTGGGGCAGCCTGGGCGGCCCGCCCGCTCGCTGAGTCCTTAGCCACGCTGCTTTGACAGATGGAGTACTATGGCACCATCTCCATCGGCACGCCAGCACAGGATTTCACCGTGCTCTTCGACACCGGCTCCTCCAACCTGTGGGTGCCCTCGGTGTACTGCTCCAGCGAGGCCTGCAGTACGTGCAGAGACCCCTTCCCCGCACCCCGGCTGCCCCTGCTCAGCCTCAGCACGCGGAGGAGCATCTCCTGCAGCACCTCGCAGCACCGCCGCCTTGTCCTTGGCCCCCCGTGGCCGGGGTGCAGCTGGGTTGTGACCGTTTCCATTCTCTGTCCACAGCCAACCACAACCGCTTCAACCCAGCGGRCTCCTCCACCTTTGAGAGCACCAATGACACCGTCTCCATCCAGTACGGCACCGGCAGCATGACTGGATACCTTGGCTATGATACCGTTGAAGTAAAAGAGAGATGATTCAACCACTTGCCCTGCAACATGGGAGATATCAGGCACTGCCGGTGCAAACTGCAGCACCTTCTCCCCATCTCTCTGACCAGGTTGGGAGCATCACGGTCAGCAACCAGATCTTTGGGTTGAGTGAGACCGAGCCTGGTGATTTCTTCTATTACACCCCATTCGATGGTATCCTGGGTCTGGCCTTCCCCAGTATCTCTTCCTCTGGAGCCACCCCTGTCTTTGACAACATGATGAGCCAAGACCTAGTGAGCCAGGACCTCTTCTCTGTCTATCTGAGCAAGTAAGAAAGGGCCAGACCTCCTYGCAGCGGGTTCTCATAGTCCTCTCGCACTAAACGGGCACCAGTTGCGTGCAAGACCCAAGGCCGGGCCTTGGCACAAAGCACTCTCATGCCTCGCTCCGCGTTGTGCGGTGTCACGCTGCGCCTGGCCGCAGCTTCACGCGGTACGTTTGCTCCAGCTCCTCGCGCCCGCTGCTCCGTCCGGGTGCCTGACTCTTCTCCCCTCTCACAGCGATGACGAGAGCGGCAGCTTTGTCATGTTTGGTGGCATTGACTACTCTTACGCCTCTGGAGGCATCACCTGGATCCCYCTCTCTGCTGAAACCTACTGGGAAATCACCATGGATGGGTAAAGGCACTGCAGCGGGGCTCGGGGAGGGACGGTGAGGCAGCAAGGCCACGGGGCCCGCAGAGCCCATCGTGCTGCAATGCCCTCCCCGGGCCGTGCGTGGGGAGCACAGCCTGTCCCGGCGCTCGCGACCTCGAGATGCTCACGCTTGTCTCTGCTGCAGCGTCACCCTGAGCGACGAGACCATCGCCTGCGCATCCAGCTGCCAGGCCATCATCGACACCGGCACCTCCCTGCTGGCTGCTCCCAGCAGCGCCGTTGCGAACATCCAGGCCGCCCTCGGCGCCGACTCCGACGGCCTGGTGAGACCCCGGGGAGCAGGGCAAGCAGACAGGGCTTCGGGGARGCTTCGTGGCCGGCGRGGMYCCTGCTGAGCACCCAGCCTGATGGTGTCCTGGGAAGGGTTTGCGCCACACGCAGAGCCACCAGAACAAAGTCAGGGGCTCTGTCTCCCTCTAAAGGCCACATCCAGTCTGGAGGCTGAGCCAGCAACTGCAGCTTGCAGCTGGAAGCCCTTCTCCGGGGCGGAATAGCAGTTAATCACCTGGGGCAGCTCCGTGGTTCTTGGGGGGACTTTTGTGGCAGGTTCTGGCTCACTTGCGCAGCCGCTGATCCCTGCTGCCCCTCTCTCCCCCCAGATCAGCTGCAGCAGCATCAGCAGCCTGCCCGACGTCGTCTTCAACCTCAAYGGCTACTCCTTCCCTGTGCCGGCCAGCAGCTACATCCTGCAGGTGAGCATCTTCGCGTGGGAACGAGGTCGGGCCTTGTGCCCCCCAAACCCTCCAAATAAGCCGCATGGGCTCCCAGGGCTCGATAATCACTCCCTGAGGGACAAGTGAGTTAGGAGGCATCCTCTCTCCATGGCCTGGACGTCCTCACGATTGGGGTTACCTCTTTGCATAGCTCCTACCTGCAGGACTGCCCGGCCCCTCTCGTCCCTCAGCTCAGCTCAGGGCTGGGGCAACCAAAGCACCGATAACCACCGGGCTCCGGGCTCTTCTCTTGCAGAGCGATGGGTCTTGCACCCTTGCCTTCGAAAGCATAGACGTCCCAACAGAGTCCGGTGAGCTCTGGATCCTCGGCGACGTCTTCATCCACGAGTACTACGTCATCTTCGACAGGGCCAACGACAGGGTAGGCCTGTCCCCTCTGTCCTGAGCACGCCGGCACCCTGCACGTCTGCAGCCTGCCCCGGGGGAGGTCCCGGCCCAGGCACCCGACAGAATAAAGCACCAGGAAAAGCACCGGCATTTCCGTGTCTCCCTGGGGAGGGCTGGTTCAGCCGGCTCCGATGCTGACGCTGCCCACGTGTTCTTGGGCTGTCCCTAGGGTGCCCCATGTGGCTCCGAGGGAAATAGGGGTTGTACTTCCCCAAGCGGAGCGAGAGGCCCCTGGCCATGGTCAGACAGGGAGGATGGAGGGCGGAGGGTTCCCTCGGAGGCCGCAGGCTGCCTGGGCCRCGCGGCGAGGCTGAGCGGGTGGCGGCACGCGGACAAGGGCGAGCTGCAAGTGACACATCAAGGGCCCACATCGACGTGGGCAGCAGAAACGGTCGGAGCCCGAACAAGGGGCAGCAAAGCCCAGGGGTGTCCTGAGACTCGAGGGGCCAGCCCCAGCCTCCTGCAGTGGCTCCGGGGGGTAAGGGACAGCTCCTTGTCCCCGTGCCCCGAGGTCCCATGTGCCCCCACGGAGRTGGCCACCCCTGTGGCAGGTGCTGGCAGCGCACTGGAGGACTCCTCGGAGAGGTACCCATCCCTCCTGGGGCTCAAGGTATTAATTCACCCAGGCCCTGCGAGAGGGCAGGGGAACAGCCTGCACGGGCTGAGTCTGCTGGGTGTCAGCGGCCAGAGACGCAAGGAYGAAGCAGTGCCAGGGGGTCCTCACCTGGGCTTTGCTCCAGGAACGTGTGTACATGGGCCCGAGGCAGCCTGGGCAGGAGGAACGGCGGAGAGGAGCGGGATAACCCAGTGCTTTTACCCAGAGGGTCTCCAAACCGCGAGCCGAGCTGCGCCGCTCGGTAGGACGGTGCTGCACCCGGAAAGGGGCAGAACGGGGCTCCCAAAGCAGCCCCAGCGGGGTCCCACTGCAAGAGCCAGGTACGGCCTCGCTCAGCACACAGGGCAGCGCGTGGCCCTGCGCTAACACCGTGCGCCCAGCCCCGGAGCGCTGCTGCGGTGCCTGGCACGGCAGCCCTCCGGACCCGCTTGCCCATAGGCGGCAATGTCGGTGACCCGTGTCACGGAGCCATCCCCGGCCGGGTCCCCGCTGCCATGTGGGACAGGCACGGGGACGACGGACGCGCCCTTGAGCCGACACTCAGCGCCGCTGCGGGCGCTGCCCCGGAGCCGGCTTTGCTGCCAGCCCGGGCAACGCGGGCCTCGGTCCGGGAGGTCACTGCCCTCGCGGAGCGGCGTTCCCGGCTGCCCACCCCACGCTTATCGGGCCCGATAGAGCCCCGTGCAAAGCAAACGCTGCCGCGGAGCCGATAGGGCCAGCGCCGTGTTTGTTCCTGCCACACAGGCCGGCGCCTCACAAAGTCCACCGCCCCCCGGCGTGGGCAAGGGTCCCCTCCGGGAGCGCCCGGCCAGCGCGGGCCGCCGCGTCCCCAGGCTCCCGCCAGCTCCATCGCCAGCCTCGGGGCTCCTCATGCCGAAGCCAGTCTGGGAACACCTCGGACGCGGCTGCCCACCACAGCCCGGCGCCCCGAGCCCCTTTGTCCGCCCCGTGCTGGGACCGGCTCCGTACCCACGCGGTGACCCCGGCCGAGGGAGCCCGGCCCCGTGCACCGGGCCCAGCACCTCCTCCATGGCTGTGCAAACAGCTCCAGCTCTCGTGCCAGCCGCCGCCTGGGGCCTCCGCTGCCCRGGGCAGAGCCGGGGCGGTCAGGCAGCCCTTATCGTGGCAGCCGGCACTCCTCATCCGGGCGCCCCGTGCACCTTGTGGTGGCCCCCCCACATAAGGGCCGCACCGCCGCCGCCACGGTCCATCCCCCCACGCCCGGCGTGAGGCTTCGCCATGAAGTGGCTCTTGGTGCTGGCGCTGGCGGCCGTCGCTCAGGGCGCGGTGACCAAGTGAGTAGGGCGGGAAGGCTCTGCAAGGGGCTGCGGGCACGCGGCTCGCTGCGGGGGGCCCCACGGCCGGCTCGGCTGCGCCCCAAGCGCCGCGCACAGGATGCAGCCAGGCTGGGGACGGCCGTSCCCGTCCCCTCTCACTGGTGGCAGCTTCTATGCCGGCACAGTGGAGATGAACCGCGTGGTGTGCGGGACCGGGATGTGTCCTGTTCGTTACGAGCACCTGCTGCACTGGAAACCACCCGGCTAAACCCAAGCCGTGGCCCCACCGGAGGCGCAAATCTGGGGCTTGGGGTTTTGTTTGYTTGTTRATTTCTTGGGGAGRAAAAAAAAAAGAATAAAGGTGCCTTCTCGCAGGAATTTTTGCACACCAGCCCCCTGAAAAGTTCTGCTCAGCAGCAGGAAAAGCCGGTCTGGAGAGCCGTGTCTACCCTTAAGCCGTGTCCTTAACTGCAGCCTTCCGTCCCAGGGTGAGCCTGAAGAAGAAGAAGTCCCTGAGACAAGCGCTCACGGAACGCGGCTTGCTGGAAGACTTCCTGACCAAACAGCCACCCTCGCCGGCTGCCAAGTACCTCCCCGGCACGGCCGCCTACGAGCCCCTGGCCAACTACATGGACGTGAGTGCGCGCGGAGCCGGGCGCTGCAGCGGCCTCCGGCTGGCACCGACGGTGGCCAGGGGACCTGCATGCATGGGACCCCCCGTGCAGCGGTAGGGGTCTAAGGCGCTCTCTGTCCTGGGCGGGCAGCTGGAGTACGTGGGCACCATCTCCATCGGCACCCCAGCGCAGGAGTTTCTCGTGCTCTTCGACACCGGCTCCTCCAACCTGTGGGTGCCCTCGGTGTACTGCTCCAGCGCCGCCTGCGGTAAGCGTGGCACGACCGAGGCCCGCGGCACCGAGAGCTCCCGGGCCTGACGCATGCCTCAGCCCACRGTGCCACCATAGCGTCACTATGTCACCCAGCCAGTGCCGCAAGCAGCCGCAACAGCCCCCTCGGGTCCCGCCGGCTGCTGGCTCTCGTTTTCAGCCCCCTTTGGSTGTTTCAGGCGATCACCGGCGCTACAACCCAGCCCTGTCCTCCACCTACCGCGGCACTGCTGGCAGCGTCTCCACGTGGTACGGCACCGGCAGCATGACGGGCTACCTGGCCTACGACACCGTGCAGGTGGGCGTGCGGGGCAGGACGAGCRCTGGCCGCCGGGGCAGGACGAGGGAAGGCAGCGACCGCAGGAGGAAGCCGGGGCAGGGCGAGGGAGGGCGTCGCGCTGGCACGGCCCAGGTCCTCCCATCGCGGCCGTCCGCCACGCACGACACTCGCCCCGATCCTCCCCACGCAGGTCGAGGACATCCAGGTGCCCAACCAGATCTTCGGGATGAGCGCGACGGAGCCCGGCTCCTTCCTCTACTACGCGCCCTTTGACGGCTTCCTGGGGCTGGCCTTCCCCAGCATCTCCTCGTCCAGCGCCACCCCCGTTTTCGACAACATGATGAGCCAGGGCTTGGTGTCCCAGAGCCTTTTCTCCATCTACCTGACTCCGTAAGCGCGAGACGGCGCCGGGCAAATCCTTGTATCGAGCCTGGCAGCGCAGCCAAGCCCGGGCTCTACGCCACGGGCAGAGCACTGCTGACGGGCAGAGCTTAACGGTGACAACCTTGTGCCCAAAGCGGGTCCGAGCTCGCGCTTGGCCWGCCTGCCCGTGCACCTCTCAGACCCCGCTCGGCGCGGGCCCCACGCACGGGAGGAGCCGCGGGTGCCTCTGGGGCACGCGGCGGGCACGCCCGTTCCCTCCGCGCCCTCCCTCTGCCCACCTCCACCGGGAGAAGGGGCATCCGAGGAGCCCTGGGAAGGGCCGTGCCTCTACGGCACTCGGCAGAGCAGCCCCCGTCACTGCCTCGGCCCCCGCTGTCTCCCTCTTGTCCCCCCCCGCAGCGACGAGAACAAGGGCAGCTTCGTGCTCTTTGGGGGCATCGACGACGCCTATTTCACCGGGAACCTCACCTGGATCCCCCTGTCCTCCRAGACCTACTGGCAAATCCAAGTGGACAGGTAGCGCCCCCCCCCCCTCCACCCCAGCGCGCCCGCAGGTCCCCGCGAGGACGCCTGGCTCCGGGGGCCCCCTCTCTCCCCAGCATCACCATGTACGGCCGCCCCATCGCCTGCCCCTAYGGCTGCCAGGGCATTGTGGACAGCGGCACCTCGCTGGTGGCCGGCCCCGCTCCCGGCATCGCCAACATCCAGTACGAGATCGGGGCCACGCGGGCCCGGAACGGCTCGGTTCGTGTGCGCGGGGGGAGGAGGACGGGGCGGGCGGGCGGGCGGCGGGGCGCGAGCGACGGGGCGGCCCGAGGCGCGGCTCTCACGTCCCCGACGCCGCAGCGCGCGGTGAACTGCGCCTTCATGGGCCTGCTGCCTGACATCGTCTTCGTCATCGGCGGCACCGAGTTCCCGCTGCCCCCCCAGGCCTACATCCGCCAGGTAGGGACGCCTGCCCCGCCGAGGTGCCCCCCCCCGCGGCGCCACCTCCCACGGGCAAACAGCCTCGGGAGGTGCCGCGCGGCACGGGCAGAGAGGGCAGCGCCGCCGTCCTCGCCGCTCACGGCCGGCCCCGCCAGCTGAAGGACGGCTCCTGCGCGAGCGGCTTCGAGGCCTTCAGCCTCCRCACGGCAGCCGGAGACCTCTGGATCCTCGGGGACGTCTTCCTGCGCCGCTACTACAGCGTCTTCGACAGGGCCAACAACATGGTGGGGCTGGCGCCCGCCCTGTGAGCCGGCCCGCGCAATAAAGGGGCCCTTCCGAGCCCTGGCCCCGCAGCAAGGCCGCCCCACGGCGCATCCCTCCTCCTCCTCCGCCCCGAGCCCCGGCCTCGCRGAGCACAGGGCGCCGGGCGTAAATAGCGGGGCGACTTTATTGGTGCTGCCAGGGGAGCCGGCGGCCGCGCTGAGCCCGCCCGCCCTCCTGCCCTCGCCRGGGGTCCTCCGAGGAGCGGGGGACTCTCCGCGCCCGGCTGCGGCACCCGGGGGCCGGCGTGGGGCTCCCAGCATGGCGTCGCCCCCAGGACGGGGCATCTCCCCCCTTCCCCTGCTGCACGAACCCCGCGTGGGGAGGGGGTCAGGCCCAGGCGTGCCCCTCACCTGACGCGTGTCCGTGTGGGCAGGAGGAGGAGGAGGGAACCGCAGCACCCCTGGTGCCCAGGCCCTACCCCCCACCTGCCCCACAGTGTAAGGGGGCAGCCCCCCTGGGCACCCCCCCACCTCAGCACCCCAGGGGCCTGCCAGGCCAGACCGGCTGGTCCTGCAGGCCTCCTCTTCCTCTTCCTCCTCCTCCTCACCATGCGCGTGCAGCGCGGAGGCCCCTAGCGAGCCGCGCGCCCCCCGGGGTGCTCCCTGCGGCGTGGGGGCAGCGCTGAGGGCTCCGCAT
>PTEX01000291.1:134920-159161 GCA_003342815.1 Eudromia elegans
CGGGACGCGGGGGCGCGGGGAGGAGGCGGCCGGCCCGTCCTCGCGGGACGGGGCGCGGATCTGCTGCAGGGCCTGGGCATCCGCTGCTGCAGAGAGAGGCGCCTTCGGGGGGCAGCTCCTCCCCGCCCCAGGTGCCCTCCCCGAACCGCCGCAGGGCCCGGCGGGCTGCAGCCAGAGCCCGCACGAAGCGCCCAGCACACGGGACCCCAGGCTGCCCGGAGCACCGCGGCCGCGAGGGCACGGCCGCCCCACGGAGCCCGCCCCGGCACCGCGCGCACCCCTCACCTGGGCAGGGCGGGCAGCAGGCGGGCGGCAGCAGGGCGGGCTCCGCGCACGACTCCGGACACGGCCTCTCCTCGCAGCTCACCTCCCCCAGCTGGCAGCGAGGGCAGGGCTGAGGGGGCTCCCCCAGCACCCGCTGGACCCCCCGTCCCAACGCCGACGGGGAAGGGGAGGTCGCTGCTCGCGCCGGGGCTCGGGGGCCAGCAGCTCTCCGCCCGCCCGCACGCGGCAGCGCCCGCTCACCTGGCACGTGCAGCGGGTGCAGGGCTCGCCCTCGGGGCTGAACGTCTGCCCGTTCACCACCTTCCTGCCCTCGTAGTTGCAGTCTGCGGGCAGCGGGCGCCCCTCAGGGTACCGAGCGCAGCCCTCCCGCATCCCACGCCCATATCCCGCACGCGGGCGGCCTCCGGGGCTCGTCCCTCCGAGCGCCAGGGCAGCGCAGCCGCCGCGCCGGGCTGGGGGACGGCGCCCGGCCCCTGCCCGCAGCCTCCTACCCTTGCAGACGGGGCAGCACTCGCCCTCGGCGTGGAACGGGTACGTGCAGACGATGGCACAGTCCACGGGCGAGCAGGCCACCGAGCCCAGCTGCAAGACACGGGAGAGGCGCGCGCGGAGGCTCCGCGTTAGCACGGGCCGGGGCAGCCTGGGCATGCCAGGCAGGAGGAAAGGGAGGATCCAAATCACTAGAAGGTTGGTTTTTTTGGTTTTTTTTTTTTTCCCTGCAACGGAGGGAAAAAAAAACTACGGAGCCAGCCAAAAGGACAGGATCGAGGAGAGTCCTTTCTCTGCACGCAAAGCCAAGGCTTTCACCTCCTAACGCTTGCATAAACCAAGCCGTGCCGTGGGTGCTGCCTCACAGAGGACGTTGCCCCCCGCACCTTCACCCTCCAGTGCCGGGCTACCCCCGCGGAGCAGAGGCCAGGGCTCAGCCCCAGGCACCCTGGGGACAGGGCCCCCCCTGGCAAGCCCAGGCACCGCTGACATCTTTGCTGCTGTGAGGAGGTCTACCCCCCAGAAGCAGCCCTCACCAGGCAGATGCAGCTCAGACAGGGGTCCAGGAGCGAGGGGAACGTCTCATTGTTGTAGAAGATCCTTCCCATGTAGGTGCAGCCTGTGGGGAGGAAAGAGTGAGCTTATGTCCCCCAGGTTGCTCAGCGGGGACTCGGGGATGCCGGAGACCCCTCCGCTGAAATACAGGCTCACTGGCTCCAGTCCTGCCCCAGGCTGGTGGTAGGTGCTCGGAGAAGTGACAGGGGTGCGCGGCTGCCACCTCTCCGGCTCACACCCGCTGGCTCCCTCAGGCCCCGTCACCTGCTGAGCAGTCGGGACAGCACTGCCCGGGGATCTGGATGGGGTAGGGACACGTCTCCACGCAGTCCGTCCGCCTGCAGCTCACGGACCCATCTGCCTGCGGGAGAGAGACACTCGACAGAAGCCGAGCGCCGGCACCAGTGCCCCCCGTCCTGCCCCTGCTCTGCTCCAGCCCGGAGCTGGCTGAACCTCGGCGCCAGGATCCTTCCCGAGGGAAGGCGGAGATGCTGCCCCACAAGCCAGGGTGGTTTAAGGCCCACAAAGCCAGGGAGCTCCCTGGAACTCGGCAGGGAAGGGAACGTTGCTGGTGACCCGCTATCCCCAGCCAGCTGCTGCGCTGGGATTGCCGCTCTGCTACGAGGCCTACGCTCKGCCCCTCTCCGATGGAGCTGGGAGCCATGGGGCTACTGTCCACAAGCATCCCAGGGATCCCAAGGACGGTCTGTGTGTCCTGGGAGTCTGGGGGCAGCAGGCGCAACCAAGGAAGCAGACAGAGAGGCAGTTTTTGCTTTGGCATCCAAACAAGCTCTTTCCCAGACCCCCATCCCTGCGGCCTCCCCATGCCACGTAGTGCCAGGGAGCCCCGGGTGCGGCGGAGGACGGGGGGCTGGCGCCAGGAGCCATGCACGGGGCAGGGACAGGTAGGAGGAGTGAAGCAGAGCAGGTTCTCATTCACCTGGCAGATGCATAACTCACAGGGATCGCCCGGAGACCAGATCTGTCCGACAGGGAACTCCACGCCGTTGTCATCCACAAAGCAGCCTGCTGGGGACAGGGGCGGCAGGGCTGASATGGGGCACGGGCGCGCTCGCACCGAGCCCTGCCCCTTGCTAACGCACACGCCCCGCGCACACACGTGTCCCAGCCTGCTGCACACACACGTGCAGCACACGCACCTCCCACCTGGTGCCGGTTCCTCCCTCTGTCTCTAAACCCCACGTGGTCCCCTAATACCCCTCCTGCCCCCGTGCAATCGCCGCGTTCTTCTCTCCTTGACCTCAGGCATCCCCCAGGTCCGCGCCGCGGCAGCTCACCTGACGGGGGCGGCGGGTCCCGGCAGGCGAAGCAGCACTGCCCGGGGCCCAGGTGCCACTCGTGCTGAGGACAGTCCAGCGCGGGACACGGCGCGAAGGAGCACTGCACCTCGCCGCTCTGCGGGGACGCGGACGCGMCGCGCGCTGAGCCCGCGGCCCAGCCCGGCCCCGGGGGCTCCCCGCGCCCGCCCGGGACGCCCACACCGGTGGGCTCGGGAAGGTACCTGGCAGACGCAGGTGGTGCAGTCGTCCCCATCCAGGCTGAACCGGGCGCCGTGCACGTACGTGCGGCCGTGAAAGCTGCACTTTGCTGCCGAGGAGGGAGGAGGCAAGGCCAGGGCTGGGACCAGCCGGGGACGGGGAGCAAAGCGTGCATGCACAGGAGACCCTGTCCCCGGGAGAGCGGCTTCCCCTGCGCCCCCCTGCCGCCCCTTCCCCGCGCGGCTGCCGCGGGACCCACCTGGCTGGCAGGAGCAGCAGTCAGCAGCCGAGGAGCTGGGGCAGGGACCCGAAGGGCACTCCGGGGAGATGCAGGAGACGTTGCCAGCCTGAGGAGGAGACAGCACGGCCGCCGGCGCCGTTACTTCRTGGCCACAGGGACGCAGGGACGTGTCCCTCTCCCGTGGCAGAGGAACGAGGCCAGGCCAGGGAGGGGATCTGCCCCAGCCCACGTTCTCCAGCCCATCGCCTGCTCCATCCCGCACGCAGCTTAAGAGAGGCCTGGGCTCAAGAGCAGCCGATCCAGCAAGGACGAGAGAGGCCGTTCCAGCCCCAACGCCCGCGCAGCGTCACCCGCCACGCGGGTGCTCCGGGGACTCACCAGGCACACGCAGACCGTGCAGTTCCCGTCCGGCAGGGAGAAGACGTCGCCCTCGGCCCGGGCCACCCCSTCGTGCAGACAGCCTGGAGACGAGGCCGGGCGCCGGGTGAGGGGGCGCCACGGAACGGAGCGGCGGGACGCGGGCGCCGCGGCTCACCGGAGCAGCTGGGGCAGCAGCCGCCTTCGGGGACGGGCAGCGGGTGGGAGCAGGACACGGGGCAGCCCACGGGCTCGCAGAGCACTCGGCCTCCCTGCAAGGGCGGGCGCCGCTTGAGCCGGGGGGGGAGGCCGCGCGGTGGGGCGCGGAGCCCCGGTGCCCGGGGGCACTCACGTGGCAGGCGCAGCTCAGGCAGCCGGGCTCCGTCCAGCGGGCGCCCTGCTCCCGGGGGGCTCCCCGGTGCCAGCAGCGGGCGCCTGGCAGGGCCGGCGAGGGCACRGAGGTGCCGGGAGCTCCCTCGGTCCGCAGCAACGACGCGTCGGCTGCGGGCGAGGGGGCAGCCGGGAAGGAAGGGGCCTGGGTGCCCGGAGCTGGAGCCGGGAGGTGGGRAGCCGGGGAGCCCCTGGGCACCAGGAGGGGTCCCCCGGAGCCGGGAGGGAGCAGGAGGAGAGTGGGTGGGTGCTGCAGGGACTGCAGGATGGGCGACGGCGCCAGGATGGGTTTGGGGAACCCTAGGAAGGAGGAAGAGAGACGYCGCTTGAGAGGCACCGGGGAGCGCGGAGCCCGCCGTGCCGCCCACGGCAGCGCACGGGCAGAGGCGGTCACCTTCGCAGGAGACCCTGTCCCCGCGGAGGCGGTAGCCGGGGCGGCAGGAGCACAGGTAGCTGCCCGGCGTGTTGTGGCAGGAGTGCTGGCAGGCCCGTCTCTCCCCCAGGCGCCGGCACTCGTTGACGTCTGGGAGACGCGGGGCGCGTGAGCCCCCCGGGCGGGCAGGGGCGCTTCGCCCCGGGGAGCGCCCCGAGCCCCGCTCCCCACGCGGGGGCAGCCGCCGTGCACACGAGGAGCGCCGGGCGCCACGTTGGGCGCGGGGGCGGCAGAAGGGAGGACGAGCGGCCGGAGGGCGGCGCGCGGCGCTCACCCACGCAGGAGTGCCGGTTGCCGTGGAGGTGGTAGCCGGGCCGGCAGGAGCAGCGGTAGCTGCCGACGCTGTTCTTGCAGCGGTGCTGGCACGGCGTCGCCAGGCACTCGTCCGTGTCTGCGAGGCCGGGCGGAGGCTCAGGAGGCGGGCGGGAGGCGCCGCGCCACGGCCCGGCCCGCCTGGCCACCCACCCTGGCAGCTGTGGCGGTCGGCCGAGAGCCGCATGCCCGCGCCGCACTCGCACACGAAGCCGCCCTCGGTGTTGACGCAGGGCCCCTCGCAGGCGGCGCTCAGGCACTCGTCGATGTCTGGCGGCGAGCAGGAGGAGCTGGAGGGACGGCGACGCCGCCGGGCGCCCCCAGCCCGCCGGGGAGCCCGCCGCCGCTCACCGGTGCAGCGGACGCCGCGGGCCGTCTCCACCATGGAGAAGCCGAGGGGGCAGACGCGGGCCACCTCTTGGCAGCCGCCGTGGTTGCAGGAGAGGTCGCAGCCGTATTCCCCGCACGCCCCGCGCGGCTCTGGAACACAACCGAGCCGWGTGCGGGGCAGCGCTCCCCCCGGCCTTGGGCCCCGCATGCCCTRCACGGAGGAGGGGCTGGGCTCGGGGCTTTCTGCCCCAGCTGCGGTCCCTCCATCACCTATCGGCGTTATCCCAAGCCAAGCCCGCATCCCGGAAAGCCGCAGCTTCCCAGGGCTCGGCCTCCRTGCGGGCTGCCCGGAGCCCTCCGTGCACGCCGGCTGCCCCGGGCCGTGCCCTCGCCCCGCACGCTCCGAGAGCGCCCTCAAACCCGACCCCCCRGCCATTAGCAAACAGCACCGTGGGCACAGAGAGGGAGCCACAGAAACAGCCCGGTCCCCGCGCCAGGATGGGCGCTGGGAGTCCTGGCTCGGCACCGTCAGGAACCGGAGGCCGGCGGGTACCTGGGCAAGTGATGCCTTGCTCGCCATCGGGGCAAGAGCAGAGGTTAGGGGCGATGCACAAGCCGCTGCCACAGCCAAAGGAGCAGAGAGCTGCAAAGAGCCAGGAGGAGCGGCGGTTTACAGGGGCAGGGACCCCCCTTCCCCACGCGCCCCCTCCGCCCCGGGACACGGCTCCCGGGCGCCCGTACTCACGCAGGGTGCACTGTCCGCTGCCCGGGGAGAGCATCCACCCGGGGCAACATCCACCGCCGAAGCCCGAGAAGCAAACGTGCGGCCCCACGCGGCGCCTGAGCCGGGGAGCGCGGGCTGAGGCCAGCCCAGCGCCCAGCGCCCCTCCTGCTCCCGGCTCCTCGGCCCCGACAGCCGCACGCCGGCACCAACGGCCCGCGGAGAGGCTGCTACGGGGGAGCGCGCGGCTGGCCGGGGATGGCCGTGGGGACGGAGAGCACCCGCGGGGGGGCCCCACAGACACAGCCCGGGCCTCCCCATCCTGCACAGCGGAGCACCGCGCCGTAGGCAGGTGTGGGGCAGACCTGACCCACGCCGTCCCGGTGCCCCACGTGCCGCTACAGCAGGGAGGGACACGCGGCCAGCACTCGCCCCCCGCGCTCCGCTTGCACCGGCCGCCCCGTGCATGCAGCGGAGCCCGCGTCCCCGCGACGCTGCCCCACGTCGCCGCGATGCTGCCCCACGGGAGGACGGCCCCAGCTGCAGGCGGCTCCGGCGGCGGATGGAGGGAGCCGGGGCTCCCTCGGGCAGCGATGCCCGCTAGGAGCCAGAGGGGAGGGAAGGGAGCGGGAAGGGGGGTCCCGGCTACCTCTCCACGGCAAAGCTGGCCGGCTTCTTCCTCGCGGGGTAAACCCTGCCCTGGCCGCCGGGGAGGAACAGGGACACACAGGCAGCCTGGAAGAGCAGCTCGACCAACATGACAGGCGGCTCCAGCCCGCGGCACGCTCCCAGCGCCCGCCTTCCTGCCTGCCTTCCTCCTGCCTCGGCGGCACGGGGCGCCTACCGCGTGCTGGCCCTTGGCCCTGCTCCTCCTCCTGCCTGCTGGGCCGGGAACAATGCGGGGGGTGGAGGGAGGCGAGAGCGGGGAAGGGGGCCGGGGAGCGCGGCCGGGGGGGGGAAAGCCGCCGCCGCCACCGGCTCTGCCCCCAGCCACGCGGGCGCCCCCCGGGGATGCCCACGCGGAGCCGGGCGCCTCTTGCGAGGGCGGCGATCCCCGGCACAGCAGCCCTGTTGTTCGCAAGGCTTTGCGGGGGGAAAAGCGGCGAAAACATCCCCCTTCTCTCCTTTCCCACATCTGGCAAAGCTCCGGCCGGGCCTCTTCCCCACCCCTCCTCCTCCTGGCGGCACTGGGCCGCTTTCCCAGCCCTGCGCAGGGACCCACCAAAACGGAGCGCGCAGCAGATAAAGGGGCCAGAGGGGAGCGGGGCCGGCGGCGGAGCGGGGCCGGGGCCACCCCTGCATGTCCCCAGCACCACCGAGGTGATGCCAGACGGGAGAGGGAGCCGGGAGCGCSGCCCTGCCCTGGGGGACCAACGTCCCGCTCGCCTCCCTGCCCRGGGCCAGGGGCTGGACCAAAGGTCGCCCGTGGGTGATGATTTGTACGGGGGAGCAAAGGGCTCGCCCTGCTCTAGGGTAGGCAGGGCAGCCACGCGCTCGCTGCGGGCGGCTCCGCACCCCGCAGGYGGCTTTGCACGTGGGGATCCCACGACCTGCCCCGCTTCGCGTAGGGTTACGAGCGGCACGTTGGCCCCTGCAGTGCCGCCGTGCTCGAGGAGGACAAACGTCACCAGGAGACAGGGGGGGGGAAATCGGTCCCCGCCGCTCCCTGCAGGCAGGGGCCACGCAGCCCCTTTCCCTGGAGGACCCGCTGCTTCTGGCTGCGTCGCAAAGGCTGGGGAGAAAGGAGCAAATTGTGAGCGGGGCTGAGGAACCACGCTGCTCTCTGACAGGGGGGGAATGCAGGGGCCAGAGCCCAGAGCCGAAGGCAACCGGGTCTCCGCTCGCGGAGAGCACGAGCGCAAAATCCAGACTTGTTGCAAGCGGTCACAGTCCACTTCTAAGCCTAAACACAGTCTCTCCCGGCAGAGACRTGTCCAAATATAGCCCTCTCTGTACAAATTCCCCAAAGAAAGCGGGCCTTGCCTAGCAGTTGGGATTCACTCGAGGGAACCTGACAAGAGTTTTCAGCACGGGCTCGCGTKTCAGACCCGCCGCCCTCCTCTTTGCCCGCGCTCCTTTGCGTGCACACGAGGCAGCGCCGCGGCCAGCGAGGACTCGTCGGGGAGAAACCTATAGGACCATCACACGCCCACCAAGGACCCCCCCGGAGGCCGTGCTGAGAGGGTTCCTGCATCCCTGCCGCCTTTCCGGTGCTCGGAGGTTTCACAGGGCAGGATACGGAGCCAAGAGGGCACAGGGTCTACAAGTTACCAGAAGCAGAATCGAGCAAAAGCTGATGCTGGGGCGGGATGAGCCCGAGACTCCGCATCCGCCGGCCTCGGCTGTCAGCTGCATCCAGGGCTTCTCAGCGGGAGGAGGAGACTCTGCAAGCCTGCAGAGACACGGATGCTAAAAGCCCAAGGAGGCCTGGGGCTTGAGAGGAAGCCGTGGGAAGCGCTAGGGCTGGGTTAGGGAAGGGGGTTCTTGGCTCCCCATCCCTTTAGCTGCTAACTCCGACCACTGCCAGGGCACCAGACTGACCGGAGCCAGAGACTGCCCCAGTCTTGCCATTCCTGTGGTTCCCAGCTCCAGGGCTATTTATACCCTGCCCACTGGACAAGGGACCGCTGAGCCGGCTGGGCTGCCCCCTCCGGGCATTCGGCAAACACAGGAATCCTGTCCCGTCACATACGGGCAAGGTGGCCACACGGAAGCGCAGCAGCCCTGGGAGCCCTCTGGGAGGAGACTAATAGGTCTGTAAAACTCCAGGAACTCCCTTTAAAATCTTTTCCGTGACAACTTTGTCTTCATGAGGAAGTATTAAACCACTGGCACACAGAGGGGACCTCATGACAGCTCTCTAGGCATTGGTTGCTGCTTGCAAAGATTCTCTGTAAAAACGGAGAGCAGAGCGTGTGTTTCCTTGTTACCATGAATTTGGGAAGCACGCGAGCGCTGCTGGGTCGCCTCCTCTTCCTCTCCTAGCTTGCTGCAAAGGCCCCATGAACGCTGTTCCCACGAGCTGCTGAGAAACACTGCCTCAGGGACTGCTGGATGGAAGAAACAACCAACAAAGGYCTGAATCTTCCAAAGGGGGCACGTGCAGCCAAAGGCTCATCCGGATTCCTTGCTCTGAAATGCAAGCTCCCCTCGTCGCTTTACCAGGGRGGTTCAGCAGCACTGCTGCCAAATCCAGCTGCAGTAGGCAGCACCAAGAGGCAAAACTGAAGTTTCTTTCAAGTCAAAGAAAAGCCATTAAAAAAAGCATCTGGAAAAAAAACACATGCTCCCCATAGCACCTGATGGATCCATCTATCAGATCTATAGCTCCCAAACTACTCCCGCAAAGTGCCAGATGGCCAAAACGTTTCAACATCAGAGATTCCTGCAGGTAACGCTGGCTTGGGAAGGAGAGCTCCCTCGAGCAGGTTAAGGACACGGCTTCAACCACGGCAGCACGTGGAGCAAGTGTCCCACCTGCGGACGAGACCGAGGAGCAGAATGCCAAGAGACAGACCCTTCCTCGTGGACTACTTTATTTGGTAAAACTCAGCAACCAACTACTGATTTTGCTCTCCGGAGCTTCCCTCTCCGAGCGAGGCACAAGGCCCGCAGGGAGAGGGAAGCACGCTCTGCCCTCTCGGCTTTGTATCCAGGTGTAGAGGCATCCTCCTCCACTGCCCCACACTTCGCACCGATCCCACAGATGACTCCTTCCAGCCCTCATCTGCACCCCAGAGGCAGCTTTGCTTCCGCTTTCCAAAAAAAAAAAAAAAACACCACAACAAATCAGAGAATCAAAATGAAACAGAAAAAAAAAATAAAAGTCAAAACTAAAGACAACAGTGAAGAGTGAATCCAGGCAAGGGCACCCCATCAGCCAAGCGCTACCAGTTACCCAAGAGCAACGAGCGAAGTGCAGCTCTGGGTCCGACGCCGAGGTCCGCGGGGTCGGCGAATGCCAGCAGGCAATGACCCGGTGCCCAGTCAACAAGACCCCCCCCAAATCTCTAACAAGTTGTCTCCCATCCAGAGACTCCTTCCCCCGCTTCCCCTTGGGCAAGGACCGCTGCCTCCGGTGGTGTCGGTGTAGCCGGCCAGGGGTCTCCCAGCTGCAGGCCGGAAAAAAAACAAAAAAAAAAGTCTCCCTTGCTCTACATGGAGGAAGGTGCTAGGGAACGATCCCGAATCCGGCTAATGGATCCGGGTCAGCTCCTCCACAATCTTTATCAGGTCATCGACAGTGGCTTCCCTCTTCATGCCGCTGCCATCATCGATCTGCAACGAGAGAAAAGGTGTCCAAATGTGAGACGAGTAGGAGGCGCAGTGGGGAGAGGAACGCTCCGAAGCGTCGCCTCACGGCCGGATACATTTTTAGATGTACCGGAGCCAGGATTTCTGAGCAGGTTCTCTGCTGCTACCTTGGAAGAGCTCAAGCCTGGATCAGCCCGTACTCATCTCACCTGCAGGTTYGCCACCACCTCCTGCATCTTGGGCCTGCTGATGTCCAAGAAACTTTCGATCAGGTCACCATCAATGAACCCGGTAGCCGGTTCSGTCTTGCGTTCAGTGTGAAATGATCTCCAGGTGCCAGAGTCAAGGGGCTAAACACGTTAACACCAGCTTCAGACTATGTGTGAAGAGCCCCACTGGGCATACACAGCAGCTGCCCAACAAACAGAGGCAATGCTGCACCACGGAGCATCACAGAACCCGTGCTTCATTTTACCAGGCTATATTAAAGACTCAGTGAAGCCTTCAGAACTTCATCTTGCAAGTATAAACTGCCATGAGCACCATCAGCTCCTGTGATTGTGGCACCCCAAGAGCTGCAGTCCTACAAAGCCAGCTTTACCCTCAAACCACACATCTCTGTGACAGGCACCTTCCCCCAAGCACAAGGGCCAGCACGTGCAGCARACATGGAACTGTCCCCTCCAGCTCGTGTGCCTTCACCCCAGGATGTCCCCAGCACAGCAGAGACACACACMCCCCCTTGCCAGCTCTGCTCCTGGCTCAGGTCTGATCCACAAGCCAGCTGCCCTGCTGAACCACAGAAGGATATAAAGAGTGCTCGATCTTGCCCACGCTCTTGATGACTTTATTGAGCCTGTTCTGCATGTCCAGCAGCAGGTTGTACCAGCTTTCTGACAGCGAGGTCACCAGTCCTGCAAAGGTAAAATGGTGTCAAGGGCTCAGCTCTCATCCCCGGGACCCTAAGGCCACATTGCTGCAGCTCCCCACAGGCTGCTGAGACTGGAGSTGCAGGGGAAACTGGTGCCTGACAGGAAAGAGGTTTCAACAAAAGAGGTTTCAACAGAGGGCAGGGTAATTTCATTTCCTGGAGGTTCTCCAGGAGAAAAAGTCAGTTTTTCAASGGGAGCAAGAATAAGAAGGCATTTCTGCATCCAGAAGGGCAGCTGCAGCAGAGGCAGGGCTGCTGGGCAATCCTTTGTCTGGGAACCCTCATGGCACACCATAGTGTGCTCCCCGGAAAGGCCTATGGCACAGAGKGTTACTAGGTTGGAGAAGAGAAGAAAAGAGACAGAAGCCATCACTAGTCCAGGTCTCAGCACTAGGGAAGAGGACCTGTTACCCTCCACTAGGGCTGAGGCACCCTCCTCCTTACCAATCATGCCGTTGACTGTGCCGAAGAGAACTGAGCCCTGTGTCGGTGTAGACGTCTCGCCCAGGTTCTGCATGACCAGAGATCCATGGCAGAAAACATTGACAAACTCTCCCAGATGGGASAGCCCCACCTCTTGCAAGTGCTGGCGCTCCTCGTCGGTTGTGGCAGCACTGAAATCCAGAGCATCCTCCTCAAGTCTGTGCCGGGGTGAAAGGCAAGCTCCCCAACTCCCCATCTTGCTGCTCCTCACAGCCAAGCATGCTTCTCCCTACGCTTCCTCCCACCTACCTGACACACACCTTTCTGCAAACATAATGTTGAGACCAGCAGGCACTAGGAGCCCGTCCCTTCTGTCACACACTGCCACATGCCCCCTCGCAGCCAGCTCACCTGTCCTTCTGGCACACAAACAGGTTAAAGGCGTTCTCCGCTCCCAAGAAGTTGTCATCGTCCAAGATCTCAACAGCACTCATCCAGTTCGGATTGAAGTCCCGGGCAATCTGGAAGGTGGACAAGAAGTACAAAGCAGAGTCAGCGTGYGGAGAGAGCCCTGCCCCGTTATCCAGCAACCCCGTCTCACCCAGTGTCAGTATGCCCAGAATCATTCCACTAATTTCAGCGCACTGACAGTCCTGGGGCCAGGTTCATTCTCTAGGTACACTGCATTTGCTGACAGAGTTGCAGCACCAACCTTTCAAAGCTCTCCCAGCTGCAGGATAGGCAGTTCAGACAGYAGACCTCCACTCCCAGCAGAGGCACATGCATCCAAACCTGTTCTACTTCTGTCCAGTTCCCCAACAGCCTGGGGATCTGTCTCTCCAGAGACCACAGGGATCTGTTTAAAACCATGTCCAGGTAACCCTGTTCATACAGAGCCCTACATGCATGCTTATCTTCAAAGGGGAAAAGGGTGAGTGAGCCAGGCTACCTTCTTTTATCATCTTAAACACCGTTTTTCCTGCCCAGAGCCTCTTGGAACACACAGTGCAGGCTCCCAGCACCCTTTCAACCAAAGCTACGCTAAAAGCACCGGTACCTCCTCAAAGTTTCCTTCCATGGGCTTGTAAGCAAGGAGCAGGACAGAGCGCATGAGATCTCCTACAAGGATGAAGTCTCCCTTCGTCTTCAGGTAAAGTGCCATGATGTTATTGTAATGGTTGCACTCCGTGCGCAGCTCTTTCTCAGCTGTCCACTCATACAGGCGCACCTGAGGGGAGGGACACGACTCTGAGCAAAGGCACCAGCCAGAACACGCTCCCCAACGGAGATCAGGGACCCYGCTGATATGCTCATGGCTGGAACGGTCTCCAGCTCCGAGTATCTGCTGCYACGGCAATCTCAGGTGGCGTGAGAGCCCTACCGTGCTGTTGATGCTGGCTAAGAGCTTCCCATTGAACTCCACCATGGAATATACAGCCCCTTTCACTTCCTTCTCCGCCAGGCTCTGCAGCTTCCCTGAAATGAAACCAGGAGACTCTCCAGTTACTTGCCCTGCGCTCCCAGAGGCAGCAAGCCCGACAAGTTCTCAGACAAAACGCTCTCCAAGAACACTGTTTTTTAGAGGATCTGTAAGCAAGTAATGCAGGAATGATACGAGAACAGGGGCAGAAATACAGAAAGGAAATTCCAGAACCCAGTTCTTGYGAAGGATTCCCAGACTTCTCTGGAAGATGGAGGAAAAAAAAACAGGGACACACTSTGATGGCTTGGCCTGCAGTAATGTGAAAGCTACTATTGATCCTGTCTATGGGCAGCTGGCAGCAAACCCGAGTCAAAAAACACCCCAACCTGCTTCTAAGGTTTGGGAGCTCTCTTAGGACTGAGGAGCTCAATCGTGTTGCGAGAACACCTCGCTCTTACCATCAGAATAGTGGAAGACAACGATGCGTCCCTGCTTGGGCTCTGCCTCCTCYGGATACACCATGGCAGTGCCCACAATGAAGTAGGTATTTGGATCTTTGCCCAGCTTGCAGGAGACCAGGCTGAGTGCATATTCATTTTGCAGAAACTGGTGAGCGTGAAGCACTGTAAAGAGAGAAAGGTGGGAACAACTGGGGCCCAGCAGGCAGCAGCTCCATGTGCAGGTAGAGCAGYCTGCCTAAGGACAGCCAGAAGCTTAAAAACACATCCAAGCTATTCCACCCCACTCACACCTTATGCCAACAGATAAAACAAATCTCTCTGCTTTAAACCCACACCCATCCTCAGCCCTAAGGCTGCCATTCCTTCAGGAAAAATGTTTTGACTGAAGGAACTATGCAAGACCACAGGTCTCAGCCACAAGCTAACGGGCTTGCTCTGGAGAACACAGGAGAGGGTGCAGGCAGCGTGTGAAGTTGGTACCTTCAAAGGTGTGCTGATCTATAATGAGCAGGTTGTGCACCTCCACCTCCTCTCCAAAGGATGTCTCGTGTGGTGCTGTGCTGCTAGAGAAGAGCTTGCTGGTACTCACACTGCTGGATAGTGCCTAGGACACAGAAAAGATGAGTCACATCCTCACACCAGTTAGCACGTCCACACACTGCACCACACAGAGTCAAYAGTGGAACAGAATGACAAACAGAAGGTGAGGAAGAAGCTCCCTGAGCCTGAGTAAGGAGACACACTCCCTGCACCAGTAGAGATATATGACACACAGCAGAGAAGTCTGAAGGAAGAGGTACCAAATCCAGCCCTTTGGTTCATGAACAGAAGAATTGACACTGTGTTAAGGCTTCCACCACAGCTACTGCCTGAAGAGGACTTGTGCCTAGGAAAAGGAAACAACTGGAGGCTGAACAAAAGCCTGTACTGGAGACTGAAGGAGCAGTGCCCAAAGCAAAAAAYAAAGTGATCAGAGAACAGCGAGAATGCTGAACCTGCCAGAGGGCAGCCCAAGGAGATCTCACCACCCTAACTCTTCCTAGGTTGCCACAAGCAGAGCATGTACTCAGAGCTTTAGGAGAGAAGAGTGCCAAAGAAAATCTGCGTCACCGTTGGGCTTGAGGAGATGCTACCACAGCCCAGAGCTCAGGTGTGAGCTTGCAGCTCCTTCTCACCTGTGTGCTGGCACTAGGTCTGAGGGCAGTGGTACCCCCACTGGCATCCTGCACCTCAATACGACTTGAGAGCACACCGAAACACTGGGATACCTCCTGGTAGCAGATCTTCCTGCAAGACAAACAGAGCTGTGTGAGGACAACCAGAGGAAGCCYGTTCAGGGAGAACACTGAGGCTCAGAGCGTAACAGGGAAAAAGCCACTCACTTCCCTAGACTGCCCTCTGAGACCTGGCTGCAAATTCAGGCAGCGTTCGGAGCCCACAACATGGATGCTGACTGCAGAGCTCGCCCCAGTCCCTTGGGAAGGCTCCCTCCAACCCCTTCCCATGCACCACAGCATGGGCCCACAAGCCAGACTCCCTCCTGCCGCTCACCTGGGCGATTCGTAGAGGGGAACTGTGCGGATATGCAGCTTCTGGATCTCATCAATGGTGCCGATTGTCAGGGTGCTGTTATTGGCCAACGCCAGGCTGTCCAGGAGGCAAACGATGAGCAACACTGCTTGTAAAGCAGGTGGCACAAACAAGCATTTCCCTTTTTCACTTCCCCAAACCACAGGATCCACAATCCCCTTTGCATGTTGTGAAGGGTGTGAACAGGGTGACTAGAACAGCACAGCTTTGAGCTTTACCAGTGCACAGAGAAAAAGAGATGTTTAAAGGGCAGGAATGYGTGCAAGTGTCTTCTCACGGGAGACCGAGCAAGCAGCACAAAGGACTGATCAGTACCCTAGGAGAATCTAGGGCGTGGATCACCTTATTTTGTGAGTGTGATGATGATGAAGGCTCTCCCTGCCCCTCCACACAGGTGAGGGCCAGTGTTGGGTATACTGCTTCACTGGACATGATAAAATGGGTCTGCCAGACTGAGCAGGTAACAGGGTAAACCACTGCCCATCTCGCCCTTCACTGAGCTTGTGTCAGTTCAGATCTCCCCTGGCCACATCATGAAAGGCAAAGGGCACACTCACCTGTCAGGATACCCATCCGAGTTGAGGGGACACATGTAATTCACTTCCTTAAGGTTGACATTGGAGAAGACCAGCTTGTGGTTACTGCTGTAGATCACGGTGGGGCGGTCAGAACAGGCAAACACGTTGGTGGTGGACAAAGAGCGAAAAGTCCTCAGGACAGTAGGTTGTGTCCCAAGGGTCACCTTCTTCCGGTCACTCARCAAACCTGTAGAGAAAAAACACAAGCACTGAGAGCCAACCCARCAGGGCATTCAGGATGGCAGAATAGAATGTGGCTGCGACAGGCAGGGAAGAAAGGCCCAGCAAAAACAAGCATGAGGAAATGCATGAGGAAATGAGTGAGCAAAGGGCACCCAAGAGCTAYAGGTAAGCATCAACCCCCTGTGGGACAGCTCCTCTCTCCACTGGGTGCTTTGGGGAGAGGATCCATCAAATCATTGTGCCTGCATCCAGCCCCATCTGAGCACAGTCTCAACAGCGGGAGAGGAAAGGCTTTTTCCAGAACTCAAGGGGGAAAAAAAAAGAGATTTCCAGGAAGAAGGAAAAAAGAACACCAAAGGAAGTCAAGAAGACAAGAGTCCAGCCACCTTGCCCAAGAGCCCACTGGGTGTGAGCCCACGAGTTACCTGTCTCAAGGCTAAGCCCGAAGTAGAAGAGCGCCCCATCGCCCAGGGCACACAGGAGGTAATGGCTGCTCTCGAAGGTCGTCATCAGGATGGAACGAGGGATGATCTCTGCAGGGAGCAGCAGAAGAGAAGGCTGATGTCACTCATGGCTGAAYTGGGTCAGTCACCGCTGCCACCACCTGGCAGCCCCAGGAGAGCCCTACCTCCTCCCAGCATCTCTTTGTGCAGCATCTCAAATGAAGGCAGCTTTAGGATGCGGGCAGAGATGTCAGTCCAGAGCCCRATAGCGCACAGCGGGGACATGCCGTTACTGTCCCCAAGAGGGGTGATGTCCAGGCACGCAACTTCATGCTCCATTTCTGTGCAGCTGGCAGYAGGGAGGAAGCAGAGACATCAATTTGGAATCCAGAGACAGCAGAGGCTTGGACTCCTCAGGCCAGGAGAAGAGACTCATACCTACCTGATCTGCCTGAGCTCCTGGGGTCTAATCTCCAGGTAATACAGGGCTCGTCCCACAGCCACCACCACCTGGTTACTATTGCAGGAAGCCACACTGATGTTCTTCCCATTGGGTTCTTTCCACTCACTCACCAGGGCTTTGGGCTCCTGACTGACCAGTCTCACGGAGGCAGAGGTGATCTGGAAAGAGAGAGCACACCTTTTCTCAGAGCCAAAACCATGGTATCCTTCYGAGAGGGAAGCCCTGCAGACCCTGCCCCAGATGAGCAACACAGACCTAGGTTGCACCCACAGTCAAGAAGGGCTAGGGAATCACCACACAGGAGATGTCTCTCCCTGCTCCTCCAGCACAGGCATTACCTGGATCAATTGCTGATGGGCTACATTGCCACAAAAGAAAGTCTGCTGATCATCCACAAACCCTGTCAGCTCTGTCTCTTCCACTTCCTCTCCGTTTAACATAAGAACCCTGAAAGGGAAGGGGGTCTTTACTGTTCTATAAAAGCACTCAAACATCCAGCCCCGAGGCCAGCTTAGCATTAAACCAATCTTACCTGGTCTGACCAACAAAGGASAGCACTAACATGTTATCTGTCTCACGATGCGAGTCTGACCTCAGGGGCCACAGGCCTGTAGCAACAAGAAGTCAAGTTTGCTCAGGAGGGATATCCAAAAAGCTGGTGGGTGGCAATTCCTCTGCCACAGACCCCAACCTCAGACAACACCCCAGTGTGCCCCAGCAGGCTACAGGTGGCATCTGAAAGCATTGGAATGCAGAATAGCCCACATACCTTTAATTCCTGGCAAATCAATGCTGGCATGCTCATGAATCCCAATGCCGTTCCGGATGATCCGCAGTGAACCCTCTTTAAACGCCCCTGAGCACGTGACCAGCTGGTGGAAAAGCAGATGTTCTTTATCAAGCACAGCTGGGAAGCTTTCTCACTCCTCCTTGTAGTAAAGGGGCCCCATCTATTGATCCTTCCCCCAAACCCTTCCTTGTGAACAARGTCTCCAGAGAGTAGCCTTTCCACTCATACTACTCTTCAGTGGAAGGCCTCAAAGCTTTCCCTGCATCTGGATAAGACTTTTAGCTTCTCTGATGAATGGATCATATCTTTGTCCTCCCACAAACACCCTCCTGCATACACTTTGCTCACCAAACCTCCCCAACAGCATAAAACACAGGGCAGAAYCCACATTACCTGCCCTTGGCCTTGTCTTTCCAGGTCTACCACACACATGTCGACGATGGGACCAAGGTTGGTGAAGGTCTCCATGGCCACTACATAGGAGCCCTGTTCGTTGCTGTCCACATTGAGCTATGAATAAGCATAAGCACAGGTTTCCAAAAAGAAAGGGAAATCACACCAGAAAGGATAGAGGGAGAGAAAGGAAAGTTTACCCCCTTCCAAGTACATCTTTCTGAGACCAGACGAAAGTAAAGATGCACAAAATCCTCTCTGAACACGCAACCAAGCCAGGAGAAGGCTACCACGTACCTTCACAAGCTGGGAATCCCCAAGCCGAGAGCCAACAAACACAACACCGTTGTCCAGGTAGGTCAAACACTCCGCAATAGATGTCTGGGAATGGAGAAGATGCACATGAAGCAGTCAGCATGGAAAGGACCCTGCCGTGCTCCCCAATACCACTTCTGAAGTTCAGCCTAACAGGAAGTCCTTGGGGACGAGAGGGGAATTTAATCCTCCTACAGAATCCACATAGTTCAATCATGAAGTGCAGGCACCRGGCAACGAAAACCCAGGAAGAGGGTAGACACATTCAAGTGCCCAAGTAAAGATTTCCTCAGCCCAACTGAAACTTCAGAGATGTGACACACACTGAGACTGAAACACGATCCCAYCCTCAGGCTCCAAGAGAGAGGCCATTCTTGCCATTAAAACCTCCGTGCAGCATTCCATGTTTGTGGAGCCTCGGAACTCCTCAGCTACAAAAACGCATGCAGAGCACCCATGATATGGCAGCAAGAGCGATACCTCTCCAAGCAGCTCCACACGCAGGTCTTTCAAAGTGACAGTACCATCCATCTGCTCCTCCTTCTCCAGAAGCAGCATGAAGAGACGCCCCTCCATGTCCCCCAGCAAGTACCGGGACCCGTTGGGATCCACACGGTTGTGGCACACAATTGTACTTTGCTGCACTCCGAGGAGGGAAGAAGGTATCGTTAGGAACCCATCAAAGTAACCCAAACCATCACCTAGCAGGGACTACACATACACACACAGAGAAAATAACACCCACAGTGCTCCAGCTGCTGTGTACACCTGCACCGGAGGCTCAAGGCAGCCTTTTTGCTCTGAAGGAGAATGGCTGGATTCTTCCCTCAGTAAGCTATATCAGTGAATACATCCAGAATCTGTGGTCAAACCACCTCATTAATGTTGGTTTTACACAAATAAACCAGCAGGAATGCTATTTGAGACCTACAGAGCTCCAAATCTGCTTCTTTTCCAGATGTAAGCTCGTGTTTTGTTCTGTGTCGTGGACGCTGCCCTGCTTCCCCATCAACATATTTGGTTTTGGCATAGAAATCCTGATCTTGCAGATCTTTATTGCATGCAAACATTCCACTAGCTTCAAGCACAGATGTGCCAGCACCGGGTTTGCAGCAAAGCACAGAAAACTTGTTCTGTCTGCCCTCATCTAACAAACTCTCCGTGGAGCACAGAGCCTCAGTAGTGGTCTGAGCCCACAATATTGGTATTTCTTTACCCAACAYCTACAAGTTCTTTTCTAGACAATCATTATTTCCAGCTTAAAAAGGCTCTTTTGCTCACAACTCAGGCCCTCCTTCAAACCAGGGCAGCAGCTTGGCAATGCCATCTGTGCTTCCTCTACCACTGAAACATGGGAACTAGTCCATCCGTTGGACAAAAGACACAGGTTCAAGTKCTATCACAAACTCTAAAAGACTTTTTTTTTTAAAATCTGGGCTGCTTCACAGGAGTAAGTGGCCCTACTAGACTATACCCGAGGACAAAAGCAGTTTAAATTCCAGAAAGCAAGAGGCCTGAAAGCTTCCTAGCACACAYAGACACACCTGGGGTTGAAGGAATTACAGAGGACACGCTTCTAGAGACCTGCATCCACTCACCTTGATGATGGGTGGTGCTATAGCTAGATATTTGTCTCCGTTGTGATAGGTGATGGACTCCTGCCCGATAATGATTGCTCCTCCAAAAGGTTCTGGCACTGTGCAGGGGAAAAGTGTCCTTAGAGAACCCCTGCAACCAGACTGACACATTATCCCTCAAAGGGAAAACAGGAGGGAAGATGTAAAAGAAGGACTGACCTGCAATGACCATGGAGGCTTCAGCCTCTACGTTCTCCTGCTTCCAAGGMCCCTTGTTAAACTCTTTCTCTCGCAGGGATACCTCGTATGTCTTCACATGGCGACCCTGAGGGTCCTGAAAGAGAAGTCACAGATGACAATGCAACAGGTACCCGCAGACAAGAGCGTAAGCCTGGCAAAAGCCCCATGTGCAGAGGTTTGCCACACCTCCACGCAGGTGTGTATACTAAAGAGCACTGGGAAACCATTTCCATGGGGTTTTTATAACCAGAGCTGACGTCCTGGGACTCAGATTTATCCGACATGCGACTCTCTACAAATCCAGGTATGAGTGCCAYGGTATAAAGTCATCACCAGCACCAGTAAGGAGTTCTGGAATTCAGTTCTACTGCAGTGGTGCACAAGCCAGAGAAACTGAGCTCTCAATTTGATTCTCCTCAGGCTTTTCAGCCTGAGTTCCCTAAGGAAACATAACCTGCTTGCTGAACAAGCCCCASGCTGCCCTGCCATTCCAGTAATTCCTACTCTGGTGGGCAATTTCAACCAAACCTGAGAAAATACAGAGGTCTCGGAGGCAGTGATGCCACAGAGACTTCACTGAAATGAGCTGGGGCTGGAGGAGAGGCTGTCTGTGCTAATAGTTTGGAAACCATGTTGGGAAAAAAAAACAAAGATACACAAAGTTGTCCAAAGCACAGAGAAAGCTTGGATTGGAACTCACTGGCCTAGTTTGTGTGTAATAAGCTAACATAGGCTCTAAAGCACAGGGAAGGAACTAGGTTTCCTTGGTCATGTAGCTTACAAGTATGCACAAAGTGCCTTTCATCTTCTTATTCATTATGTCTCACCGTTTTCCAGATCAAGTCCACAAAAATAAGGAAAACGTTTTTTTTCTCTTCTTCCTTCCTGTAGCTCACATCCCACTCATAGGGAATGTGAGTGCCTCCCAGTTCATGCTCAGTGATTCTGCAGCTCAGCAAACCCCTTCGCTGACCACCACAGAGCCCAGGGGCCCGTGGGGCTAGTGGTGGAGCACTGAGGGGAGCAAAGTACACTGGTAACATGGAAGGGGAACGTGGAATAAAAGAGGAGAAAGAGATACAGGAGCAGTWAAGAGGAATTAGGACAAAAGGAGCACATCCAGTCTCTTTTTAAGCTGAAATGCAGCTTTAGAATGGCAACGGAGTAATTAATGTAACTTTGGCACTTCAGGAACTTGTTACTCCACCCGACAGCATTTCTCATAGGTTGTTTTTTTTTTTTTAAAATGAACCTGTTCATATCTGTGGTATCTTCCCTGGTTTCAAATATAAAAAGAAAAAAAAAATTATAACACTCACTACTGTTCTACTCAGCCCAAATCCTATGATTACTRTTAATAAACTTAACAAGAATTAGATACGGAGAACAAGCTTGGATGCTTTCCCCTCTCTGCACACACATGCAAGTCAAAGCAAGGGGGACCAAAACAAACTCGCTGTTTTATACAAGACCTAACGAGTGAGACAGAACTTGCATCTCGCTCTTACTGCAAGGGTAAAATTGTCTGAAGAGTCTGTTAACATGGAAAAAATATTAATTTACCCTTTACACTTCTAATGTCTGTTTATAACAACAACAACAACAACAACAAAAAAAACCCAGATGAATCTGCAATGCAAAAATGTCAGATCCCTCGAGATTATACCCCATTTCACCTACCTGACTACATGAGGTAACAAAGTTCCTTTTTTGCAGTGCTCTTGAGCACTGAATGGAAACCTGGCACTCCTGTCCAAACTAACACCACGATTAGAATTTGGCCAGACCTCTCCGAGTTTCCTCAGTTTCCCTGCTACACAACAGCAGCTGCACTAACCAGACTCACAGGCACCCCTGGCATGTTACAGGGCGATAAACACCACTCCTGGGCTTCCTAGATTTGCTGAAGTGACCACCTGAAACAAGGGAAAACCTGAAACAGTATCACCAGCCACTTTTACATAAATTTCTACAGAACAACTCAATAAGAGTCAGTCAGAGTGGGAGCATGCTTCCTCCCATCTCCCAGATATGAAAAAATAATAGTTTTTTACAAATTTATACATATATATATATAAAAATGTATCTCGGAGCGGAGCATGGATTTTCCTCAGCTATAAAATGAATCTGCAACAGATAGAGGTTTTTTGCTCTGCCCACCGGACCACAACTCCACCTTCCACAGGCTCCATGGCACTGACTACTCCAATCCTTCTAGAGAACAGTTAGAGACCTTGACACTGCTGCACATCAGCCCAGCAGTTTCCAGCACCTCTGCTTGAGTCACCAATCAAGGACAGGGTACCTGGTAGACGAAGCAGATGGTCGGAGCTTGACAACCATAGAGAAATTTCACATCGATGACCTGGAGCTCTTCCAGGCGGATGTTAAAAGCCTTTAACTCCTTGTTCTCCCGATCCAGAGGGATGACCTTGAAGAGGCCATCATAGAGCCGCAGGCCAATCATCCGGCACTCCGGGTCAATGATCCCGATGATCCCTGTCTCCGAGGGACGACCAATACGATCCTGAGCGCAGCCATGGAGATGGGAGAGAGGAAAAAAAGTGACCCACGTCAGAAGAGGTTCTCCACCAGGACCCAAGAAGAACAGAGACACAGGAGTTACTACCTTTTAGCTGAAGGATGCCCCCCACCCTGCACATCACGTTACAAACTTTAACACAGTCTGGCRAACTAAGGGGGATTTTGGCTTCTTCCTGGGCTAGAAGAGCAGCTTTCCAGCTGAGAACCTCCTGCAGCAGAGAGCTGAGCACAATCAGAGGCGCTCTGCAGCACAGGCACTGCTCTTTCTCTCTTCCAGCCCCACCGGGACTAGGCACGCCAGGACTAGACCCTACAGTCGGCTTCTTAACCTCAGCTCTCTGTTGAAAGACCTCAAGTAAGTTGCACTGCTGCCCTGCGCCCCAGCTTTTCTACCCCTGAGCGACAGCAATGCTTTCCACCGCTATAAAGTGTTTTGATATCTACGGCCGAAGAAACATTATGCAAAAATCAGGTGCTGTGATGAGCCTCTGCAGACCCCTCGACTTTACACAACGGGGACTGATAGCAGCATCTCCACATGTCACAACACAGGGCCATGGCACAGGAAGATCCACAGACGTGTTAGTGACAGGAGAGGCCCACCTACACTTGCTGGCCCATCACCTCGTACTCGGCTCCACCARCACGGAGGCGACGGAAGCTCAGCATTAGAAAACAGATGGAAGATATTCTTGCTTGACAGCTGAGGGAAAACACATAGCTGAAGACTAACAAAAAGCCCAGAGAGACATATAAGTTTCTGGTCTGCTCAAAAGGCAAAATTTTAACCTGAATGAAATGGAACAATAAACAATATCTACAATTATAACGTTAAGTGATCACAATGGTAAAAGTCACTCCAGCATTAACGCCTTTGGTGCGCAGCATGAGGTACAAGGGGCATTTTTACTGGGAAAATTCTCCCCTATGCTGAATTTTGAGGATGAATTCTCTTTATAGAAGGCAGATATTAAAGYAACCACGTTATTCCATAGGCTGCTCCAAAACCACTCTTGTAGCTGTGCCCAGAGTGAGCCTCTGAGCTCAAGATTGACTCACTGGAGGCAAAACCCCTCTAGAAATAGTAACAGCAGCAGGGAACYGTATCAGAAATAGTTGACAGAAAAAAAAAAATCCCCATAAATTCCGTCATCCAGACTCGCCAACGACAACAGCAAAGTAAAAGCACCCTCGGAGAAGGGACTTCCAAGCCTTCCCGGACTCGAGCAGCTCCCGCAGCTGCGCTCACCTGCACGTTGCCGTGGGCACGGGTGATGATGTCAATGCTGTCCCCGTTCTGCTTGTACTCGAGGATGCACGCGTTGTACTTGGCTGTGAGGATGAACAGCAAATCCTTGCTCTCCCCCTGGGAAAGCAGAGCGGCGAGGCGTCCTCAGGAGGCTCTCACGGGCAGGGGGCCCCTCCCCGGGCCTCGGGGCACCCCATGGGCGGCTCGGTCCCCTCGCGCGGCRCTCACCTTGGGGCGGAAGAGCTCCATGACCGCCGTCTTGCCGTACATGCCGACCTCCTTGACAGGCCGCAGCCCCTCGGCCGTGACCACGTAGATCTCCAGCCGGGTGTTCTTGGCAATCAGCAGATTGAGGTCCTCCGCGGAGGTGAAGTGTCCTGCGGAACGGGGACGTGAAGCGACCGCGGAGCGCGGCGGTGCTACCGTCGCCCGTCCCGGCCCGCGGCGGCCGCTCCCGAGGCTCCTCGTGCCCTCCCACCGAGCGCGGCGCCCGCACGGCCTGGCCGCCTTCCCCGAGCACCCGCGCGCCCGGCCCGGCTCCCCGCGCATCGCACGGGCCGCCTCAGCCCCTCCGGTGCCCCGTTACCCGCCCGGGGCGCCCCCCTCGGCCGTCTCATCCCCCCTCGCCCCGCCGCGGCCGGTACCGGTGACGCAGCCGTTCACGGCCGTCGGCTTCTGCGCCGTCACCACGTAGTTGTAGGACATGGCGGCGGCGGGGGGAGGAGGGGGGGACTCGCGGAGCGGGAGCCGCGCGGCGGGCACCGGGAGCGCG
>PTEX01000291.1:173239-185584 GCA_003342815.1 Eudromia elegans
GCGCCGCTCCGTGCGGGCCGCCCGTTGGCCCTCCGGCTCCACGTTCTCCGCGCCTGGAGCAGCCTCCTGCCTGGCTCGGGGCGGGAGGGGCTCTATCCTGGCACTTTCCCTGCTCGGACCTGGCAAGTTTTGTRAATTCCGAAGGAATAAATGGGCTGTGTTTTCCAGAGGCTCTGGTTAACTGCGTGCGCCGCTCTCTCGTTCCCTGTCCCCGTGCGGGCTGCGATGCCGGTTGCCGCGAGCCGGGGGGGACGCGGGCGCGGAGCGGGCGCCGTTGCGCTGCCGCCTCCAGCGTTTCCAGCGGCGCAACGGGGACGCCGGCCCCTCGCGCCCGCCGCCACGTCGTGCAGGACACGGGGGCCGCTCGGGCTGGTGCGGAAGCAGCCCCGGCCGCGCTGCGACCCGGGCCCGGCTCAGGCGGGACCCCCGGGCCCGGGCCCAGGCCGAGCAGGAGGCGGTACCGGGGTGTGGGGGGGCGCTGCTCACCGTGCAAACCGCCCCCCCCCCCGCCCTGAGTCCTCCAGGGCCATAGAGAGCGCGGCGGGAGCGGCCGAGAGCGCGGCGGTCTCCATGGAGACGGAAGATGGCGCCCAGGAGTGAGTGCGGCGCGGGCCGGGAGCCGGGCCCGAGGGGCGGGCGGCGGGAACCGGGAGCGGCGGGAACCGGGAGCGGCGGGTGCGGGGCCGGGTCGTCCCCCGCCGACGCCCGCTTGGCCGCAGGGCGGCAGCGCTCCTCGGCGCCGCTGCAGGTGCTGCTCTTCCTGCACGGCTGGTACGGCGGCGCCGCCTTCCTCCTCGAGGCCCTCGTCTTCCTCTACAAGGGTGAGTGCCGGGCCGGGCCCGCCGCCGCCGCCGCCGCGGGCGCTGAGCGCGGCCCTGCCCGCAGTGCTGGTGCTGCCCTACCCGGCCGCCAACGCGGTGCTCGACGTGGCCATGCTCGTCCTCTACGCGGCCGTCGAGGCCACGCGCATCTTCCTGGGTGAGCCCCGGTGGCGGCGGTGCCCTCCGGCCGCCCCCCGCTCAGCCCCCGCAGGGCCGCCGTAACGACGCCCCGTGCAGGCGCCAAGGGCAACGTGTGCGAGCGGAAGGCGCCGCTCGCCGTCAGCGTGGCCCTCGCGCCGCCCGCGGCCGCCATGGCGGCCTACTACCTGCTGCTGCAGACCTACGCCCTGCGCCTCGAGGCGCTGCTCGCYGCCATCCTGCTGCTCTTCCACGGCGCCGAGCTGCTGCTCGGCCTCCTCGCGCTCGCCTCCTTCTCCAGGTGCGGCCACGGGGAGGGAAAGGAGCCCCCCCGGGGCATGGCGGGCGAGGGGCGCAGCCCGGCCCCGGTCCTGCTCACGCGGCGCTGCCTCCGCTCGCTGCAGCAGGGACCGGGACTGAGGCCGCCCGCGGGGCCCTGCGCAGCCCCCACGCTGCCCCCGGCTGGCCCTGGGGACCCGGACGGAGCCGCGGCCCGGGGCTGGCCCTGCCCCGGCTGAGGCGGGTGYTGGGGCTGCCTGAGGACACCCGCTGCCCTGCGCTGGCCCCACGCGGCAGGACCCCGAGCCCAGCGCTTGTGACACACAGGTCAGCTTCAGCTATGGAGAATCCTTGGTTTTAGCCTCAGAATAACTGACTATTTTCCAATAAATACCTTTTTTTTCTTTTTTACCTGGTGCCTGGGCTTCCTCCAACAGGCAGGGACATAAAGAACCCGCTCYGCTCCCACTCCCTGCTGGAGAGGGGAAGCTGCTCCGAGCCTGGCACAGGCTTCCCAGGGAGGCTCTCCCGCTGCCCTCCCCTTGCAGGCTTGTGCCCCACGGCGTCCATAAAACACTCACCCCCGCCCGCTTAGCAAAAGAACTCGTTACAAAGGAAAGCCCTGCAGCGCCATATAAAAGATTGACAAGGTCATCAAGTTTATTACACAATTTCCAACCTATCGGAAAGACAAACAAATCTAGTCACTGCGAGCAGGAGGGGCAGCACCTCGCTGGGTGGGTAACTGGGGTTTGCTCTGCGCTTTTCCCCCGCTATTCAGAAAGAAACTAAAAATTAAGTAAAAAACAACTCTTCTGCTGTGTGCTCCCCTGGCACTCACCCTCTTAGCTGGTGCCTCGTGGTACTTTATACATTTTTTTTCTTTTTTCTTTTTTTTGGTGATTCTCTCTAAAAAGACCTCCAGAGCCAGGTTTCTTCATGGCCAACCACAGTTCAGAAGGAGGYGCCACCCCGCGAGCAGCCCCCGGGGCCTGGGCACCCTGCCCTGGGAGTCACCCTGTGCCCTCGGCTCGTCCCCACGCTCTCCGGCCCTCCTGCAAAGCCGGTGCTCCCGGGACGCAGCGCCCTGGGTGACGGGGCACCCTCGAGCAGCGGGGACACGCGGCACGGAGCGGCGAAGGGACCGTCCCCGGCAGCTCCCGCCTTGCCCCTCGGGCCTCTGCCTCCATGCCTTCCTCTAAAACAAGGAAGATTCCGCGCGGAGGCCTCCGCTGGGCGCCCAACCAACCGCTCCTGCGCCAGCCGGCAGGGCGCAAGGGAGATGGTGACACCCGGCCCCGCGGCAGCACCCGCGGCRAGAGGCTGCTCTGCCTGGAGCGGCCCAGGAGAGCGGAGAGGGCCAGGAAAGAGGCCACGGGGAGCAGGGCCCCGGCGGCACCGGCCACGCGCTCTCTGCTCAGGGGAAGGGAAAGCACGAGCGGAGCGGCATCCTACAGGCCCGAGGGTCCCACGTGGGGCTGCGGGAGCAGGGAGGACAGGAGGCTGCCCTGGCAGGGAGAGGAGATGGAGCCCTGCAAGATCCCAGAGAAATTCCAGAGAGCCTAGGCCCGACTTCGGGAGAGGAGCCGTGGGCTCCCGTGGCCCTGCACTGCACGTACACAGGTGGATCCATCCCCTYCCAGCCACCCCGGGAGGGCGGCAGGGAGGAAAGTGCTCATATTCCTCCCTCCATGGGAAACAAAAAAAAAGCACCATTTCTCTTTGGGTCCGAGTATCCGTGGACTGGAGTGGCAGCTGGGCTCAACAGCCCAGGCATTCCCCGGCTCCGGAGCTTGCAGCCTCTCCCCAGGAAGCAGGAGTAGCAGTAAGTGTGGGTCAGGGCACAGGTCCCAAGGCCACAAGGTGACAGCTGGAGTCCCCAGGGGACACAGCCCTCGGGCGCCCAGAGAGAGCTGGGGGTGGCAGGGAGGGGTGAGGGTGGCGCGGCCTCAGTTGTGTCGTCCTGGTCGAGGTGAAGAGATGCAAGTCCATTAAAAACCACTCGCTGCCAAACTCCTGCRGGGGCAGAGGAGAGGAGCAGTGAGCGCGGCCCCAGCACAGCCCTTCCCTGCCACCCTGCCCCTCCGTCACCCTGCCRCCCAGCAGGAGAACCCTGGGGATCCCACAGCACCTGGTCGTTCCCCGGCTGGCGCACACGGAGGGAAAGGCAAGAGCCCGAGGTGGCCGCGGGGGCAGCCGGGGCTCGGGGCACACACGGGTCAGCGCCCCGGGCCAGCTCACCCGTCTCAGTGGTGCCGGTCCCGCTCTCTGTCCCTGTCCCGGTGTCGGTCGTGCTCCCGGTTGCGCTCCTGGAAATAGTCCTCGTGCCGATCCTCGCCGTGGAGCGCGTCCCGGTGCCGCCGGCTGCTCTCGCGGGACCGGCTGGGAGAGCGCTCCCGAGACCGGTGTCTTTTCCTGGGGAAGAAACGGAAAGCTCTCAGTCCCCTCACACCCCAGGGATATGGAGGGGACASGGACTCCAGGGAAACCACGTCCTCCACCTGGCCTCGAGCAGCGGAGCCGAGACCAAAGCCCAGGCCAAGTACAATGCAGCTGCCGGCTCCAGAGCCCTGCTCCGGCGGTGGCCCGAAGCCACGGTACCTGGAGGAGCTGCTGCTGGCGCCCGTGCTGTAGGACTTGGCCTCGATGCCGTGCAGACAGTCTTTGAGGGAGGAGAGCAGGACGCGGCACCGCTCGTCGTTCGCCACGCGGGACTGCTTGATGACGGCGATGGCGGTGAGGAGGGTCTCGATGGCGTCGCTGTAATCCCCTGCGGAGAAAGGGAAGCTCCCAAGGATGCGGAGGAGGCGGGAAGGGAGCGCGGAGGGCACGAGGGAAGCAACGGTTGGTACCTGCGCTGGCTCCGGACACCGCCTTGGAAATGGCACTGCTGGAAATGGCGCGGTTCCTGTTCATGATCTCCTCGAACTCCACGTCGCTCACGGCGGGAGGCGGCGGGCCGAGCTCCCGGCTGCGCAGACAGGGCACGCGCGGGGCTCAGCACGGGGCGGCGCCGGCAGCGGGCACCGCGCGCCCCGGCCCCTGCTCACCTGCTGTGGTTGTAGGGGGCCATGGCCTTGCCGTAGGTGTCCGGCGGGGGCGCCAGGGTGGCGTTGGGCGGGGGGAAGAAGGCAGGGTTGAGGTGCAGGGCAGGGGGCACGGCCCCCGGCGGGGGCACGGCCAGGTGCGGGGGCAGTCGAGGCGGCGGGGGCATGAGGTGCTGGTAGTGGATGCCGGGGGGCGGCGGGGGGACGCCGAAGGCGGAGGAGAGGGGCGGCGGGGGCGGCATGGGTGGCGGGGGCAGCCCCACGAGGGGCAGGGCGGCAGGGGGGCGGCTGAAGAAGGGCAGGACGGACGGGGGCTTGTCCAGGCGCGCGGGCGGCAGCGCGTTCTCCGTGGGGGTGGCGCGGCCGTCCACCGAGTCCGCGGAGTCCCGGGAGTGGGCCCTCGGCGGCACACCTGCGAGCGGCACACGAGCAAGAGCGAGCCGTGAGCGCGCGGGCACGGCTCTGCAGGCCCCGGAGACCTCCTGTGCCTCCCCACCCGCGGCGCGGGGCGCCCGGGGCCATCCTCTCCCGCAGCCCGCGCTCCGTAGGTCCGATCTCAGCAGAGCTCAAGGTGCCCAGAGCAAGATCCAGCCAGCCAAATGTAGCCTCCGCTTCCACACGCCTCCACGAGGGCGCTGCGCTCTCCAGCAAGACACGTTCGCCTGCCCGGCGTCCCGGGGACGCTCTTGGCCAGCAGGATGCTCCAATAACTGCAGAGTGCGTTACGGAGAAGCCAAAAGCCACAATGAGTGGCGAGAGATCCCAGTGGAGAGGTCACTGGGGCCCGTGGCTCCAAGTCCAAGTCCCAGAAGACATTAAACGACCCAGCGAGCCTGCGACGTGCTCACGGGGACGGTTTCAAAAAGAGCAGGAATGAGCACAAGGGGACAGAACCCAAGTGCCAACAGCGCCAGAGCCACTGGAGGAAGGAAAACTCGGTGCCTGGGTGCACCCAAAGAGACTGAGAAGTCCCCTGCTGTGTCCAAAGAGGGTGAGCCGGGAGAAGCGTAAGGGAGGGCACTTCCCCATGCCCAGTGTCACAGCACGCGGCGCTGCCACGCAGCGGAGCAGCACGCGCGYGCGCTCGAGGACTCGCTGCCTAGCTGGAACTGAAGGGAGGGCGCGCAGGACACGCCACCCCCCTGAAACTTGGGCCAAGGCGTTTAGAAAGAAGGTCTTTCCCTCAACGAACTGGGCCACGGGGGATCTACAATGACCACAGCTGGCCAAGACCTCCTCGTACACGTTCCTGAGCAGACAGTCTCTCCGGCTCCAGAGCGCCCAGCGCGGGGCCGGAGCGTCACATCACTGCGGAGTGAGGCAAGGACCACCTATAGCCATTGTAGAAAGCCCACGGCCAGGCCCCAGCTGGAATACTGCGTCCAGTGTTGGGCACCTTACCTCCGCAGGGATGGACATATTCTGGAGGAGATCCAGAGAAGAGCTACTAATAGATATGGAGGGTCTTAGCTATGTTGATAGCCTGAAGAGCTTAAGCCCATTCAGTTTGGAGAGGAGGAGGAGGAGGCTACGAGGGATCTTCGCAGTGTGTGAGCACCTAAAAGGGGATCATAAAGACTCGGGTCAGGATCTAATCAGACTCAGCAGCAATAGGAAATAACCCACAGAGTCTCGAGGCAGCGTCCCCCCACCCCAAGCTCTCGGTGGATTCAGCCTGGTAACTGTGCTGGGGATCTCCGGGGCCCGTGGGAGCAGAGGTCCCTCCCCACCCGTGCGGCGCCTGCACGTCACTTACGTTTGCGAGCCTGCGCCTCAAACTGTGACAGGTTCTGCCGCGTTGCCAGTCTCACCTCCACCTTGTCCCCGTTGAGGACTTTGCCGGGAAGCAGCTCCAGGAGCTTGTGGACCGAGTTCTCAGAGGCGACAACCACCTCTGCGTACCTGCGAGAGAGCCCAGCGGTGAGCAGGGGACAGCTTCGAGCGGCTCACCCACCCCAAGGTCCCCACGCAAGCCCTAGTGTCTGTCCTTGCTGTGTCCCACGCGCAGGGAGCCTCACCACCCGCCTGCCTCTGCTGGCCAGACCCCTTGCACGTCTTTCCATCGGTTTCCCCCCTCACTTGTGTCGTTTGCACAAACCCTCCGGGAGTCTCCACGTCACCATCCCACCTCCAGGGGTGCCAGGAAACACACTGTGTGCCTCCTCATCCCCCCAGGTCCCCTCCTAGAGCACTGCAKGTGGCTACGGGGCCTTGGCTCTCCACTTCCTCCACGTTCCCCTTGGCGCTCACCCTTTGGACTGGCCATTGGCTCGGTTCTCTGCAAATTTCAGCTCCACTACGTCGTAGACACCCACCGAGCGGATGGTCTGGATCAGCTGCTGGTCGGTTGTCCACTGGAGGAAAAAGGGCAGAGGCCAGTGTCAACTCACAGAGCCCCTGGCAGGGCCTCGGTGCCACCACAGCTAGGCCTGGGGCCGGGCTCAGCACTGGGAGGGCCAGAGGCCACAAAGCCTCAGCAGGGATGACAAAAATCAACCTGGAGTCTGAAGCCCTTTCCCAGGCATTGCTATGAGAGGTCTGTTTTCTCATGACAGAGCTTCCTCAGAACTGCTTCCACATCTGCAAAGGGAATCATCAACCCAGGGCAAAGAAGGGGACCCATCCACACATCCCCAGGCAAAGAAGGGCACTCATCCACACAGTCCCAGGCAAAGAAGGGCACTCATCCACACAGTCCCAGCAGAGACACCATGGGAGAGCCACGCTGAGGCAGCAGCCAGCGTGAGGGAGACACCAGAGCCCTGCAAGGTTACTAAGGCAGCCCAGAGTCAACAGATGACAGGCAACTTGTCTCCAGCGCCTGAGGTCTCTGAATCCTTTTTTCCTTAGGATCACAGGGGCAAGGATAGCTGATGACCCAGCTCAGCATGGACAGCACCTCCAAGGAGCCATAGAGCCCATGAAGAGTCCAGGGGGTTTCTCTRGAGCAATCCCACGTCTGCATGCGCCCCACAGGAGCCCCGAGCTGCCCACGGAGGTGCTCTGAGRACTCCCCCCGCCAGGGAGGCACAGACAGGCAAGCACCCCAACTCACCCAGGAGAAGCTGCCCACGTAGACGGCCGCCCTCTTGTTGCGCAGGCCGCTGTAGGTGTACAGGATGGCAGGGGACTTGTTGTTGGGCTTGGGGGATGGCTCCTGGCGGATCTCCGGAGGCGCCTCCGAGCTGCTCGTGCGGCTTTCGGAGGGCTGCGAGCTGGCTGCTAGCACGTCGTCGTAGAGGTCCATCTGGTCGGCATTACTGAACTCGGAGTCCTGGGAGGGAAGAGATCGTCAGCACGCGCGCCGAAGCGAGAGCCCCGGGGGAAGCGGCCGCCCGGGAAGGGATCGCCGGGCTCTTAGGAGCACACGAGGGGCTCCGGAGGTAACGCTCCGTTCCGCTCAGGACCTCCAACACTTCCCAGGGCATCGGACGCCCTGCGGAACACAACTCTCTGTCCCCTCCTAGGGCGGCACCCCCCAAGGCCTCCAGCCGTGCTCAGGGTCACCAAAGCAGGCTGCAGAATTAACCTGCCCGCCCTTGGGGCCTCTGCAGAGAGGGAAACACCGGTCTGTTCCTGGGAGCACATGACACGTGCAGGGGAGAAGGCTGCACCTTGGAACAGGAAGGGCAGGAGAGCATCGTTATGAGTGGACATGAACCAACAAGAGCCACCTCCAACGGCAGGAGAGACCTGGTCTCAACTCACTGAGGCCAACAGGGCCGCTCGGCACGCGGTGCTCAAGTCTGTCTCCTGAGGTGCTCTGGGCCGAGGTGCTTCCACGGAGAGATGGCGGAGCACCTGGGGCTTGTGAAAGGCAGGAGGGAGGGTCATTCCAGCCATACCATCCCAACGGGGGGGCTTGCAGAGAGCCTCGACATCCCAGTCATCCCAATTCGGTGCTTTTATGGGACAAGCACTTCAGGGCGCAGACACCCTCCTCCCTGGCAGCCTCAGCACAGCAGGCCCACGTTGAGAACAGCCCGGTTCCTCATTCGGGGACTAACTTAGGATTAACCTCACGCTGCCGTTTCCCCGCCTGCGCACTCTCATCCAGCACTTTGTTGTTTCGGAGGCAACTCCATCCGCTTCTCTCTGGCGCTCACCGCTGCTCTGTGTTGAGCCGCTTTCCTCCGCCGCCCCGCGGAAACACCCCGTGCCCGACGCTCACGACAACCTCTCGCTCGTGGGATCGACCACAGCGGCTGCTCTTCCTCCCGGCGGGCGCACAAATCCCCATCGCTGCCCTCCCACGCGGTCCCTCCACATCCAAGACCAGCTGCCAGGCACTAACATGAGCCCCAAAACAACAGGAGCGAACGAGGGAMGCAGGATTACCCCAAAGCAGCAGTGCTGSCCTCTGCTTTGCCACGCCTGCTATATTTTTACACTCCAGCTTTTCCAGTTGGAGTACACAAAAGCACTCCAATACTTTTCTACTTTTACAGGAAAAAAAAGGCAGGAAAGAGAGGAATATTCCAAAATACAAATCCTCACCGTGGCTCCGCCTCCCTGGCAACCCGCACTGGCTTTCAAAGAGCTCTCTTGAGTTTCCTCCCTCCGCTTTCACCCACAAATGCCTTGCTCTCCTCCATCCCCTCTTCCTCTGTTTAGCTCCTCCACGTGCCCGGCACTCCTTCAGCGAGCGAMGGACTCGCTCATTGACACGTGAGCTTCCCTCAGCGACAGGGCAAGACACAACTTGCTACTCGAAGATGTAGGAAAAAAAAAACCCTCACCTTTTATAAACACACAGCGACGGAAGTTCAGTGGCAGAAAACACCTCTCCAGGCCAAACACGCTGCAGAAACTTTTCTCTCCTTGGCAGGCAAATACTTCAACCTGGGAGACAGGCATCAATCCTCAACCGCGACCAGTCAGGCTGTTCTGCCACCTCAGAACCACCAGCTAAGTCTCGCTTATTCTCACAGCCCCATTCCTTTGCAGGCCAGCTGAGCTCTCCTCAGGGTAAGAGCTATACACGACGTCTTTACACGTGTATTTCCACCCTCCTTACTCTCCTCAGCAGCACAGCCTTTCACAAAACGAACCAGCCAACAAGGCGGCTTCTTAGCTGCAAACTCGACYGTCCTAGATCTGCCTTCCAATTCCCACTCCTATTCTAAGGCTAYATTTAATCCGGAGCGTACAGCGAGTGCTGTGTTTACTACGCACACTCACACTAATTGCTCACACACATTCAACGTACGCAGAGCATCGTTTCATATGGTGAATTACTACGTTAGTGTTTGCCCCGCTGGAGCTACACCTGCTGAAGCACAAAGAGACTTTTCCCCCCAGACATCCTCAAGCCCCTTCTTGGCCAGCAACAGCCATTTGCAAGTCAACGTTTCAGCTTCTGTCATTCAGCTATTTCAGCCGCAGAGCTGATAAAAGGTTGCAAGAATTTCAACAGGGAGAAGTATTTTCGTACTCATTCTCAAAACAGCTCAACTGTTTGCTTAATCTGCCTCCCACACTCCTATCCCCACCAATTGCCTTTGGACAAGGCCCAAGACTGGAAAATATCAGCCTGAAAGGTAAGCGTCAAAAACTCGAGGAGAACAAAAATACGGGGCCATAACAGAAGGCATCCGGAAGGCTTCAGTTACGCTACTGAGCTGCTGTTCCAGCTTAGAAGTTTTCAAAGATCCCCTTGGCTCTGTTTGTTTTGGACACTGCTTTAAAAAGCAACACCCTCGAGGCAAGAGGATGCCAAAGCAACCCCAGGTCATTGCTACATGAGCTCCTGCAGCACAGGATTCCCAGACCCTCCCTCGGAACACAGGCCAACACGATGCTTTGTGCACGACCTGCCAGCTAACACCTGCCCCAATTCCAATAGGATGGAACGAGCACATCGCTCGCTCTGATCCCTCCCTCAGGGCTTTGCAAGGCCACCACTTAAATCTTTCCATGCTATTTCACCTGCTCTGCCTGCTGCCCCATCCTTCCTCTCCACGCTATCTTCTTTACCCTGTGAAAACTTCCAAGACTTGACAAAGACAAGACCAGATCCACCAAAGATGCTCTCAGCTTCCCAGCACGTATCTCCCCCTCAACTCAATGCACTGCTCTTATAACTCTTCCTTCTTTGGGCCTTCCAGCACACGAGCCTCCTCTCCCAAGACAACCCAAAGGCACAATCAGGATAGGCAGGATTTGACCATCTACGCAGAAAATCAGTCACAACGGCACAGTTTTCCCCCTTAACCTTCTCACCTGTTAGTCATTCACCTGTTACCCTCCAAGACATTCAGGGATTTTCCAACTCACACCTCCTGAGGCCACATCTCCTTCTGTAGACAAAGATACCTTATTTATTTTCCTTTAGCTCTATCACTGTTTTCCCTTGCCATTTACAGTAACTGTCACAAATGAGAGCTGCTAGTTATTTTGCATTTCATGTATTTTAAATTCCAGCCCAGGAACTGCAACAGGATTTATTTTTCCAGACCTTCTATCTTTACTCCTTCAGTTATTTGACTCTATTATTCTACYCCCAAGTCCTGGTGTATTTTCCTGATTCTGAGTGCTAAAAGTTATTTGCAAGGAAACAGGCCAATTAAGATTGTATTTCTAACTCAAAACACTTCACACTGGTCACGTTATAGATTGTATAACACTTGGGGAACGTGACTTCTGGGTGCTTTTAAGAAAAATAGAGGGCTGGAGGGAGAAATACCAGAGAGTTTGAGGGTATCTGTGCAGGGCAGCCAGGCTGGTAGAGGCAGCACAAACACCACGTATTTGTTTTGCAGCTCATCTTTGGAGTGAGATTGCCATTATTTGGGCAACGATAGAACCAGCTTTGCTTGGCCCTTCTCTAATGCAACTGCTTCCAGTGGCAAACTCCTGCTTCTTCCTAGACAGCCGAAAGCATCTCACGGTGCCCTCGTGTCTGAGGCAATCGACATGCTCTTCTGATGTGGCACTTATCTCTGAAGGTTTAACTTATGGCATGTTCTCACTTGATAACCTCCTGCCCTTTCAGGAAAAAAATATATATTTATATATTATATGTATGTATGTACACGCTTGTTGCCCTTAATTCCTCTTCCGCCCTCTTGGAGCTCTAGGCAACGGCCAGTTCCTTCTTCCTCGTGCTTTCTAGYGCTTGCAGCTTGCCATCCACGGGAACCAGCTTTCCTCCACGGTCTCTCCACGACCCTTTTTAATTTTCCGAGACGTGTCTTTGCGCCCGCTCTGCTCAGCTGCCCAGATCCCCGAGCTCTCTGCGGGCTGYGCACACCCAACTCTCCACCCTGACGGCTCCCCGAGAGCCTTGGCCTCCGACACGGGCAGCAAGCGACCCGGAGCCGGCGCCTCATCCGACCGCCGCAAGTTCCCACGTGGCAYCTCCCCGGAGAGCTCGCCAACGGGGCACGCGTGCCCGCGGGACACCCAGGAGGCCGGTGCTTTGGGAATAGGGAATATTGCTGCAGGTCTCTTCCAGGGTGGATGCCTTATTTCCCCGAGCAGAGCGGGTAACAACCCCCCGCTTTGATCCCCAGCCGCTAGCGCCTCGGGAAGCGTTTGGCCGTGAACCCTGCCTCCCTCTCAACCCAACCGCTCCACTGTTTCGTAACCGTCACCCTCAGGTTGGACGCCCTGCAAAATCCACCCGGGCGGGTTTCTTTCGCAGCTCTCGGTTTCCCGCGGGCACCCTTTGGTGCTGCCCCACCACCATAGGTCAGGGAATCCCAGAGGTGGGAAGGGACCTCTGGAGACCACCTCGTGCAACCCCCCCCCTGCTCCAGCAAGGGACACCCGGAGCACAGGGTGGCATCGGGGCGGGCTGGAATACCCCTGGTGAAGGAGCCTCCCCGGGCGGCCTCGGCAGGGCTCCGGCACCCTCCTGGCGGGCACGCCGCCCCGCTCACCTGGTTGAACTCCTCGTCGGCGTAGATGTCGATCAGATCCACCCCCTCGGACATATTTCCGCAGACGGCGCTGAGCACCCGGGCTGGGGCCGGGCTGGCGAGGCAGGAGGAGCCGGGGAGCACTGCAGCGGGGCGAGGAGGGCGCGGGGGCCTCAGCGCCCGGGCAAATCCCCCGCC
>PTEX01000291.1:192327-213509 GCA_003342815.1 Eudromia elegans
TACTGTAGTTCTGTTTTTTTTTTCCCATGTACACCAGTTGGATGTTACTGTCACATGAAGAAGAGCGATACCTGACCAAGATACGGCTAAGATCTCTAGAGGTTAAAAATGAACACGCAGCTCCCCGGCAAGGCGCCCGTAGAAAAGAAACGCGGGTCACGGAGCAACGGGAGCCCCCGGGGCCGCTGCCGCACGGGGGGGGCCCTCAGGGGTGCCCGGGGTGTCCCCAGGGAGGAACACGGGGCCGCCCCAACCGGGCACGATGCCCTGGGTTGTGGGGAGCACCCGAGCCCGGCCCCTGCTGCCAGCCCCCTCCCCGGCGCCATAAATCTCGTCGGTTTAAAAAAAAAGAGAGAGAATGTGCTAAAAATACAAAGGTTCCCTAGAAGCGTTACCRTCACTGCAGCAGCGGGGCTAGCGTTTCTCTCTAGGGCGGCGAGGGCCGCGGAGCCCTCGCCGGCCGCCCCCCGCGCGGTGCCGGTGCAGGGTGCGGGACGTCGCTGACCCTCCTCCGGGAGGGCCGGGGGCTGCGCGGGGGCTGCTGCGAGGGCAGCGCCCACCGAGACCAGGAGCGCTGCCCGCCCCGTCGGGTGCGGCCGGGCTCCCGCTTTTGCTGCTGCACACGGCGCGGCGCGGGCGGCCGGCTTGCCCATGGCTTGCTCCAGGCGGACGGGCGCCGCGGGAAGACTGGTGACGGGGCCGGCCGCGGGCGGCGAGCGTGGGGACGCCGCTGGCCTCGGGCTGGCTCTGGTGGCTGCCGGGACACAGGGGCGGCCGTGTCCCCTGGGGCCGCAGCACCCACGCCCGCGCCCCCTCCTCTGGACGTCCTTGGGGGAAGCCTCCCGGGCCGTGCCCGTGTCCTCAAGGCCGGGTGCTAACGGGTGCCCTCGCCCCGCCACACGTGGCCCCAGGGAGCTCAGCCGGGGTCCGGGTCCCTCGTGCCACCCTGCCGGGGCGCGCGCGGCCGCCGTCCGCAGCCTCCGGCAGCAGCGTCCTTCCCAGCGGTGCCCGTCCCGGCGGAGCAACGCGTCACCGAAGGGAAAACGACGGCAGCGACGCCACCCGCCTGGGKATGGCGAGGGCTCCCCGCCGGCGTCCGTCACAGCCCGCGCTGCTGGGGTCCCACCGGGCCTGCCCCGGTGCTTGCCGGGCCCCGGCACAGGGCTCGGGAAGCCCCCGGCCCCACATCCATGCCRGCGGCTTGTCCCGCCAGCCCCGGTGCAGGCGCGGTGCAGAGCGGGGCAGAGCGCGGGCTGCGGCGCGGTGCCCAGGGCCCCRTGGGGCACCGGAGCCGGCCGCGGCGCTCGGCCCGTCGCCGGCTGCAAGGACGAGCCTGCTCGAGTGACGAAGGGAAGCAAAGCGACAAACCCGACCCGAGGGAGACAAGCGAGCGAGCCTGCTCTGGCTAATGCACCGTGTGTCATGGCTTCGGATCCCAGGCGGCACCGTGCGGCCGCGGCACGGAGCCCGGGGCTGCTGGCGCTGCCCGGCTCGTCCCGGCAGGCCACGGGCACCAGGAGGGCAAGGAGCAGGGCCGGGGGAAGCGCTGCCGGGCGCGGGCAGGACGCCGGCTCCGCCGCCTCGCCCCGGAGACGCTCGGGGACCGTCTGCAGGGTGGGAGCAGTCTGGGGAAGGGGGTCTCCCCTCTCATGCAGGGAGGGACCACGGGGGCAGGGGGGCTCTGCAGAGGGGCGGTGGGGGTTGGGGGCTGGAAGCACTTGGAGAAGTCCTGCACGGCGGTGGGGACAGGGGCGTCACTCCGTCTCGCACCGTGTCCTCGAGCGCCAGGTCCTGGCGGCTGCTGCAGCCTCTGGGCCCCCTCTGACCGCAGGGCCACCACGTCCCACTGTTCCCTCTGCTTCTCGTCTGCACCAGGAGCCCGGCAGAGCCACAAGCCGGAGGGCCGGGCAGGACTCGGGCGCCGGAGCTCAGGCCTTCAGCTGGTGCCACTGTGCCACGGCCTGCCGCGGGCGGGCGATCATGTCCTTCCAGTGCTTCACCTCGCCAGGGCCGCTCTTCCAGGACAGGTAGATCTGCGGAGAGAAGGCAACGCGCAGCCCGTGGGACCTGCGAGCGCCCGGCCCTCCCCACGCGGCTCCCGGCGCCCCGAGCTGCTCCCGGCGCGGCGCTCCGGCCCGGGCGCTCTCCGCCTTTCCTCTGGACTCCCCGTGTTGTACCCTGCTCTCCTGCCCCGGTAGCAGCATCCCCATTCCGGCAGCCCCTGCCCCGTGTGCGGACGTCTTCGTGTGCCGTCCCGAGCCCTCCCAGGGCAGCGCGGCCACCGGCGGCATCCAAATTAGCCACGAGGCAGAGCCAGCMCGCGCCTCTCCGCACAGGGCGGGTTATTTTTATCCATCGATTTTCCATACGGCGACGCAGCAAATGTGTGTGTCAACCTTCTCGGCAGCTGACAGCCGAGACGGGTGTCACCGAGGCGGCTAATGGAGCCCGTGGCTGCCGCGGCAGCCAAGGGGATTGCGGCGCCCGAGCCGAGCCTGCCCGACGCTGGTAATTATTCCGTCACAAGCGATTAGCACGGTGCCATGCGCGGCACCGCGGCCAGGCCCGTGAAGGGCGCTCTCCTCCCCGTCCCATTTGCAGCGCCGCTCTGCTCCGCCGCCGTGACGCCGCCGGCGGGGGTTAATGCAAGGCCGAAGCACCGCAGACACCGTCCGTCTGTCCTCGGGGACACAGCGCAGCGCTAGAAACGCCTCCGGGCCGCGGGCGCCTGGGCCGGCTCCTCCTTCAGCGACAGCTCCGGCGGGAGCGCGCGGGCGGCGGAGCTGGGACCTCTGCCCCCGCGCCTGCGCTTGCCTCGTTCGGGCCCAAATACACCGGCTGCCTCCCCCTGGGTTTAATTCCATGTACGTGTTTGCTCTATTACAACGCTGCATTTGGGAGTAATTGACTCTCTGCGGTAAGCAGTAATAACGGAGATTACTGCACCCGTTTATCATCGTTACCGTAATGAGCGGAGAGCCGTATGGATTTAACGTAAATCAAATTGAGGGCAGAGYAATTTTCCCGTTGTCATCGTTCCTGGGGATGCACCGCGTAACCCCGTGTCAGAGCTGAGAACGGGGCCAGGGCCCGTGCCGGGAGCCGTGGGGCAGCGACGCGGTGCGGCGCGGGGGGCACCCGACGGCACCCGTGCGTGCGGCTGCAGCKCCCGGCGCCGCCGCAGCCCTGAGGCTCTGCTGCCACCTCCTGGGAGCGCCGCGCTCGTGGGGCGCCCTCGCACCCCAGCGGGGCGGCCCTGTGAGTGGGGCATCCCCAGGCCCTGGCTGGCCCGTCACGCAGCCCCATAGCACCCAGGGACGGTGCTGCGGCAGCGGGGCRCGCGCGGGCGGCGGGGCGGGCGCTCTGTCCTGTCCCTGCACCTGGAGCTGCCGCACAAGGGAACAATCTGGGGCTTGCATTTTCTTTCTTTTTTTTTTCTTCTTTCTTTTTTTTCCCCTTTTTTCCACGCTATAAATAGAGTGTCATTAGACTCAAGTTCACCCTGGAGCAGGTTGTGCCGTGGAGGGACGCGAAGGGTGCGGCGGGGAGCCCGGGGGCGGCGCCGGGAGTGCACAACCGCCGGCAGCGTCTCCAGCGCAGCCCTGAGCACGGCCTCTCCATAGAGGTGGGATGGGGACGGAGCACCCCGGGGGGAACCCTAATGCCTGCCCAGGCTTGGGGCTGCTACCTTCACCTGGGTCCTGCACAGGAGCCTTCCTCCAGAGCATCAACACGGCAATTCCTGCCGCTTCCTTCTTGACCGAGGAGCTGCAGACTTCAGCCCAGGGGGAGATCACCTCTCTCCATCCTATCCTGACTGCTGCCAAAATCAAAAGCAGCTCCTAACCCGGCACCTGGGTCCGAAGTCCTGCAGTGGTGGGCAYGGGGAAGGTGGTGGAACCACTAGATCAGCACGAGTACTGCTTTAAATCCCCATCCAGGCAAGCGGGTGAGCCCGGGGAAAGGCCGTGCAGAAACGTGGCTTCCTCCTGTCAGACACACTCCAGACCACACGGCCTCACTCAAGGGATGCCGAGCCCACGAGGCAACACTAGTTGCATTCAACAGAGCTGCCCGGGCTCTTCAGGTCAACGAGCGGGTTTGGACGTTCCCCAGATGCTTGCCCCTTGGTGATACCAGCACGCTCACTGYGCTGAGCTCACCGTGCGTGGTGGTGTTTCTCTGCACCCGTGGGATTTCCCTGCAGCCTCCAAGAGCAGTACGCTGAWTCCTGCTCTCATGCAATCCCTGCTTGGAGACCTTAAGTGTGAACGGCCAAACTGGTGTTGAGCAGGTCCAGGTGGAGGGAGTTTGAGAAAGAGCTGTTGGTGACGCTTGGGTGACCGTAACTGTGCCACAGCACCAGGCACAGACTTCCCATCCCAGCACACGCTGGTGGAACTGCAATGCTCGTGCCCATGGGCAGCCCCACGTCCAGCTGAGCACCACGGTCCACGACCCACCTCTGCGGCTTGTGCTCTGGAGAAAGGCAGAGCTGTGTGGCCTGCGGTCATGCCGTGAGCCCACAGTGCTTGCGCAGAGGAAAGGCATGAGATGTGGGCCCTCATGTAAAGAACCACGTGCCTGTGGCCTCTCAGGGAGACAAGGAGCTGCAGTGCTGCTGTGGACCTTGGACCTGGGGTCCGAAAGACCTCCCTCTGTTGTGTATGAACATCTCTGCRGCAAACAACGACCAGGTTTCAGAGCCCGTTCCCTGCGCCCCCGGAGCGGGAACTCGGGTGACAGCAGATCCCAGTGTCTCCTGCCTTCCCGGTGCCTTGCGTCAGTGGCAGCCGGGCCCTGAGCTCCCGCCTCCCCACCACGGTGCCCCACCACGTGCCCTCGCCCGGGCACGGGAGGACGAGCCCCGGCTGGACCCACCTTGCCGATGACATCGTTGCGGCTCAGCCTGTCCTTGTCCATGACGGTGATGACTATGGTGGTCTCACGCAGCCGCTCGGTGGGGATGTCGAAGGCAAAGGACTCGTTGAAGACGGGGTTCAGGCACCGCTTCATGACGACTGTCTTCTTCTTCTCTACCCGCTTGTCCTTGTACATCAGCCACACCTTCACATACGGGTCTGGTGGGGGGACAGCACACCTCTCTTAGGCTCTTAGCCTTGCTTGCCTCCTGCAAAGTGCAGGGGAGCAGGGCAGCTTCCCCTCGTGCCTGGGAGGCGTCACGGCAGTGACTGCCAGAGCCGGCAGGACACCGGGTATGCCCGGAGGTGAGGACTGGTGCTCATACCTGACGTGCCGCCTATGTCCATGGCTTTGAGGTTCCGCGCTTTGATGATGTTCACCACGATGGAGTTGGCAGAGGGGTTATAGCACAGGGACAGGAGCAGCTCTCCCCGGCTTCCCTGCGAGACAGAGGAACTATTAGGGCACATCCCAGAACCTGGACGGGCTATTGGGGATATTGAARCCCTTCCTTTAGTTTACAGATACAGAGTGACCATTGATTTGGGAAGAAAAACACAAGCTGTTCCTTTCCCTTCACTAAACAACAAATCAGAACCCTTCTTTATCCTGAAAACAAGCAGATGACACAGGCAGGACGGCAAACACAAGGGGACAGCACGTAATCCCTTTGTGCCCCAGTGCTTGTTCCCACAGTGTGAAGTCACCCGAGCTCAGGTGGATTTGCTCCCTCAGAACTGTCTTTTCCAGAGGTTCCTGGCAGCTCTGACCACGTGTCTGGCAGCTCAGCTCTCCAAGGAGCCATTCCCGGACTGGGGAGATCCAACCAGAGCACTCCCACCCGGTAAGCMCATGGGACCACCCTCATCAGCACCCGAAGGCCCCGCTCCGATGGGATATCACAGCAACCCAAGGACACCGAGGTAGGATCAGGAGCATAGCTAGCTCCCGCCGGGAGAGTCACGGAGGACAAGCAAGGGCCTTACGCTGCCGTCGCTGCAGGGCTTCAGATCCTTCCAGAAGGTCTGCATCTGGGTGAGGTCTATTTTGTTGAGGGGGATGGACACCTCCCCAATGGGGTCATTACGGCTGAAGCGATCGTAGTCCAGGACCTGGAGGTACAGCACTCGCTGCACCACCTTCTCATAGGGGAAACCTGCACCAGAGATGAAGGCAGAGAAGACGGGCAAGGAGTTTGCCAAGGCACCGGAGAGCAACTCTAGCCACGATGAGCAGCATATATATGTGCTGATGCCCTCAGGGCTCACTCATCTGCCTTGGCTCGTGTCAYCCCCGGCGCCTCCAGCCTAGGCGCGTGGTGGAAGCTGTCTGGGGGCACCTCAACAAGGGGAAATGGCAGTGCAGAGGGCATGCCCCGAAGCCAAGGCCGGTCCAGCCCAACCTGCCGTTACCTTCAAAGAGGAAGGTCTCGTTCCAGTGCGGGTTCAGGTTCTTCCGCTTCACCTTGGTCTCCAGCTTGTGCTTCTTGTCGGGAAGCAGGTAGATCTTGACAAAGGGATCACTTGTGCCGCTGAAGTCCTTGGCTGGTAGCTCCTGGGCCTTCATGATCTTGACGGTGAGGGTGGACTCCTGGAAGTTGTAGCCGACGCTGAACTGGATGCGGCCCAGGTTCTCCCGGCTGGAGCTGTCGTGTCCCTCGTCGTCCTCGGAGCCTGGGGAGAGCTGTGGCACGGAGGGAACGGGCTGTGAGCGCTGGGGCTGTGAGCGCAGCCGTGGCCCCTCTGTCAGCAACACGTGCCGGGGCAGAGGGCTGTGCCACCCGTGCAGTCAACATCACGCTTTGTCTTTCTGCTCCCTAGGGGAAACAGGCCCACGCCAACGTCCTCTGGAGTGATTGACTGGTGCTTGCAAACCCACCTCCGGGCTGGTGCCTGCCCTGCTCACAGGGGCGCCAGCATCTGCGGCGCTGCCCCCGGTGCTCCCAGCCACCCCTGCCGCGCTGCCCCTCGGCGGAGCTGTCGGGCTCTGCCACCTCTCCCGCTACCCTCTAGTCCCCGCTCTCGGTGCCCGTGGGCAGCGGCCACATCTTCTGGGCACCACTGCCAGCCAGACACAGGGCCCCGAGCCCTTTGCTGTGTTTAGACAAATAACTAATCTCCAGATCCACGGCCTCAGGCCCTCGCAGTTGTCTGGGGAGCTGTCAGAGGGCATCAGCTTCTCCCCGTCTCCCTGCCACAGGCATCTCCTTAGATGACTCCTGGCTCCGCTCCCTGCGTTCGCTTCCCGGGGATCAGGAGCACCAATTAGCCAAACTCCTGCTGACAGCCCGTCCATCACACCTCTGGAGCCGCCTCCTCGCGCCGACCCCGGGGGGCACGGGGCTGTGTCACCTTGCAGGGGCCTCAGCCAACGCGGGGACACGCTGGCCGCAGCACCTGGGTGCCGGCGGGGAAGGGGGCTCAGCAGAGCGGCCGTGGGACGTGCCGAGCCTCTCGCAGCAGTGTGTGCGAGCAAGGCAGCGCGTAGGCAGCGCGCGCCGAGACGCCCAGGCGTGTGCACAGGGAGGACGGGCTCAAACCATGCAGCGGGAATTGGGGCTGTGACGAGGCCACCCCGCAGAGCCCAGGACATGCTGCCGGCATCCCGGAGTGACCCCAGAGCCGAGACTCGCAACCTGCCCCAGGGCACTGAGGCCCCTGGGCCACCCGGGATCACACAGGGCGCTGGAGCATCCCGGAGCATCTTGACAATGACCTGCCATGAAGCCAAGCAGCCTGCAAGGACTCCCCACCCCACAGTGCCCACAGCCCAGAAGGGCTCAGCGAGGACTGGGCACGGAGCCAGGACCCGGAGAGGAGCTGCCCGCACCRAGGCCGGGCCACCACTCACCATGAGCATCTCGCTGGTCAGGGAGTTGACGAGATCCGAGACGGAGGAGCGGGGCTCCGTCCTGCGGTCGGCCTCATCGTGCTGCTGGCCCTGCCCCGGCCCGGGCGCCGTGTTCACCGCCTTGCCGCCGGCCGGCAGCCTGCGGAAAGAGACGCAGCGCCTCGGAGAGGGGCCGGCCGAGCCGGGGAGCATCTCCCCCGGGGCACCGGGAGCGCCGCGCGCGCTCGGAGCGCAGCCGCCCAGCCGCGAGCTCAGAGCACCCTCGGGCKCTCCGAGGGGCTCCTCTGCCCTCGGCCTTGGGGCCGCCTTCCCCCAGCCGCTGCCACGCGCCTTGCCCATCCGTGAGCCCGAGGGCACGCGGGGCCGGGGGGTGCTGGCTGCACCCAAGGCAGGTCGGAGCAGGCCCAAAGCAGGCGCCTCTGCTCGGCACCCCTCCGCTCTGCGGCCGCCTCCGCTCGGCACCCTCACCGGCGGCAGCGCCGCGTCCTCGCCGGGGCCGTGCTGCAGCTGCAGCCATCTCCTCTCCCCTGCACATCCCAGCCCCAGCACCCGCCTCCGCTGCGGCCGGGGCTGCCTGTGGCAGGCAGTGCCTCCGGCTGCGACCCCGGCCCCGTGCAGCGAGCGACGGGGGCCCGGCAGCCCCAGCGCCGCGGGACGACCGTGCGCAACGTGCCTGGCGGGGGGACAGCCCTGCAGGAGAGGGGCAGGCAGAGAGGGGACACGCGCTGGCCCATGGCACAGCGGCGATGGAGACGGGCAGGCGCACGGTGGGGCCGTGCCGCCCCAGGGGACGGGGACCACGGGGCACAGAGGCGCACRCCGGCAGGGAGAGGGGCCRCGCACGCACTCCTGGGCAGCCCTCGCTGGCTCTCACGACAGAGACAGGCCCAACCTGAGCCCCAGAGAGAGGGACACGCAGTGCACACGGCTGACAACACGGGCACACACACACACACCACGCGCAGACGCAGGAGAGACGCCCGCGTTCACGCGTGCACTCATTCCACGGCTGCAAGCTGACGCTCCCACAGCAGCCAAAACACAGCGACGAGCCAGTGGGCCGGGGCACCGAGCGGGTCCGAGCGCCCCAGCCCGCGTCGTGGTGAGCGACGCGGACGCGCTGCCGGCACGGCACGGACACCGCGCTGGGCACCGGGGGCGCACAGCAAGGCGCGTGCAACGGACCTAGGCATGCACGGGGGCGGCTCCAGGCACCTGCAGCCAGGCGCGGGACGGATGCAACGCACGCAGCGCTAGGGGTGCACCACAAAGGCCGGCACGACAGGGACGGGGGCACACACGCACGGGGCGACCCTGCGGCGAGACGCTCGCAGGAGCAGCAGCAACGCCCCGTTAGAGAGGAGCCCGAGCGAGCTGGAGAGGCAAAGTCAGGTTAGAAAAGAGGGCGAAAGCGAACGCAGAGGAGACGCCGGCCAGCGGCGGGGACCGCTCGGTGATTTGTCTGCGAAGCAGCCTGGGAAATGGAGAGCATCGGCGGAGGTCACAGGACAGCGGGAGAGAGCGCGAGAGGAGAGGGCGAGAGGAGGCGCCGCATCTTCCAACGCAGGACCACCAGCCCAGCGCCTGCGGGGAGGGAAGGGGGGAAAGAGAGGAGCGGGGCGGATGRACAGAGGTCGGTCGATGGAGGACAGACAGAGAACGAGGCATGTGGCTGGAGCCGCCGGGGCTGCGCTGCAAGGAGGAAGCAGAGACGTGGCGACGGAGGAGACATTTCACAGCGGAGCAGCACACGGTGACCAGGAGAGCTGGGCTAGGGAGGCGGGAGCGTGGAGGATGCCGGAACCAGCGCCGTGTCCTCAAAGGCCAGCTCGGCCCTCCACCRGCCGCTGAACGCCGCCCACATCCCACGGGGCTCGAGGGGCTCAGGGTCACGGGACCAGGAGGGACAGAGGGGACAAGCCTCGGCTGGRGAGGTGGGAGAGGCCACTGAGAGGCCGAGGGTCTGCATGGGGATGGGGCCTTCGAAAGCGGAGGCTGGGACTAGAAGAGGAGCAGACCCAGCCTGTAGCCCTTGGCCCGCCCCGTGCAGCCCTGCGCGCCGGGGAGGCGCCGGGGACCCACACCCGGGCGCTGGGGTGTCCTGGCTGCGCTGGCACCCGCYGCCCCGGGGGCTCTGGGTGGGGACAGGCTGTGCAACGCGGCGCCGGGGAGGGAAGCGCTAAAACATGGAGCGAAACGCAACGCGAGAGAGGCAAAAATAGTCGGCGGGCGAGAACGGTGCCACTTCATTATCACGCCGATCACGTGGGGAGCCGGGGCCCAGCCGCCTCACGCCTCTTCCCTGCCCGAGAGGGGCTTAGCCCCCGGATGAACACGCGGGGCTCAGGGCCCCTCGGCTCCACGCAGCCTTTACAACCAACACAGCTTTGGGTTTCCCAGGCTTTGACAGGCTCCGCTGCCCCGGGGCTCACGGCACCCCAAGGCAAGGGGGCACCCACGGCGCGTGGGGGCTGCCCGCAAGCCCTGGCTGGACCAGCCGCCGCCCCGGGCAGCTTCGTGGCCCTGGGGGAGACCTGTCCCTCCTTCCAGGCCGGGAGCGGCGCCATTCCCTCCCCGGGGGCTCCCCTCCGTCCTGCTCCCCAGCACACAGCCCCCCCAGCATGCACACAGCGCAGGGCGAGATGGAGGCGGGTGAGGATGGGCAGGGGAAGAAGGGGAGGTGGGAGGGAGAAGGGGAGGGTCGGGGGGGTTCTGCTCGGTGTAGCGACTCCAGAGGGAGGAGCATCGTGGGCACCAGCGGGTTAGGGGGGTGCTGCCAGCGTCCGCAAACGTCACCATGCCCGGTGCCCGGGCCGCCTGATGTGCCACCCTCTGCCGCTCCAACCTTCACGCTCCGTGAGGCCAGCCTCCTCCTCCTCCTCCAACCCCGGCTGAGGCCCTCGTCGCCTCCTCCTGCAGGACTGCCCTCTTCCTTACTCATACCTCTTGTCCCCCTGAGCGTTCGGCTGGTTCGGCTCTGTCCCAGCGGGCTGCAGGTCGGGGATATTGGCAAAGTCATCTTGCTCTGAGAGTCCCAGAACCAGGGATAGCACGACCATCCGGCCTTCCCTGCCCAGGCGGTCCCGCACMGGGCGAGGAGGAAGCAAAACACAAGAGAAAGAGAGAGGAGAGCAAAGCGTCAGACAGGAGAGCAGGAGCCGAGGCAGCCGCGGGAGGGAGMGCGCGCGAGGCCGGCGGGGAGGAAGGCTGCAGCTCCCGGGAGGCAGCGCGGGGCATCCTCAGCCCTTCCTCGGCCCCGAGGCAGGGCCGCCCGGAGCAGCGGCAGCACGCGGGACTGCGCCGGGCTCCGGAGGCYGCCGGGCTCGCAGGGGCCGCGCGCTGCCCGTGGCGCCCAGGAGCAGCGTGCCAGCCGCCGTGCCGGCTCCGGAGCCACTGAGTGCAGCGCCGACCCCGCAGGGCTCCCGGGCCTCGGCTGGGGCACATACAGCCCCAGTCCAGCCCACAGGTACCTGGGGCCGCCCTCCTGCCCCCTGCACTGTGTCTATAGTGGGAGGAGAGTCCCAGGCGGGATTGGGCGCTGCCCAAGCAGTCTCGCTCCTCGGGGACGCTGCACACCCCGCTCCTCGCCCCGCAAGGCACTGGGGGCCTCCTGCCCTGCGCGGAGATGTCCCTGGAATGAGGAGATGCCCAAGTGCGGCCAAAGGGGAAATGGTGCCGAGAGAGGCGAAGAGCGTGACCGGTGACGAGGGATGAGCCTGCGTGAGGATGGAGSGGCTCCAGGAGCCTGCCTCCCATGAGAGGAGCCGTGGGAAGACGGGGGGCCAGGGGCAGAGCGCTGCGCAAGAGCAGCGAGGACGGGCAGGGGGCTGCTGCACCGCCCGGGGTGCCGCACAGGGTGCAGCGAGGCCTGAGAAAGCCCCGCTGGAGACGGCTACCAGGAGCCAGCAAAGCGCTGGCGAGAAATCCTCCTCCGGCTCCGGAGGGCAGCAGAGCGGAGTCTATCGGGGACGCTTCCCCCCACGCGCTCTCCTCTAAGCATCCSTGCTGCCTGCTAGCAAAGGGATTGTTTGGGTGGTATAAAAAGCACTTGGGCGGGGTCTGACCCCCTTCCTGCCACGAATCGAGTACGGGGCAGGTGCTCAAGGCATCCAGCTCCCTCCTCATGCGTGCGCTGCCCTATTTTTACCCTCCGGAGGCTCTGGGACGCCGCCTTTCCCCCAGGGAGAGCCCTGTGGATGACGCCACCCAGGCAGCGCGGCCTCCCCGGGCTCGCGGCGGCTGCATTTGCATCGCGGCCCAGGGGGGAGCGAGGCAGGAGGGTAAACAGAATGAAGAGCAAAAGCAAAGTTAATGGAAAGCAACGGCGGTAAATGGCACCGACTCCTCCACAGGGAAACGGTGCAATTGCTCTGCGCATCCCTGCTCCGCGGATACTCCCCGCGCCGGCTGCCAATTAAGGCTTGGAACCAGCGATGATGCTGGGTAAACAGGGAGGAATGTGACCCTCAGGATAGCTGAGATTCATCTATAAATCAGGAAGGCAGCAAATGGAGCTTGCTGCAAACCTCTCTCGGAGAGGCCGGGAAGCAGAGACTCACCAGCGACGTGCAAGCAGAGGGGAAGGGGGTGTGAACAGCCCAGGAACAGGTCGGGATTAATCACATAGCAGCTAAGGACGAGGAAGGTGGCTACGGGGCTCCGTGACACTGGCATTAGGGCTGGCATTAAGACGGCAGAGGAGCCAGTGCAGGGTAGTTTGGGTATCCCTGCGGACAGGAGGAGGGTTAAGTGATTTTACCCTGGGGAGTCAGGAGCAGAGCGGGCAACCAAATGCGCATCACTCATGGACTCGTCCTGCCGMCTTAACCCATTGCCGAAGGAACCGCGTGCACCGGGTACACGAGGATGGGGTCCTGCCTCCACCCCTGCAAGAAGTGTAACCGTGACCCGGGGCATCTCCGGGCCCGGCGGGCGAACGGAGGCCAGCAGGGGTGGTTGAGGACACCGGGAGCGTAAAGGGAGGGCAGGACGGGTTCTGAGGAGGAGTGACGATGTCATGCGCCGAGATATGCTGACGGCGAGGGACTCGGATTAGTCCTCGGCGTTTCAGATTTAAAAGCCACCACTGATAGGAGATACATTGAAGACAGATTAAAGATCACATGCTTCGAGCAGCTCCGACAAGGCTGCATCTGCACATCACAGCGACGGCTGAYAGACCTCAGTATCGGGGCTGAACAGACCAGGCTGCCCCCCTGCTCCCGCTCAGGGGACACGGCTTCCACCGCGCCAGGGACGCAGCAGTCCCACGAGGGCACCGATTCCTGCCCGGGGAAACGTCCCACCCGCCGCAGCCGAGGCTGCGAGGAGGGCGCTCGGCAGCCGCCCGGCTTCCCAACCCAAACACCCTCCCTGTAGATTCCGCGCATTTCCCACGACCGAGGCAGCCAAGGAGCCCGCGGGCAGACCCAAGGCTCCCTGTGTCACAGGGGGCAAGGCCAGAGCTTTCCCGCCGGGACCACGCAGCGAGGACTCCCCACCCCTTCCTCCAATGCAGGAGGCACCCCTGGCCCCACCGTGGACTGAAATGCACCCGAGGAGCAAAAAGCCCCTCTGAAAACGCTGCAGTGCCGGTCACCTATGCGGCGGGTGGCTTGCAGAGAAGCCCCCATGCAAAGCAAAGCTGACCCAGCTAATGCAGGGAGCGTGTGAAACACCCCCACAACCACCAGTGTGGGGAAACCCATCCCTCYGCCTGCCCGCGGGTACTCAAGAGGCAACGGAGCTGGAGGGGACCCGGGTCTTCCCGCGGCCCCACTCCCAAGGGCTGCATGCGGAGCGGCCCTGCTGCTAGCTGAGACAGTGACCCTTGGGGAGGAGCGAGCACAGGGGAGGAAAGCAAGCGAGAAGACTTACAGAAAGGACTTCATGTCCAAGCCTCGGTTGCGAATTTGCCCCACCACATGGTCCCAGCTGCCGGGATTGGAGCGGCTCCGGCCRCCCGCCGTCCGATGCTTGGAGCCGGCCGTGATGCCCTGGCGCGCCTGGCCGCCCCGCTGGCCTCGGGGGTTGCTGGTGCTGGAGGAGGAGCCGCTGTGGGCCTGGAGGTGGCCCAGGCTCTGGCTGGTGGTGGGCTGGCTGTGGTTGGCCCGCTGGTGCTGGCTGAGGGGCTGTTGCAGACTTTGCTGGCGCATGAGCGTGCGGGGCCTCTGGCATTTGGGATCGCCTGCTGAGGTGGGGATATACTCAAGGGTAGTGGCTGTGGACAAGGTGGAGTCCTCGAAACTTAGGGAGAGGAAGGGCAAAGGAGAGGAGAGAAAGGAGAAGAAGGTGAAGGGGCAAAATTGGAGGAAGGAAAAGAAGAGCGTTAGAGAGAAGATGCCCCAGCGCAGGGAGCGCTCCGGCAGGGGCCGGCGGATGCAGCGCCTGGTCTCTGCAGCTCTCGGCCCCGCGAGGGTCTCTCCAGCAGCGCGAGGCTCTTGCGCCATGGCCGTGCGTCCCGCGTGTCTCCCGGCGCGCCGCGGCCGCGGCCCCGCTCGCTGCGCCGGGCTCGGCGCCCTCCCGCTCCCGCGGCGGAGCGGAGCGGAGCGGAGCAGCCGGCGCCTTCCCGGCGCGACCTCGTTCGAGAGCTGAGCCGGCTGCTGCGGGAAGGCGAATCCCCGGCGGCCGCGCGGCTCCCGCTCACGTGCCGCCAGCCGGCCCAGCCCCGGCCCTCCCACCGTGGCGCCCAGCCCTGCATCGCCCCCGGCGTCGGGGCCGCCCTGCGCCTCGGGAACAGCGGGGACCGAGCGGTACGCTGGCGGGACCGGGCAGGGCCTTCCCCGTGTGTCCTGGAGCGCAAGGGACGAGCCCTGCGGCTCCCCGGCTGCAGGGCCGGGACACAAGCAAGGGGGACAAGGCAGGTCCTCGGCACCGAGATGCTGCCGAGCGGCAGGGAGACGAGCCCCCATTTGCAGCAGCAAGGTTGGGGAKGGGGACCCAGCTCTGGCCGCAGCCCCGCGGGCAGCAAGGAGGAACCCACGGGTCCGTGCTGGAGCATTGCGGGGGCTTCACGCGGGCAGCGGGGAAGGAGCATGCAGGGAGCAGRAGGGGCTGTGGGGAGCGTGCCCRTAGCGAGCCATGCGGCCAGCCCATGACGGGCCCATGCAGCGGGGCACGAGCCCCCCGGGAGAGCGCCCGGGGCGGCCCCTGCGGCCAGGCCCGGCTCCCAGGGGCCGTGCGCTCGTCACTCCGTCTCTCCGGAGAGGCAGCAAACAGGGCAAAGCCGCTGCCCTCGGCCCATGAGGCTCCCAACTAAGCATGGCACCGGCTGCACCGTGCGCCCCGTGCACGAGGTTGCAGCGGATCCTACGGGTGCCGTCCCCACGGCCCGAACCCGCCTGGGGCTGCAGCGTGGTCCCTGCTGGCAGCCGGCGGGGACCCGTGACACAACACACGAGCAGGTCCAGGACCCGTGCGCAGACCTGCTGGGGAGCAACGTGCAGGGCCATGCAACGCAGGGATGGCCACACGCCACGTCCAGCCCTGCCGGGGACCCCCCAGCACGTGAGGACACCCGGAGAGCCACAACTGCGGAGCCGCAGGCCCTCCCGGGAGCACGAGCCCTGCGCGGCGTGGGGGGCGGTCGCCTTCACCAGCAGCAGCCCCCTCTCCTTCCGCTGCCCCAGGCGTCAGGCTGGGGCGACGGCTGAAACCAAACGTGGCCGACAGTGGGGAGAGAGAGAAAATTAAAAAAAAAGGCAAGAAAAAGAAAAGAAAAGGGTGAAGAAAAGGAAAAAAAAAAAGGAAAAAAAAAAGGAGTGAGAATGAAAGCAAGAAGGGAGGGGAGTTCGGAGGAGCGGAGAGCCCTCCCGCCCCATGGAGCTGGGCCTGGCCTGGTCCTTGGGCCGGGACCCCGTGGCGGCGGGCGAGCGCCGTGCCCAGGCACCGTGCCGCTCGCGCCTGCCCCGCCGCCTGCCGCCGACCTCGTTTCGGTTTCCTACCAACTCCTAAATTAGTTCCATTTACAACCTCTCAGTCACAGGGAACTAAATCGGGCTTTGCCGGGCCCCGAGCCAGCCGAGCCGCGCGCTCCTGGCGGCCGGCGGCACCACGAGGGAGCCGGGCTGGCGCCCGCGGCGCCCGCTCGCGGCACCCGTCGAGGGGGGCGCACCGCACGGGAACGAGCCACGGGGACGCGGGAGCGCCGCGGGAACCGAGCCTGGCGTGGGGGGTCCTTTGGGCTGTTTCGCGCTCCGATCTGCAGCCCTCTCCAAAGCATYGCGGGTGTGCGAGGGGCTGGAGCCGGGCGGAGCACGCGGGCTCCGTCCGTGCGGCGCTGGAGCGGCGCGGGCCTCGGCACCTGCACGGGTGGCTTTGGCGGGCGGTGGAAGCACGCGCCGCAGCCCCGGGGATGGCAGGCTGGCTCCGAGCCGCGGCGAGCGGGGCTCAGGAAACGCTCCCGCTCCCCACGCGCGGGCGGTCGTGCGGCACCTGCGCGGCACCCGGGCTCAGCCGCGCTTCCTGCAGGAGCGGCGCAGAGCCCGGCAGCTCCCAGCTCCCCGCCGGCGGAGGCCMGCGACGACGCCCCGCTCCATTGCAGAGCCTCCGCGCAAGCCTTCCTCCCTCTCCTCATCTTCTCCCCTCGCCAGCGCGCACCAGCACCCCTCGCYGGGCCGGAGCACGCGACCGGTGCCAGGTTGGAGGCGGGAGGTGGGGGGAATGTTGCAAGATGTACCGGGCAGGACCCCATCTGCACGGGGGAGCCAGGGAGGATGGGSCTGGGAAGCTTCACCTGGCAGCTCCTGACTTCCGCGCTTTCCCATTATTTTTCCTTTTCCCTCTAATAGCACAGTCAGAACAAGCCCGGTGTGAGCGGTACTCCGGATTTCGCCCCGGCATTTCCATAGGAAACGCTTGCCCGGCGGCACTTTGCAGCAGTGCRCGCCTGCACGGCTGCCCTGTCCACGGGACCGCTCTGCCGCTGCTTGCTATCCGGGGAATCAGGCCAACACGGTGCTCGGATTAACCACCGAGTCCGCCGCAGTCCGACACGGGAAATAGGAACCGGGATCGGGAACGTGGGACTCAGCCCTGCTGCACAGGTTACCTCCACCTAGCTCAGCAGAGCCACTCAAGCCGAGGCTCTCAAGCTGCTTGAGCGGCAACGGCAACGGCCCCACGCGCTCCCTAAACGTCGCACCGCTCCGGCCGTGCCCCACATCTGCCCCGGGGAACCACAGCAGCCCGGGAGGAGGCCGGGCGATGCGCGGAGGGCCGGAGGCGCGCGGAGAGCCGCTCTGCTCCCTCCGTCACGGGCGCCCTGGAGCCCTCCTGGCCGCGGCGGCGGCGGCGCGGGCCGCGCGCGCTCACTCACTTGGAGAGGCTGAGCTTCCCCGCAGCCAAGTGGCTCTGCACCGTGTGCCAGCGGCCGCGGGCAGCCTTCCCCGCGCCGGGCTCGCTGTGGGCAGAGACGCTGCTCTTCATGCCGTCCTCGCCGAGGCGCCGCTTCTCGCCGGGGCGGCCGTCCCGCTCGCCCGCCAGCCCCGCCGCGGCCGACGCCGTCAGCTTGGCCCCTGACAACAGAGAGCCACTGGGCCGGGCCGCCGGGCCGGACCCCCCAGGACAGACACGGAGGGGGTGGCGGAGACGGGGGGAGAGCCGGGGAGGAGGCAGACGGACACACGGACGGACAAGAGACGGACAGAGAGAGAGAGAGAGAGAGAGAGAGAGAGACGTCAGCGGTGCAGAAGGAGGGGCCCTGGCGTGGCGGCACCTCATCCCCATGGGGAGGTCGTGATGGTGGCAAAACCAAAGGAAAAGAAACGAAAAAAATATATATCGAAACCCAAAATAATAAAGGCAGGGGGAGGAGGGGAGGTAARTGAAAGGTTCTCGCTCATCCCGGGCTGGGCGAACGGCGTAGAGAGCTGCTCAGGAGAGGCGCCGGGGAGAGAAAAGCCGTGTTAGTGAGTGCGCCAGAGGGTGCCGGCGAGGGGGCCCCACCGCGCAACGCYGGCCCCACGGCGCCCGGCGCGGCTGCGAAGGGCACCGGCCTGTGCGGGGGCGGCCGGGAGCGGGGCTGCCCGCCGGGGGCTGCCCCGGATACTCACGAGGTGCGACCGGAGCAGGCAAAGAGAGACTCACTTGAGGGAAAGCCGTGGATCACCGTACGGGGCGTAGGGTGAAATGTTTAGGATAAACTCCTTGGGAGGGTAGGAACTCCATTTCTGCTGCACTGTGTTGTCATTGTTATTCCAAAAGTCTCTGTCTAGATCGCTACAGCGGCGGCCGGAGACGAAAGGAGAAAGAAAAGGGAAATAACAAGAGAGAGAACCTGAATGCCTGCGAGGGGAGGAAGGAGCGAGCGAGCAGCAGCCCTCCTCCCACCGGGGCGCCGAGTCCTCCTGCAAAGAGAATTGGCGGCGCCCGGTACACGCGCAGCCCTCGGGCACGCATGCACACACACACACACACACACACACACACACACAGGGGCACGCGAGCACGCACAGAGGGCAGCGGAGCCGTGAGGGCTGTGGGCGGCTGGCGCCTCTGCCCGCTGGAAAGCAGAGAACGGTGCAGCGCGGGATGGTGACGGCAGCAAATCCGCCCCCCCAGCTCCGGGGGGCTACGCGCATCCCTCGCTGGTGCCGGCGTGGGATGCAGACAGCTCGGCAGGGCCCCACGCGCCGGCGCAGGCAGGGCCAGGCTTGCTGGGATCCCCGGTGCGCCTTTGGGAGCGCATCAAGTGGAGGCACGCTCCGGTCACCTCTCCATAGCTGCGTCCGGCGGGATTCCCRGGGTCGGCATCTACCGCCGGGCACTCGAGCTACAACGTGCGACGGGAGGCGGCGGCGTCCACGCGGCGTGCTCGAGCACCGGGAGCCCTTCCCGGGTGGTGGGTTATCCCTCCAGGTGCAGGGCGGCTTCCCGTGGAACGCGGCATCCCTCGCCAGTGCCGCTGCCCTCGCCCGGCGCATGCSGCTGCCGCCCGGTGCCTGCTCTGACGCAGGCACGAGCCCTCCTGCCGAGTGCCCTCTCGCTCCAAAGGGGTCCCGTGGCGCTGCCCTCTCTGATCGCCACCCGCCCTGCGTCCCCACCTCAGGGCACCCGTGTCCAAGCCCAGGAGCCGACGAGCCGCACGCGCCTCGGGCACTCCGGAGGCCACCGGCGGGCCGCACGCGTGCTCRGCCCTCGCTCGGGCCCCCTGGGGCTCCAGCATTCCAGAGCACCACGTGGAGCCCTCGGAGATACACGTGCCCTTGGCTCGTCCCCGGGCGGGTGCCGGATGGTTCATCAGGTGCCCGCGCGTGGCGCGCCGGCCAGCACCGCACCATGGGGCAGCAACGCGGCCGGGCACACGGGAGGGACAGCTGGGGCTCTACTCCACCCCACAGAGTCCCCCACCTTGCACATATCCCCCCTCCGGGGATGCCCCCGGCCCAGCCCCATGCTGCTAGGGCGTTGTGGCCCGGCTTGGCCCAGCTGGCATCGCTGCCTGCCCTCCCCGTGCCGGTGCCGCCGCGGCATCCAGCCCCGCTTCCCAGCTGCTTCCCTGGCGTGGAACGAGCCCTGCCCGGAAGAGCCCCTGCGGCTCCATTCCAGCAGCCCCGGGACGCGGTGCAGGGACTCGGGAGGCGGCTGGAGGGAGCCGTGACGCCCCAGCTCAGTGYTGAGCCGAGCCCCCCAGAGCAGCCCGGCCCCAGGGRCACCGCTGCSCCCGTGAAAGGGATGACGAGGACAMCGGGGCAAGGCTAAGCTGTGGCAAGGGGCTCATTAGCCCTCCCAGGCCTCCGGGGGCTGAGGGCACAGCCATGCCTGTCCCCGAGGAGGCGCCTCCCTGCTCCCCGGGGGATCCAGGGTGCCCCCATGAGACGCCCGGCGCGTTGGCGTGCGCCCTGCGCAGGCGGGACGCGCCGCGGGCCTGTGCCCTGGGCAGCCACAGCCCTCTCCCCGCGCAGCCGGGCACCTACTTGATGGTTTTCTTCTCACTGCGGCCTCGGCTGGAGTCTGGGGTCCCCACGGTCTCCAGGGACGTCTTGTAACGCTTCCCCTGCGGGGAGAGGGGACGCGCGCTCACAGYTAGAGCATTGCAGCCCCCCGAGGGCGCCCAGGCCGGTCCCGATGGGAAAACTCTCTGTGCTTCCTCCCTGAGTGCTTAGGAAGGGCCAAGGCTCCGGGAAAGCGCCTTTGAGCAGCGCTCCTTGCGGCGGCTGCTCCCTGCATCCCTGCGCCTTGCAGATGGAAGGCAAATGTAGGGCACGTGGCCCACAGGGCTTCAAGGGCAGGGGAAGAGCACCAGCCTCCAGGAACAGTCACCTCAAGCGCTACCCCAGCTACCCAGTCAACAGGGGAAGAGCAGGTAATTTTAGGATTAATTGAGCCCGCGTTAATTGAGATTATGTCCTCCCTCCAAAAAAAAAAAAAAAGGGAGAATCGCTGTACAGTAATGAAGCCAGTGCCTGCTTCTAACCGGGACTTGCAATCAGGGCACTCGGAAAGCGATTTCCGACAGCAGGTTCAACATGCTGCTCTGTTCCAGAGCAGGCGAGAGCTCAATTAATGCCAATTAGTGAACAATTAGCAGCGAAGGCTGATGCACGCAGCTGTGGGGAGGCCGTACTAGGAGGGGAGCAGGGCTGGCTGCACAGGCCGCTGCCCCGCTTGACTCTTGGCCCTAGTGCAAGCTGCTTTGCAAGAGGCGTTTTCCGCTTGTCCGTCCCCCCAGCCTCTCCAAAGAGGGGAGTCCGGGGGCACCGYTTGCCTCTACCCATCCCTGGAGGGTGGTGCATGAGGGGCAGGGGGGTGCAATGCCCGTGGCATTGCGGGTGGCACTGCAAATGGCAGGGGGCATGGTGATATGGGGCGGGAGGAAGGCACTCCCGTTTCCTTGCCGTCCCTAGGACACGCTCACCAGTTTGCGCTGGCACCACTGGCAGATCCCGCAGAGGACGATGGTGACACTAAGGCTGACGGTGATGATGGCAGAGACAAGGATGACATCGCGGGAGGGAGCCCCTGTGGGGAGAACAGAGCAGAACCATCACCGAGCATGGGACAGCGAAGGTGTCTGGGCGCGGGAGCCCCCAGCACCGACCCAACAGCACGCAGTGAGTGGAGCCACACTCCAGACTGCATCGCACCGCACTCCATGCCTCCCACCGCACTCCATGCCTCGCACCGCACGCCATGCCTCACACCGCACTCCATGCCTCGCACCACACTCCATACCTCCCACCACACTCCATGCCTCGCACTGCACTCCATGCCTCGCACCGCAGTCCATGCTTCCCACTACACTCCATGCCTCGCACCACACTCCATGCCTCGCACCGCACGCCATGCCTCGCACTGCACTCCATGCCTCCCACCACACTCCATGCCTCCCACCGCACTCCATGCTTCCCACCACACTCCATGCCTCCCACCACACTCCATGCCTCCCACCACACTCCATGCCTCCCACC
>PTEX01000291.1:214023-225174 GCA_003342815.1 Eudromia elegans
CACTCCATGCCTCGCACCGCACTCCATTCTGGAAGAGCCACGAGCCCCCGGCTGTGCTGCTGGAGGTGCCAAGACACTGCACGAGGCGCCTCGTCCCAGGCCGTGCCTGCCCTGGCCACAGTCATTCTGCCTTACGGATTCTCTTTCGGGACTAGCCAAAACMATGCAAATTCACCCCAAATGGCAGACCAGGATCTTGGCCAGGCAAGCRGGAGCTCAAGCTCCAGGATCCCCGGCTCTTCCCAAAAGCTCACCCCGGCACTGGTGGGTCTGGAGCAAGAGCAGGGGCTCAGCACGACCAGGGAAAGGCCGTGGGGCTGGAAAGGTGCCACAGGGGGACTCCTTCTACCCGCCCCACTGCCAGCACCTCAGCTCCGGGAGCCACCCAATCCCCAGAGCCAAGAGCATCCCGTTCTCCACAGGGCCCCTGCATCCCGGGAAGCAGCAAGCAGAGAGGCCAGAGCGAGTCTGCCCGTGGCCATATCAATATTAAACAATAATCGTTAATAATTAATTCACCGGCAGACCTTGTTATTGTAACGAAATTTGCCAGCGGCGCAGATGCTGGCGTGAGTCAGAGGACSGAGGCGGCCAGAACGTGGGCGCCGAGGAGTTCCCGGGGCTGGTGGTGCCCGTTGCCACCGCAGRGCCTGGGGCAACGGGCACGTCAGGACCGCGCGGGGGGCAATTCAGCAGGGACCGGCTGCACGTGCCCCGCTGCCGGGTCTCCAGGAGCTCTTCCCCAGCACAGCACCCAATGGCCCCACTTGTGGCAGAGGCCTCCTCAGAGGTGGGCCACAGGCACGCGCGTGGGAATCGCCCTCCCGGACACACGGCTCTTCGCCCAGCCTCGGGCAAGGGGGAGACCAAAGCGGACGTCTCAGCCCATTTGCTAAGCCCATTTGCTACCTCGCCTTGATTCACAGAAGCACACAACGCTTGAGGTTGAAAGGGACCTGCAAAGAGCATCTAGCCCAACCCGCCTGACCAAGCAGGGTCACCTGGCACCCGTTGCTCAGGACTGTGTCCAGGCAACTTCGGAATATCTCCAAGGAAGGCGACTCCACAGCCTCCCTAGGCAACCTGTTCCAGGGCTCCGTTGCCCTGACAGTGAGTAAGTGCTTCCTCATATGCAGATGAAACTTCCTGGGTTTCAATTCATCCCCACTACCCCCTGTYCTATCTCTGGCCACCACTGAGAAGAGTTTGGCCCCATCCTCTTTCCGTCCTCCCCGCAGATAATTGTACATGTTGATAAGACACCCTCTCAATGTTCTCACGGCTAAACAGGCCCACTTAGCTTAGTCTTTCCTCATATGACAGATACCCAGTCACCCTCACAGCAAAGTATTTTTCCCTCGTGTTCAGATGGAGCTTCCCGTGTTTGTGTTTCTGCCCATTGCCTCTCCTCCTGGCACTGGGCACCACTGAAGAGAGCCTGGACCCATCCTCTCTACGGCCTTCCTTCAGATACTTATAAATATTGACAAGATTCCCCCTCAGCCTTCTCTTCTACGGGCTGAAAAGCCCCAGCTCTCTCAGCTCTTCCTCATAGGAGAGCTGCTTTAGGCCCTTCATCATCTTCATAGCCCTCCGCTAGACTTTCTCCAGTAGCTCCATGTCTCTCCTATTCGGGAGCCTAGAAATGGACTCAGAACTCCAAAACTGCCTCATCAGGGCTGAGTAAGGGGAGAGAATCGCCGTGGTGGAAGACCAGGGCTCTTCATGATGTGACCCAGGACTGGCSKYCTTGGCCACRAGGGCACGGTGCTGSCTCGYGCTCCGCTTGGGACTCTCAGGTCCTTCTCCGCAAAGCTGCTTCCCCAGGGAGCTGCACCCAGGGCGTTCCGCTCTTGGGGCCTCCGGCAACTCCAGCAACTCCTGCCATGCTCTGAAACCGGCTTGGGGCTGACAAAACGACTCCCTTGGCCCCTGCAAGCCAAAACGGGGGTGCTGGACCCTTCTATTCCTCCCCTGGGGAGGCTGCAGCCCATGATGGTGAATCCTGCTGCCCGCCTGGGCCGCCCTGGAGATGCCCCCCACAGGAGCGCAGGTTTGGGGCAGGGCAAGCGAGCAACGACCCACACGGCCCCACACGGGTGCTGGCACGTGCCCTCCCAGCTGCTGGTGCCGCGTGTCCCACATTCCCAGCACAAAAGGCCAGTGCTCCATTCCGCTTTTGTGCTCCTCTTTCATCGCCCGCCTCTCAATCTCCTCCCAGCAGGTCCCGTCTTCAAGACCACGACGAYGGCCTTGCAGAGCCTGCTGCTTTTCATTGGCCCCCCTTCCTCCCGGCCCGGGGCATCCGTCAGCCCTCCTGCTTCCTCTGCATCTGCCCTGGCTGGAGCCAGGGGAACTTAAGAAAAAAGGAAAAAAAAGGAAATATTAAAAAAAAAGGAAAAATAAAAAAAAGAAAAATAAAAAAAAGGGAAAAAATGGCAAACGACGACAATGCTGATAAAAAATTGCGTTTAAAGTGGGGGTGCCGGGGTGGCACCACACGCTGCCAGCAGCGGGGCAGGGGCCACGGGGACGGGGCTGGCGCGAAGCCCTCGTCCCGGTGCTGGCCGGCGGCACYGGCGCGCTCGGCGCACAAGCGCTCGTGCACGCTTCCCTCTTCCCAAAAGCAGGAACGATGGGGGGCGGGGGGGAACTTGGTGGCACCATCACGAGGAGCCTGTGTATAAAACTCGCTTAGCAACTGTTGCCTAGGAGGGAATTTGGGACCAGCCCTTAATTTCAAACATTTATAAAGGGAAGGCAGATACGCGGCCAGGGTGGGGGAGGAAGGGAAGGGGCCGCCGAGCAGCCGCCCCAGCGGGTCCAGCGGGGAGGCCGCCCCGTGGGGCAGCAGCCACCGGTTCCTCGGAGCGGGAGCCGCTCGCTCCGGGAAGGGCCGGGCTGGGGAGCGCTGCCTCAGCCCTCCCAAAGCAGCGCCCTGACGACCAGGGCGACGGTGACGCCCGTGCCGGAGGCTGCCACGGCCTCGGCCGCGCTTCGCGTTGGACTTTCCAGAGGCGCCGCCSTCCTCGCGGGGTCAGGTTCGCCCTATACGTAAGCTGGCAAAAGCTAAATGAAAGGGGAGTGAGAAGCGAGGAGCGAAGTGAGCCGCTCGCAGAGAGGCCCTGAGCCCGAGCGAAGGATGATCCCTGCTGAGGAAGCAGAAATCCCGCCCGGGGCTCTGCACCCGGAGCTGCACAGCCCCCTGTGCCAGGGGTGCAGCCCGCTCCGGTTGGATCCCAGGACTCCCACTGCTCAGCCAAGGAAAGTGGCCCTGGCTCCGTTTTGATGCTCGGAGCAGAGCCGCTCCGAGCCCGGCCTATGTGGGACGCACGGCCGGGTCCTCCAGGCGGGAATGGGTCATCCCAAGAGTCATCATCCCCCAAGCTGCCAGCCGGGCGGCGGAGCCGGAGCAGGGATCAAGGCGGGACAAAGCGCTGGCACGCGTGGGGCCAGGCTCCGTTTGCAGCTGTGGGGACCGAGCCAGGCCTTGGGGGCCGGCCAGAGGGCTTGGGGCCAGCAAGGACCGTGCATGACTCTCCTGAGCAAATCTGTGGCTGCTTCGTGCCTTGGGCAGCCCTCTCCAAGACGCAGCAGCGGGCGCAGCGGGGCTGCAGCTCAYGTTCACAGGGGCACGCGCACGCAGAGCCCGCGGGCCCTCCCTGCTCCATCCAGAGCACCCAGCCCCACGGCGCACGCCAGCCCCGCTTCCCGTGGTCCTGGCACCGACACCCACCGCTGGGCTCCAAAGTCCGGCGGCTGCTTTCAGCTGCGGCTCAAGTGACTTGTTTTCTGGGCAATTAGCACTTGYTAATTAGAGAGTGAAGCTGAGGCTCTTGGACACGGGGGCCCTTAAACAGAGCAGCCTCCCCGCAGCACTGAATCATCTCTCCGCCTCCAAGGAGCAGAAGGGAGGCCAGTGGGGCGGGCAGGGGGCCCTGCAGGGGCTCCCCAGGCAGTGGCACCCGGGGGCTGCCACGCGAGCCGGCGCCTGCCTCTCCGCYGGCGATCGCTGCCGGCTGCGGAGACGGGAGCGCGTGATGACTCCGGTGCTTGTTTACTCTCCCCGCTGCCCCTCCGCTTCCCCGGCGCTCTCCATCAATCTCTTTTATCTGCCGGCGCAGACAGCGCCGTGCACGTGGCGCAGGCGAGACAGCGGCTGGCAGCCCGCAAGGACCCGCGCGCGCGCTGCCACCAGSCTTGGCCGCGACGGGCCCGGCGCTGGGTGGCCCTTCAAGGGTCCCGGACCCACGTGCCGGGATTCACCGCCTCCCATCCCGCAGCGTGCCCACGCCTGGCACGGCCGGGCTCCGCGGGGCGAGGAAGGGCGACGACGACGGCGGCGGGGAGCGCGGCAGCACGATGATCCCTGCGGCTCTCCCGGGAGGATTCGRTGGGATCCGCTATATCCCCCGTTTTACTGGCGCCGACGGGTGAGGGGAGCGCCCGGGAGCCACCGGGAGAGAGGGTCCCTGCGACGCACGGGGAACGTCCTGGAGCTGCTGGAAGGGGCCCTCGAGGGGACCCGGGGGGAGGCGGTTGGAGACCCTGTCCCCTCGTGCCTCCGGTGGCTGCAGTGGTCAGCGCGTGATGGCGCGGGTGGATCGCAGCAGCGCGGGGGACCCTCCCAACGCGCCCCGCGCGCAGCCAGCCCCGCCGAGGCCGCCCACACGCGGGACCGTGGTCTGAGCACYGCACCAAGGGCCAGGCCTGCGTGACCCGCCTCTCCACGGCACCAGGGCTGAGCAGCGAGGCCAAGGCCCCCGCCCAAAGGACGCCCTGCCCTCCCCAGCTCAGTCTGGAGCCTGGGGATGGGGAAAGGGTCCCTGTGTTTCCTGTGAGGATCCTGGGGCCAGCAGCAACAGCCCAAGCTCCCCAGCAAGGAAATGCTCCGCCTGCCGTTCCCGCCCTGTCCTCTCCAAGCGCATCCTGCTCAGGCTCCGGGCCAGCGCGCTCCCCTGCAGCGTCACCTCCTCCCCGTCCTCGGTGCATCAGCAGCCAGAGCTGCAGGTACCAACGAGCCCGGGGGGGGGGAAATCAAAGCTGCACGGAGCCTCCCCGCCCCAAAAACAGGGAGCCGGCCCGCTGCGCTCCCTGGAAGCAGCGATCAAAGCCACCCTGGAGCCAGGATGCTGCGGACCCGCGYGGGGAAGCTGCTCCGCGCGCGGCTCGCCTTCCGCCGCGGCGCTGCCGAGGAACCCGCCGTTGCCTGGTGGAACGGGCGCCGAGGCGCCCACGGGCCCGCCGAGCCAAGCGCCGGTCCTGCGGGACGAGGAGGACCTGAAACGCTGCCCGTGGTGCCGCGGGGTGCCGGGCACGCGGCGGCCGCACTGCCCCGCCGGGGCTCCCCGCGCGCTGCTCGCCTGGCGCGGGGCCGCTCATCCCTCCCCTTCGCCTCCTCCCACTCATTTGCTAGATATTTCCCAAACCTCTTATTTTTAGGCTGCGGCTGAAAAGTTGCGAACGTGCGGCTCCTGTGCAGGATCCCAAGTGCGGCGCGGGCGGGAGCCGCGTCAGGACCCAAACAAGCCGCCACCAGGGCAGGCTGGATCAGGAAGGGGAGCAGACGGCGCTGGGACACCCCAAGGGCAGGAGCCCCGGCTGCGGAAGAGGGGCAGCCCCCTTGCCCTGCTGGGGGGGCTGTGGGGCGGCCTGCAAGGGCCTCCCCGCGGAGGGAGCCAGGGAKGGTGCCGGGCAGACGGTGCCTTCTCCAGAGACGGTCTGCGGAGCGCTGCATCGACACGGCAGGCACGGGGCAAGCGGGAAGGGAGCAAGCACCCGCTCTCCATCTGTGCCTCTGCCTATTTGTGCATCCCCCTCTCAAAGACATCCATCAATCTCTCCATCCATCCATCCATCCATCCATCCATCCATCCATCCATCCATCCATCCATCCATTCATCCATGCACCCCTCCCCTCCCTCGTACACATCTGCTTTCCCATCTAGCCATCTGTCCATCCCCCAGAGCTGTCAAGCTGCCCGTCTCTGCCTCCCCTGCACGGCGCTGCCCGGCCCTCCGCCCTGCCCCAGGCSCCACCGCCGCCGCCTCGGGATCCCTCCAATTCCCAGCCACCGGCGGCCCKCGCTGTGCCAGGCACCCAGCACCGGCTGCCCTAGCACCCCTGCAGCTCCCRGCACTCGTACGTCAGCAGGACCCCCAGCTCCTTGGTGGGAACCGGGGCGGAGCAGCCCTGCCCGGCCCCGCGGGCTGCATGCACGGCACGTCCACGCGCTGCTCGCCCGCGCCGCGCTGGCCTCTCCGGCACGCGCACACGGCCCCGGGGCACCCCCTGCGCCGTGGTGCCGGAGCTGGTCACACAGCGGCCAAGCGACACCCCGGGGATGGTGGCTGCTGCCGAGGGGGGCCGTGCTGCATCCCGGCCCCACAAGCGGCAGCACGGCCTTGCAGAGGGGCCAGCATGCCCCTCACTCACCGGAGCCCGTCCTCTGCTCCTCCTTTCCCTCTATCGCGTCCCTCTTCTCCAAACAGCAGCACCCAGAGCAGGGACAAACCTGCCTGGCCTCTTCCCCTCGTCCCGGCCTGGGGCAGAGCCGAAGGACACGATTTGCACACACCCATTAGCTCCGTGTGGCTATTCCCGGGGCCGGGAACGTGCGGATGCTCCTCCACAATAACCACACCAGGCAAGAGCCAGCGAGCCCCACGCGTTGCTCCTGGTGGGAACAAGACCAGGAACTTACGGCAGAAGGATTGGGCAAATATATACGGCCCTTTCCCCTGCGCTTCCAGTGCACGGCTCTTTGCAGCTTGGCACTAAGGGGTGTCACTGCCCAATGGTGCCCAGGGGGTCTCTCTTCCCAAGGAGCGYCTGGTCCCCGCTGGACTCGCAGGGCTCTCACAGGGCTCTCTGCGGCCACGCCGCCCTTSAGCAGGAAGCCTCGGGCTCTCCTTTGGACCTTGCTCCCTGCGACTTCCCCTGATGCCTCGTATTCCACAGGAGGGATGTCTTTTTCTCCCACTGCGCTTCGGGGCAGCCTTTTTGCCCTCTCTAGCCAATTTCTGATGCCGTGAGGGCTGCCTCAAACGTGGACGTGGAGAGAAGCACGGGGCCCATCTCCAGCGCACGCAGCCCCTGCCAGACGCGCTTCTCTGTGGGCAGGGGGCGATTGCAGCAGCAACGCGCCCAGGTGCAGCCCCAGGGCTGGCAGGTCCTCCCCTGGGGAGAGCYGCATTAGCTGGGCGACGGCGGGAGGAGGAGGAGGAGGACCAAGAGGAGGAAGGCTCCGAGGACGGAGAGGCTCCTGCAACCGCTGCTCACGGAGACAGGGGCTGCCAGGCGCAGAGCGGCGGGCTGGGCTCGCGGCTCCCGCTGCCCACGCCGGCAGCCGCCCGTGCCAGGCGCTCCGTGCAAGCAGCGGCGGCGCCCGGCGCGCATCCGCCCAGTGCCCACGGGTCCCCGGGGCCGTCCCTCGCCCACGGCCCCAGCGCCCTCCGCCGCCTCCGCTCTGTCCCCGTCGGCCAATCCCCCGCTTCCCTCTCGAGCCTCGTTCGCTCCCCCAAGGTGACCCTCTCCCCGGCTCGCCCGCCCTCCGGCCGGCCGGTGCTCCCGTCCCTCGGAGAGCCCCTGGGGCCGCCCGCGACGCAGCGGCCCCGCTGCCCCGCGGCTCGATCCCACGCGTGCCCGGCAGCGCAGCCCACGCGGGCAGCCGGAGCCCCCGCCGGGGCCCTGCTCTCCGCCTCCCCCCGGCGCTCTGCCTTCGCACGCAGCCCCTGCCCGCCCCGCTCGCCGCGAGCCCTTCCCCGGCTGAATTCATCTATAATAGATAGTGCAGCCGAGCCCCCAGGGGCCGGGGGGGGGGGTGGCAGCGACATTATCTGCATCTGTCTCCGCGCCGCTCTCCCCCGCCCTTCCCCGGCAGGCTGAAAAGCCGCGAGATGAGGTGGTGCAAAGCCGCCTCCGGCTCCGCTCCCGCTCCTCGGCGCCGCGGGCAGGGCGAGGCCGGGGCCCCGTGGCCGCCGGGCACCGGCGCGTGGCACGTGCGCGCCCGGCCGGACGGGGAGGGAAAGCCGGGGCGCTGCCCAGGGGGCTGCTGGGGCAGGGCCGGGGGCTGCGGGGCGWCGCTGCGAGGGGCTGGGCGCTGCCCRCCCCGGGGGGACACGAGCGGCAGTGGCACCGCGAGGGACGAATCCCCCCCAAGCCGTGGGTGCCGCCTGGCGCCCGCCCGCCCTTCCCTCTCGGATTCCCTCCTCCTCGTGCGGCTCTTCCCCCAGGCCCCCCCGTGCAGCCCACCCCGTGCAGCGCTGCAGCTTGGTTTTAACCCGGCCGTTTGCTTTGGTGGCAGCCGCGGGCGCCACGCGGCCATCCCTGCCACCCGCCTGGGGACAGGGCTGCGGGGAGAGGCGCAGCCGCCCGGCTCTTTATTCACCGCCTCCGGAGGGGCCATCGCGGCCCCGCTCGCGGTCGCCGCTGGCTGGGAGCAGGGAAGCGCCCACGGGCAGGGAGGGGACGGCAGGGACCCACACGGGGTCTGGGACGAGGCACGAGGCTCTGTGCCCCCTCAGCTGCTCGTGGCACGCAGGAGATGAAGCAGCAGGGGCCAAGCCGCCTCCCAGAAGAGGGGCCGGGCCGTATTGGCACGACGAAGGGGGAAGGACAGGAGGTCTAACACCAGACACGAGAGGAGGGAGGGATCTGGTGCCAGAGGAGCCAGCCTGGCGCAGGGGGAGATCCATCTCCGTGACAGGGAGGGCACCTTCTGCTCCAARGCCCGTCTCGGCCTCACACTCCATCACGGGTTTCCTGACACGTTGCAGGACACGAGTGCTGCAGGAAAGGGTCCAAGGAGCAGCGCAGGCTGCCCCACAGCACCCGCGTGCATCTCGCCGGGGAGAGATGCTCTGCCAGAGCACCTGGTTTGGTCCGGGGTTCAAACATCTCTCCCCACYCGAGGCCGCGCTCCCTTGTAACATCTTCCCATTCCTGGCAGGGTCAGGCTTCACACTCCCTATAACTAACTAAAATTTCCACCCCTGGGCTACAGGACGTCCTTTGCCCTGGCTTATATAGCACTTGGCAGGTGGCAGCAAACAAAGTTCCCTGGATTACCCCGCAACATCTCCTTCCCCCGCCGCGGAACGGCCGGCGCCGGGCAGCCACAGCTGCCGTCCCCCGCGGGCTGGCACAGAGCAGCACGAGCCCCACGGCGGGTCCCAGCGCCGTGGGCCGCTGCAAGGCCCGTCGGCCAGGAGCACGAGGCGCTGGGCTCGCCGGGACGGGGGCTGTTGTGTCCGTCCCACAGGCGGGCTTTGCCCCTAGAGGAGCCCGGTGWCTGGCAGCGCCTCCCTGCCCCGGCTCGGCACCGCCGGCACGGCGCCCCCCTCCAGCCGAGGAAGGGCCTCTCCATGGCCACGTCCACGGGGCGCCCGCGTCGGAGCTGCCGCAGAGGCCCGTGCCCCGGCTCTCGCCAGCATCCCGCCGCAGCCGAGCGCTCCGTGGGACGCGCACCCGGCTCCTCCTCCGCCCAAAGACCACGCGGCTGCGGAGGGCTGAGCTCCCGGAGCGCCGTGGGTGCCACCAAGGGAGCCCGGGAGACACCCCGGCTGCCCCACGGCCCCTCTGCGCGTCGCCGCGGCCCCCGCACCCACGTATCGGGGACGCCCGGGGCCCATGCCACGCGGGGGGACGTGGTCAGGGAAAGGATCCTTGCTGGGATTGCTCCCGGCCTCGGCTCGCAGGGGGAAGGACAGGGCGACCACATGTTGGCTACGCGGCGGCGAGGAGGGAAAGGAGGCAGCGCCCAAGGGCAGAGAGGGAGCCGGGAGCAGAAGGGAAGGAGCGGATGGAGCAGGAGGGGGGGAGCCGCTCCGCACGGCTGTGCCGGGGACCTTGCCAGGGCACCGCCAACGGCAACGAGCCGGGCGACACGGATCACACCCGGGGCAACGGGAGATGCGGGCAAACTCCCGTTTGGAGGGGGACAGAGCGAACGGGGACAYTCGGCTGGGGAAGAGGAGAGGCGACGGCCTCTACGCCCCAGTTTGAAACCCAGGGGCCCAAGATGGTGCCGTGAGACAGGACCGGCGACCCCGGGCGGCGGCACAGGCCGGGCTCTCAGCGGCAGGGAAAGGGACCGTGCGGCGGAGGCCAGCGGGCAGACCCGGAGCGGACACACAGGTTGCAGGAGGAAGGAAGCGCCGGCACCGTGGCAGGAGGCGCTCGGCTCCGTGGGGCTGCGGGAAGGGCAGCCCAGCCCCGGTGCTGCCGGCCRGGAACGGGCGGCACGGCTCCGCCACGGACCCGCTGCGTGACCTTGGGCCAGGCGCTCGGCCGTGCCGCGCTCCCCAGCACGTCAAGGCCCCTCCGAGGGGACGTGAGACCCAGGTCTCCTGCCGCTGCAGCACGAGGGACTGCTGCGCATCCCGGCAGGGAGGAACGTCCCGTAACCGGCACCCAGTCCCAAGCCGCCAACTCCAGGGCAGCGCCAGAAACAGGTGCCCGAGGAGCGCGGCACCCGGCGCTGCCCCGGCTTGCCCACGGGCAGGCCACGCTCCGCCGAACGCCCCCGGCACACCGGAGCGTCCCCTGGGCACCAGGGCTCCCCGCAGGCCCTGCCGCCCTTCCGCCGGCCGAGCCTGGTGGCAGCGGCTCCCCCCAGCCCCGGGACCCCTCGGGCGAGCGGCTGCCAGGCCCCGGTGCCGCTCCCCATGTGTCCCTTCCCCTCGGCCTCCTCGTCACGCCGCCACGGGGACGGGTCTGTCAGGAGCCCCCGCTGCGCTGCCGTGCGCCCCAAGCCCTCCACCTCCTCCTCGATGTGGGGCTCCCCGATGCCTTCAGAGCATGAGATCAGCAAAACGGAGCTGCCCGAAGCACCTTCCCGAACCGGTCTGGGTGGGCTCGGGTGCAGCCGGGAGATATTGGGTGGGGGGGTGAAGGAAGGGGAAAATCKGGGCTTGTGGGAGCCCCGGAAGCAAAGGGCCAAGGCGGGTGGTGATGCTTTGCTGGGCGCCGGGTGCTTCCCCCGGTGCCCCCCTGGGCGCTGGGTGCTGCCTGGGGCGGCACCGGCTGCTCTCCGGGCGCTCGCCCGTGGGGGGCCCGCAGGAGCCCGGGGGCTCTCCCAGGGGTTGGCGCTCAGCCGGCCCCGCCGCCCGCGCCGGGCTCCCCCCGCGGGGCTGGGGGCTGCCGCGGGC